>NW_020769399.1:750306-776644 GCF_900518735.1 Pseudonaja textilis | reverse complement strand
TTCTGGGAGTTGAAGTCCACAAGTCTTAAAGTGGCCAAGTTTGGAGATCTCTGCCTCACTGACAGAATCTAGAGTTCCACTGGCCGCGAAAGGCCCCTCCAGGGTGGGCATTGCCCCTTCCCCTGCTCTTCAAAGCCAGCATCCTTCTCCAGAGGTGGGGCCTTGGTTAGACCCCCTGGCAGTGGAAGCCGGCCTTCGACTACCCCCCCCCCGCCTGAATGTTGTGCAAGCATTCTGTGTCACCCTGTCCCTCTGAGCCTTATCAGCCCAGCTGAGCCCTTCCGGTGGCTCCCGGGCTGCCTGTTCCCCCAAATTGGGCTCCCAGCATGCCATCATCCCCCTGAAGAAGGAAGCGCCTTTCGGCCCTTTCAGGCCGCTGCTAATCCCAGCTGGGAGGGCGGGAGGGACAAAGGGCAGCTGGGCTGAGGCTGCTGCCGGTCCCCCCCCCCCCCCCGTCCCCCCCCTCCCTCAGCTAATCCCATTGGCCTCCTTCTCTGCCACTTTGATGAGGGGGATTACACTGCCCAGGCCTCGTCCTGCTGGGGCCGGGCACTTCCTCTCGCTTCGGGATTAGCAGGGCCCCCCAGCCCAACCCCCCCCGGGGGGGGGGGGGGGGGAAGGACCCTCTAGATAGAACCCCGGGGCTCAGCTCCAGCAGTAGCAGCCATGTCGGAGAGGGGAAACCTCGGGGGGAGCGGGGGCTGCGTGGAAAGACCCACCCAAGAGCTCAGCATGGAGGGGGCTCTGCTGTCCTGGCCCAGCCAGGCGTGCTTCTCTTCCTCTCCTTCCTTCTGGGGGTGGGCAGGTTGTATGTCCCGTTTTTGAACCCTCCCGAAGGGCAAACCGAGGCCTGCTACTCAACCTCTTCTCGGGGTCTCTCCAGAAACCTCCTTTTGCTTCTCGCATCCTCACTCAGGCTCTCCTCCAGCAACATGGATGGTTTGTTTTCGTTGTTGTTGTTAAAGAGCAAAATGATGGGAAAGAGACCCAATTCTCCCCTCTCTGACTTTTCTGCACATCCAGAGGTCACGGGAGGCCCATCTCTGTGGCTGCCTTTGTTGCAAGGTTCCAGCAGCAGATTCCTCCCAAAACAGGAGTCTCCAACCTTGGCAACTTTAAGCCTGACAGACTTCAACTCCCAAACTTCAAATCTGGCTGGGGAATTCTGGGAGTTGAAGTCCGCCGGGCTTAAAGTTGCCAAGGTTGGAGACCCCTGTCCCAAAGGACTCCGCTCCTTCGACTCTGGAAAATGCAGATCCCCCTGGATCCCAGATCCTCAGATCCCAGACTCCATCGATCAAGCCATTGTCCCAGCTTCCTCCCGCCTCCCAAGGTTATTCTCACATCACATGGGCTTTCAGCAGCCGAGTTAGGAAAACACAGAACTGAGCTGACAAATAAATTTCACTGCAGCCCCGGGATGTGGCTTCCGACTTTGGGTTCTATAAAATATCTCTCGGGAATGGAGGTCATTTCCCGCGTGTTGTTCTGTTGGTGTAGCAGATAAAACAAGAGTGAACCTAGATCCTTCCCGGCTTGTAACTTGGGAGGGACAGGTTTAGGAAATGCCTCCCCTACCATCCCCGACAAACCCCCTTATCTCCAGATGCCACAAGTGAATTGGACCGGAAGGGAAAATGCTGTCTTTTAATGGATTTGCCCTTCGTCGCTCCCCACAAATAAACACATGCACACAGAGCGGCTCCAGTTGGATTTGTTTCGGGAATTTGGTTTTACATTCCATTTGGGAAGGAGAGAGGTGTGATGGGGGAGACTCCTTCAGGAAGAGCCCCGAGAATCACCTTAGAAATGGGGGTGGACTTTAGAAGAAACCTTCCCGTACAACCACCTCTTACAGTACTAGATAGATACTATAATAGAACCTAGAAATTTAGATAGATACTATAATAGAACCTAGAAATTTGAAGGTCTCTCCTGTTGATATGGTGTCCACACCATATCAACAGGAGAGACCTTCAAATTTCTAGGTTGTATTATATCACAAGACCTAAAATGGACACCTAACATCAAAAACGTCATCAAAAAAGCACAACAAAGAATGTTCTTTTGGCACCAACTCAGGAAGCTCAAACTGCCCAAGGAGCTGCTGATCCAGTTCTACAGAGGAATTATTGAGTCTGTCATCTGCACCTATATAACTGTCTGGTTTGGTTCTGCAACCCAACTGGACAGACACAGACTTCAGAGAGTAATTAGGACCGCAGAAAAAACAGTTGCTACCAACCTGCCTTCCACGGAGGACCTGTATACTGCACAAATCAAAAAGAGGGCTGTGAAAATATTTACAGACCCCTCACATCCCGGACATAAACTGTTTCAACTCCTACCCTCAGAACAACACTATAGAGCCCTGCACACCAGAACATCTAGACACAAGGACAGTTTTTTCCCGAATGCCATCACTCTGCTAAACAAATAATTCCCTCAACACCGTTCAACTATTTACAAAGTCTGCATTATTATTACTATTAATCTTCTCATCACTCCTCATCACCCATCCCCTCCCACTTGTGACTGTATGACTGTAATTTTGTTGCTTGTATCCTAACGATTTTTATTGACTGTTTCCTAGTATGATTTGATTGCTTATTGTACCCTAGGACTATTATTAAGTGTTGTATCTGATGATTCTTGACGAATGCATTTTTTCTTTTATGTATACTGAGAATATTTGCACCAAGACAAATTCCTTGTGTATCCAATCACACTTGGCCAATAAAGAATTCTATTCTATTCTATTCTTCTCCAAGGAAGCGCCAGGAGCTCGTCCCAGCCACTTCCCCCACCTCCATCCCTTTGACAGGTAATCTTGTTTCAGGCTTAATCAGTTCCGCTTCTTAATTCCTGACTGGAAGATCCCACTGCACACCGAGGGAGCCAGGCAGATCCCATCTGCTCTTTCCACAATGGGATCAGCAGTTTTGCCCCCACCCTGAATGTGGGCAGTGCGCCATGGAAACCCCTGTCCAAGCCCTCACATTCTGAACCGCCTTTCATTCCTTAGGCGTAAAGTGAAATCCATCATGTATTCCAAGGGAGGGGCTGGGGTAGAACAGGAAGAGGGACTGCAGAGAGAGAGAGACACCCTCACGCTGTTCACACAAAGACACCCCTTGCGTCTTCAGCCAAGGGCTGAAAACAGGGCTGGGCTGCTGGGGGTTCTCGAGATCCCCTAGCTAAGATTCTGCGCAGTTTGGATGACCCCAGGGGTGGGATTCTACCGGTTCTGCCCGGCTCTGTAGAACCAGTAGCTCCGAGGAGCAGCAGACATAGAACCATTTCTATGTCTGCTGCTGTTTTGGCCCACCTGCCCACCCAGGCTCTTACCTGTCCTTTATTTCCTGTTTTTTTCAACTTCGGCTGCTTTGCGCGGGCACAGCTACGGTGGAAAAAGCAGGGGGAAAGTGCCGTTTCAAATGCTTTACACCTGGTGTGCAGTGCTGCTCAACTGTCCAGGCTGCAAGCTGATGATTCACATACGCACGCAAAACATAAATCACCAAACCCGGTAGTTACACCAGTCGGATCCCATTCCCTGGATGACCCCCAAATCCCACTCCTGGCTGGCCGCACCCACCCCTCCCTTCCCCTCCCAGGAGTCCCCACGAAGCCTGTTTTGGATGCCAGGTAAGTGCAGGGCACGCGGGGAGTCTCAGGGGTCGGTGGGGTGAAAAACGGGCCTCCTGGAAGGTTCGTGAAGGCCAGAAATTGGCCCGTTTCCTTGGCTTCCAAAGAGCCTCTGAAGCCCAGGAGGCCGTTTTCGCCTTCCTGGAGGCTCAAGGAAAGCCTCCGGAGCCCAGGGAGGACAAAAATGGCCCCCCTTGCCATGGTGCAGGAGGCCGACTAGGCCACGCCCACCATGGCCACGCCCCCCCAACGACCGGGCAGAGAACCCATTGCTAAAACTTTTGAAGCCCACCCCTGGCTGAAAGGTCTGAGCACAAGCAAGCCCTCTGTGGCCAAGGGTCACCCTGGGAGAATCCGGACAGTGGAGGGAGGGAGTCCTTGGGGCTGTCTGAGCTGGCATGTTCGCTTGCAGGCCTTCCATTTCCCAAGGGGGAACCCCGTTGGTGTGTGAGGATCCCTCTCATCCTCATTACTTGCACTGAAGCCGGGGGCGGGGGGAGGCGATTGGGTGGGGGAAGAGGGGACATTACTGAGGTATATAAAGTCACTCAGAGAGTAATGAGGACTGCAGAAGAAACAATGGCTACCAACCGGCCTTCCATCAAGGACCTGCATCCTGCACGAGTCTAAAAAGAGGGCTGTGAAAAATATTTAATATCTAGGCCAGAGGTCTCTAAAACTTGGCCACTTTAAGACTTGTGGACTTCAACTCCCAGAATTCTCCAGCCAGCATAGAATTCTCCCATAGAATTCTGGGAGTCGAAGTCCATAACTCTCCAAGTTGACAAGTTGGGGGACTCCTGAGTTAGGGAGTCTGAGCTGGTCATCAGCAGGGCATGGATGAAACAATTTTCTTTTCTATAGCCCCCGACCGGACCCCCTCCCAAATGGGGAAGGGACCTGCAGCCACGGAGAAGCTGGGGTCGGTGGTGGGGCTGGAGGCCGGCTTCTGCAGGCCACTTTCAGAAGAGCCACCATAAGCAGGAAGGGTGTGGGAGGAGGAATGGTAGCCAAATTTTGGGGAGGGTGATGCAGGCCTGTGGGGGAGGGGAGGCATCGGCTTGCAGCCCTGTAGGCCCAGACATGGCAATCCACAAAGATGGGCAAGCCCAGGCTTGATGATGAAGGTCATTGTCCATGCTAATTGCTGCCCTCCGGGGCATGGAGACACCTCTCTCTCTCTCACACACACACACACACACACACACATACACTTTGAGTGGCCTGTAGAATTTCAGTTTTCTTTACAAGCCGGATAAGCATCCTGGGGGAAGAAGGTAGCATAACCAATCAATCCCATCCATTTTTTTTTCAATGAATGAATGACGCCTGACTGTAACGAGGATTAAAACAGATCATTTAAAAGATCAACACGAAGAAACAAAAGCAGCGTCAAAATACACCCCAAGTGGATTCTGTTAGCCCTCCTAAATCCTTTTCTGGTGCTGCAGGAAGATTCCTCTCCCCTCCACTCCCCCCCACAATGGTGGGGAATGCAGAAGGGGAAATGCAACTTAATACACCAAGGTAGGGCAATTGGGGCGGGGGGGGGAACCCCCTCCCGATGCTCTCCTGGTTCTTGGAAGGGCTCCCTTTGGCAGCAAGATGGCAGCCATTCCTCTCTCACACACACACACGGTCTTCTGGCCCAAAGACAGCCGGCCTTGGAGGTCAGGGAAGTCAGATCGTTCCTTCTCCCGCAGAACTCAAGGCTGCTTTCTCCTCCTCTAGAGGGGCTACCCCCTCACCCATCAATCTGACCCTCCCAAAAAACCAGGCACTACCTCAGGGTTCCCCAAACTCGACCACTTTAAGACTTGTGGACTTCAACTCCCAGAATTCTCCAGCCAGCTGAGCTGGAGAATTCTGGGAGTTGAAGTCCACAAGTCTTAAAGTGGCCAAGTTTGAGGCCCACTGCACTGCCTCCTTTGGCTAACTCTCCAGTGGAAAAAATCTGGGGGTGCAGACCACACGGTTCTTGGATCAAGAGAGGAGCCCCCCCCACCCAAAGCGGCAAACATCACTGGGGCCTCTCTGGACATGCTTGGGGGCAAGTGGGAGCTGCTATCCCCAAGGGCCACCTGGGCGCTGGGTGTGTGTGTGTGTGAGGCCTACTCTTGGTGGTTGTGAGTAGCACTTTCCTTTCTTCCCCCCTGGCAGGAGAGGCCGATCAGTGTTCAGCCTTAGGGTCCCCAGCTATGCCAGGTGCTCTCTTGGTGGCCCCCACCTTCGTGTGTGTGTGTGTGTGTGTGTGTGTGTCTTGTGAAGCATTCCTCTTCCTGGGCTGCTTCCTTACTTGCTTACAGATTAAGAGTTGGAAGGGACCTTGTAGGTCATCTAGTCCAACCCCACGCCCCACGCCCAAGCAGGAGACCCTACACCATTTCTGACAGATGGTAGTCCAGTCTCTTCTTGCTGGGTAAAGTGGACCAACCGGGAGGTTTCTTTTTGAAATTTAAATTCCAGGATACCTTAGTCGTTGCTTCTTATCCCGGTCAGCCCAAACTTTTACTTCTTAACTTCCTCTTGCACTTTCTTTTCCGGATGAAGGCTTCTTTGAGGCGGCCATTTTGGACCGCCGCTCTTACCGCCTTCGGGAAAGGGAGTTTAGCCAGCTGAGGAGGAAAGATGCGGCTTTCCTCGACCCTGCTGGAATCTCCCCCCTCTTGACCACCTCCACGGGGTGCCTTAGCCCCGAAGCCAGATGGCTCGGGGCGCTCCAGCGGCGAGCCCAGGCAGAAACCGCGCACGATCGTGGATTCCTGCCTGTCGCCAAAGCCCTGCAAACCTGAAGTTCCCAACGGGGAGCTTTCAGGGGTCTGTGGCTTGGCTGAGGCTTTGGCCTTTCACTCCCAAGCACCCCCTCTGTCTCCCCCAAGGAGAAGAGGTGCCAGCCAGTGGGCAGAAGGCACCACTTTTCTCCACGCACTGGACCTCCAACTCAGCCCTCCGCAGAGGCCACGCTGCTGGCCCAGAGCTCTCCTGGCTGGCCCCAAAGGAAGGCCTCCCCCACTTTGGGAAGGTGGTCCCAGCATGCTGATCCCATCTCCTCAGCCAGAACGCACCCATCCTCCTGTCTTGTGCACTACCAAGCATCTTGGATAACCTGGTCGCTTAAAACCCAGCCGGAAAGTGGCTTAACGCAGAGGAAAACCATATGCAGGAGGCAGGTAGAAACCAAACCACAGTTGAAAAGCAACCCAAATTGTGGCTTGATAAACAGTTTATTGAAGAAATAGTGTAGGGTCTCTTGCTTGGGCGGGGTGGGGGTGGGGGTGGACTAGATGACCTACAAGATCCCCTCCAACTCTTTTTTTTTTAAAAAAACAAGTTTTATTCAGTATTTCACATGAATTACAAAACAAAAAGGCTCTTTTTAGTGGACAACATATTTCCCAGTCACCACTTTTACGTGTAAATATGGCAATAGTTATTTATTCATTTTTTTACATTCAACTTCCTATCTTACTGTAAATAAGTAAGACACTTAGTAAAAAAAAGATAAAAGGCTCTATTGCCGAACCAAATTGGGAACCTCCTGATTTCATGAGATCAGTGGATCCGGTCTGTCCACATCCTCTGAGACCCAATGATCGCAATCGGCTCCAGGGGGATCCATGGCTGGATCTGGGGTCAGCTGGGATCTTTATTCCCTGGTCGTTAGAACCCCATTTGGCCCCTAGAACTCAAGGCGGGGTAGGCGGCCTTCCCTCCAATTGTATGCTAACAACAACCCTGTGAAGCAGGCCGGGCAGAGGGAAAATGGTTCAAAGCCACCCCGGTTAGATTCCGGGACTTGAGGAATCCCGAGCGCCCCACCGATCCTCTCGCTTCAGTCGGAGCTCTTCGCTGGGAAAGCCCTGGCAGGCTGGCCAGACTCCCTTGCCCTAACCCGGGGCGGGGGCGGTGTCGCGGGGCAGCCTTTGGCGGCTGGTTCCGGTGCTGCGGGCAACCTGGCTCGGCGCCCGGACAGGCGGTTGCGCTGCCCTTTCGGGACCCGTTAGCCACGGCGCTGATTTCGTGGGCTGCGTGGGAAAGCGGAGATTCTAAGCTCGCCCTCGGCGGAGGAACGGCGTCTCTGTGGGGAGGGGGGAGCTTTTGGAGTCGTCCCCACCCCCCCACTCCACCCCCCCAGGTCTCCAGGAGGGAAAAGCATTTCCTGGTTCTCCATTCTTCCTCCCCCCTCCCCGCGCCCCCCATTAACATTCCAAGCACCTTGCGAAGAGATGAAAGCAGATGTGATTATTATGGGCTGCCCGAAAGGAGGGTTCCTTTTTCTGCGGGCTGGACAAAGCTCCGGGCCACTTCAAAGGCTCCTAATTGATGCTAATGACTATTAGATGGAACGGGGCCTTCTTTTGGAGTGGGGGGGTGGGGGCACGGCTTTTACGGTCCCCCGCTCCACACAAAGGACTCCTTCCTCCATCCTTCTCCCGCCGGGCTTTTGAGAAAAAGGGGGCCCTCCTATGGTTCCCCCCCCCTTTTGCACAAGACATCCTGCAGGTTCATTTCACTTCTTTAGCCCTGAGAAATTTCACACCTTCAGTGCCCCCTTTCTCCGCCCCCCCCCCCCCCCCCCCGCAAAGGAAAGGACTGGCAACACCTACATCTCACTTCCAGAGGGAGGTAAACATTCCCCCCCCCCACACACACACCAGATGTTTGTGAAAAGAGGAGACTCTTGCCAGGATGGTTGTCCCACTGCCCTCCTCCTTGGGTCCTTGCCGTCCCGAAGCCCCCAAATCTCTGGAGAGAGGCTCCCAGCTTAACCACAGACGGACTGGGCCTAAAGAAAGCCCCTGCTTTGGCTGGACACAAGGACATCCCCTCCAGGCCAGGCAGAAGGCAGTTTGTGAGACTGACACCCTCGCGGGGCATTCCTGCCATGCTGGCCCTCCAACTTCTGTAAGGGTGGGTGGGCTCCACGCTGCGCACAACCAGCAGACCCTGGCAGTTCTCAGAAAAGCTAGGCAGGACTGGAGACCACTAGGAGATCCCAGGGTTGTAGGCTAGGCAGGGAAGCTGGAAAACCTCACCTTCCCATTTTATGTGGAAATCAACAGGTGAGAGAGTTCACTCAAGGAGCAGGCGCCTCTTTTCATCTAGGAATCCTGCACCCTCATCAAGATTGGGCCACCGAGGCCCCACTCTGGGCCAAAAGGCTTTTTCAGGAGTGGCCCCCTCCTCCCCTGGAGAGGCACCTGGGCCACCTGCCTTTGTTGGCACTGGCTGAAGGGGGGGGGGAGAGGCCGGAGTCCAAACGGAAAGGATTCAGAATCCATCCATAACGCTGAAAATCAGTGAAAAATGGATAGATCGAATGACTTTGTGTTGCACCGAGACTAGGGAAGCCTCCCGGGCTCAACCCGATTCACAAGCCCCCGCCCCCCAACAAGCAGCGTCCTCCGGTCCCAAGGCCAAATGCGCCGGGGAGGAGGAAAAGAGGGAAGGAGCCACGGTTCTCCGCCGGGCACCGCCAGTGCTTGAGCACCGCTTCAAGCTGGCACTCGGAGTGCCGTCTTCGAAGCCTTCCCCCGCGGGAGCCCCCGGGCTCTGGAGCCGCCGCGGCCCTTCAGTCCTGCCCTTCTCCTCCCAGCAACGCTGGGCAAGCCCGCCAGTCGAGGGGCCACGTCCGAGAAAAGCCGGCAGCTCCATCCCTCCGCATTCCCTGCCCGACTGCCTTTCCTCTGCACGGGGCGGTCCGTGGCCGCGCACCTTTGGGCAGTCCGGGCCGGGCCACGCCCTCCGGCCTTGCGCGGACCTGCCTCGCAGCTCTATAAGGCCCTCGCGCGCCCCCGCCCCGCCGCAGACTCCGCGCCCCGTCCGAGGATGCTGCGCAGCCCACTGTCGGACCCCGCCGCCTCCCAGCCGCCGCCGCTCGCGCTGCCTTGCCGGTCCCAGCCGCCGCCGCCGCCGCCGTCCAAGGCCAGGAGCCGCTTCGACATCGAGTCGCTGTTAGCCAAGTCGGAGCCGCCCCGTCGGGAGTCGCCGGTTCCCGGCACCTGGACGGCCGCCGTCGCCTCTTCCTCGCCCGCGTTGCACTTCGGCTGCGTGGCGGCGACGCTGCGCTTCCCGGCCCTGTACCTGGCCGCGCAGCAGCCCTTCCTCTCGGCCCCGGCCTGCCGGTGCTCCGCGCCCGCCTGCAAGAGGCCAGGTGAGGAAGCCGCCTGCCCGGTCTGCGCGCGGAATGGGGGGCGGCGGCGGGGGGGGGGGCAACCCGTGGCCCCGTCCATCGAGTTCGTTCCTGGGCCCGCGAGGTAGACTGCGGGTAGACTTGGAGGCTCCACGGCTTATACTTGACCGAGCGCGCTCCTTCTGCCCCTTCAAAACGGGGGAGCCGTCCAGGCAGAGGCGTCTGGATCGGGCTCAGCCGCGCCTCTCCCGCGGGCAGGTTTTGTGACTGACGGATGCTGAAAAGGGGTGGGGGGGGGAGGGTGGTTCTGATCCGGCATCCAGCAGGCAACGCGACCGAACTAAATCCGGCCTTTGGGACCCGGGAGGAGTTCCCCAAAAGGCCGTCGGGGCGCTTCCTTTCCCGGAAGGGCTGGCCGAGCCGTTCTCCGAGGCTCCGGGCAAGGAGGACTCCAGGAGACGCTATTGCGGGGCACGGGTGTGTGTGTGTGCAAATCCGCTTTCCCTCCTGGCTGCTGCTCACTCCCCGGCTCCTCTTCGCAATTGCAGGCCTGGAATTCCCGCGCTGCACGGGCTCCCTGGGGCCGCCCCTTCCCTGGAGACCCGGAGGTTCCTGCAAGCTGAAGCGAGTCCGCACCGTGTTCACCCCGGAGCAGCTGGAACGGCTGGAGGAGGAGTTCCTGAAACAACAGTACCTGGTGGGCTCGGAGCGCCTGGACCTGGCAGCCACCCTGCAGCTCACAGAGACCCAGGTAGGAAGGCCCCCACCTCCCCTCGGGGCATGGGAAGGGCCTGGAGAAGTAACCTTTGTTGCGGGGGGCACGCCATAGAACATTATCTCTCTGAAGGAGAGGGGACACTTCCAGAGGTCTCTCCGGAGGAAGCGAGGTGGCCCCTGAAAGTGGTAGCCATAAAGTGTCAGGAGCCTCCAGCAGCTGATAAGGGTGTGTGTGTGTGGGGGGGCATCTCTGGCTTGGAAACGGGACTGCTACTCCGCCTCTGTTGGCCAACCAGCTATCGAGGGCTCCCTCTTTAGACCTTTTAATTTTTAGACCAGGGCTCTCCAAACTTGGCACCTTTAAGACTTGTGGACTTCAACTCCCAGAATTCCCCAGCCAGCACAACAACCATGTTGTGGCCCTGAAGCAGGGGGTCCCCAAACTTGGCCACTTTAAGACTTGTGGACTTCAACTCCCAGAATTCCCCAGCCAGCACAACAGCCATGTTGTGGCCCTGAAGCAGGGGTCCCCAAACTTGGCACCTTTAAGACTTGTGGACTTCAACTCCCAGAATTCCTCAGCCAGCTGGGAGTTGAAGTCCACAAGTCTTAAAGTGGTCAAGTTTGGGGACCCCTGTATTTAAGACTGAAGGCTGCTTGTCAAAGCTGATGGCCAGGCCTGTTTTTTTCTTTTTTCTTTTTCTTCTGAGGTTGGAAATAAATAATAAAAATGGCAGAACAAACGAAGCACTTGGTGCGACCTGCAGAGCTTCTGATGTTGGTGTGGTTCTGATTTACTGGTCTAGATACAGCAACAGTTTCAGTTCTGATTTACTGGTCTAGATACAGCAACTGAGCGGCAGAAAAGTTATTGGAAGGAATGGCTGTGTGAGGCTGTTCATACTTGGCTTCCCGCAGGGTAAAAAGTACAGCCCTGCTCATCAGCATAAATTCAGTGGGAGGGTGAATGCAGAGTCTTCTCTCAAAACCTGGGATCTATTTTCTCCCTGTCTCTTGCTGGCCTGGAGAGGAACCCTGGCCAGAGGCACTTTTTAATACAAATAGGATAAATGACATAAATACGGTAAATTCAGGGGAATTGGGCCGAATAATGTCTCTTTGATGGGGGTTCAAAGTCCTGTGAAGAAAACCCGAGCGGCTCCCTCTATCCCCAGAGCCGTATCTGGACCTGGACACCAATGTTCTGTTCCCATCCTCAGGCTTCCTTTCCTCGGTGAGGTCTAGAAGCACACTTTGTGGCTCCTTTCAAGGAAAAGCGGGGCATCTGTGGGCATTCCAGACGTGGCCTCCCAGCCGGGCTTGGAAATGCTTGGGTTTCAGGGCTCCCCCCCCCCCCCCGCTCTCATTCCAGGTCAAGGTCTGGTTCCAGAACCGCAGAATCAAATGGCGTAAGCAGAGCCTGGAGCAGAAGGCGGCCAAGCTCTCCTCGCAGTTTGGGGCCGTGCGGACGGCCCCCCCTGGCCTGCTGGACGGGCAGGATAGCGACAGGCAGGAGGAGGAACTCAATGTGGACCTTTAGCCCTGCCTCCTGCCCCCCACCGCCCCCCACCGCTCTTTGCAAGCCAGGCCTGTCGGGGTGGGGTGGGGGGGCCTGCCCCCCTGGAAGAAATCAGCCAGCCACCGCAGGTGGAGACTTGGATCGGAAGGCCCTGCCTGGTTCTATGGGGATGGGGGCAAAGAACACCGTTTCCAGTTGCCCGGCTGCAGCCGAAGGGGTCCTGGGTCAGCTCAGCCGCCACCTGGAAGCCTCTCGGCCTCCCCCCCCCCCCCTCGCTCCAGGTCTGGTATCCGGCCTGGCCCTTGTTCTGCCTCAGAAGCTGCAGATGAGCCCCCTTCTCCTCTCTGGCTTGGAGTCTCCAACGGTGATAAGATCCAGTGGATCCCTTCCTGGGACCCCTGACGGCCCCCTGCCTGCCTCCCAATGGTGGCATACAGCTGTGCTTCTCTTGAGGGGTTTCCCTGTTTTAATTTAATCAATCTACACACACGCGCGCACACATACACACATACACCCCTCAGACTGTCCTGGACCTTGGGGAGGGGAGGGGAGATTCTTGCCTGCCCACCAATTGGGAGGGGGGGAGGTTTAATACAGAAAGGGAACCAGGCCTGCGTCCTATGCCCCGTCTGTCACTGAGGGAAAGCTTTCTGGCTCTGGGCTGGGCAGGTCCTCAGCCCTGCCTTGAACCCTTCAGCTCTGGGGTGGCCTTGGCCTTTGGGTGGGGCAGGCCCGGCCTCTCTGTACCAAAGGGAGTCATGAAGAGTGTGTGTGGGGGGGTGTGGGGGTCTTTAGGCCTGTTGCCAGACCCCTGCATTTGCCCGGCCTCCTCCCTGTCAGGTGCCCCTCCCAGACAGCTGGAATGGCTGCCGCCGTGCGGCTGGGGGGCGAGAAAGGGCCGTGTGGAGCCAGCACTCCCGAGTGGGGGGGAACTTGGAGCCCCTGTTGTCAGGAAGCAAGCCATGGGGGGGGGTCTGTGCCCCTTCCCCATCATTGATTGCCATCCACATGAAAGCTCCGCTCCCACTTGGCCAGGAAGACGGAGGGCCACAAGTCCGTGACGTCGTTTAAAACTCTCTGGCTTCGCTGCTGTGCTGTGCTGCTTGGTTCAAGGCCGGCCTGCCCACCGGATTTTGCTGCCGGGTTTCGAAGGGAGGAAGAGGAGGAGGAGGAGGAAGAGGAGGAGGAGAGATGTGGGTCCTTGGTGTTACTCTGGAATCTCAGGAAAATGGTGCCTCTTTCGCTTACTCTAGGATTCTTGTAAATAGCTCCATTACACTTATTTATTTACGTAGGACTAGCTGACTTTTTATGAAGCTGTAAACCTGCAACTTAATTTATTTTTTTATTTTTGGTATTTTTGTACTGTAATAAAGTCTAGTTTACAGAAAAGAAAATGACTGGCTATTTGGAGAACGAGTGGTTATTCTGGGCCAGAGGCCTCAGAGGTCAGCTTGCATCCCGGGGTGAATGCCAAATAAATGGGGTTTAGCATATTGCAGCCCATCCTTGTTCTGGGGGGGGGGGGAGGTTCTGTTGATTGTGGTGGAAGAGACCCCCCCGCCCTCTCAAGCCTTTATTTCTTTGCATCCTTTATTATTTTTACAGAGTAACTCAATGGATCTTGACAGACATGAACAATGGGCCCTATTTAACAAAATGAAATTCAGTGTAGAGAAAAGTAAAGTCCTACACTTAGGCAAGAAAAACCAAAAGTACACACACAGACTGGGTGAAACCAGGCTTAATAGCGGTAACTGTGAGAGGGATCTTGGAGTCTGAGTGGACAACCAGCGAAATAGGAGCCAGCCATGTGCAGCGGCAGCCAAAAAAGCCAATGCAATCTCAAATTGCATTAACAGAGGGATACAATCAAGATCAGGGGAGGTACTAATACCACTCTATAAAGCCTTAGTAAGACCACACCTAGAGGACTGCATCCAGTTTTGGTCACCACACTGTAAAAATGATGTTGAGGCTCTAGAAAAAATGCAGAGAAGAGCAACCAAGATGATTTAGGGAACTGGAGGCTAAAAGATACGATGAACGGTTACAGGAACTGGGCACGTCTAGTGTAGTGAAGAGAAGAACCAGGGGAGACAGGAGAGCATCTTCCAATATTTGAGGGGCTGCCACAGAGAGGAGAAGTGGGGTCAAGCTATTTCCCAAGGCACCTGAAGGCCAGACAAGGAACAATGGATGGAAACTGAACAAGGAGAGATTCAACCTGGAAATAAGGAGAAATTTTCTGACAGTGAGAGCAACCAACCAACGGAACAGAAGTTGCCTTCGGAAGTTGGCACCAGAAGCTTTCGAGGAGAGACTGGACTGCCATCTGTCAGAAATGGTCTCCTGCTTGGGTGGGGGGTTGGACCTACAAGGTCCCTTCCAGCTTTTAATTTGTAAGTAAGTAAGGGGGCCAACGTATCAGATACAACTCCCTCCCCCTCTCTTTTTCCCACAACAACAACCTTGCGAGGCGGGTTGGGCTGAAGCAGTGCGACAGGCTCAAAGTCACCCAGCCGGCTTTCATTCCAGAGGCAGGACTAGAACTCAGGATCTCCTGCTTTCTACTCTGGTGCCTTCACTACTGGACCAAAGTGACTCTTCAGCTTTAGCCCTTGAGTGGGTGGGAGGCCAGGCCTCTCTCTATCATGAGGCAAGGGGTAGGGGGTGGGGGCTGATGGAACTGTGGGTGAGGGGGAACAGCTCTATGTGCCCACCAGGAGGTGGATCAAGTCATCCAAGCTGCATACAAGGGGAGGAATGGCTGTCCTGCTCTCCCTCTGGAGCTCAGTGGCAAAGAGTGTGTATGTGTGTCTGAGGTGTGTGTGTGTGTGTCCACTCCCTAGAACAGAATAGAATAGGACAGGACAGGACAGAACAGAACAGAATAGAATTCTTCATTGGCCAAGTGTGATTCAACACACAAGGAATTTGTCTTGGTGCAAATGCTCTCAGTGCGCATAAAAGAAAAGATACATTCGTCCAAAATCATAAGGTGCAACGCTTAATGATAGTCATAGGGTACAATAAGCAATCAAATTATACTAGGAAACAGTGAATAGAATAGAATAGAATAGAATAGAATAAAATAGAATAGAATAGAATAGGAGTAGAACAGAATAGAATAGAACAGAATATAATAGAATAGAATAGAATAGAATAGAATAGAATAGAATAGAATAGAATAGAATAGAATAGAATTCCTTATTGGCCAAGTGTGATTCAACACACAAGGAATTTGTCTTGGTGCAAATGCTCTCAGTGCACATAAAAGAAAAGATACATTCGTCCAAAATCATAAGGTGCAACGCTTAATGATAGTCATAGGGTACAATAAGCCATCAAATTATACTAGGAAACAGTGAATATAAATCGTAAGGATACAAGTGACAAAGTTACAGTCATACAGTCACAAGTGGGAGGGGATGATGATAAGGAGTGATGAGAAGATTAATAGTAATAGTAGTGCAGGCTTTGTAAATAGTTGAACAGTGTTGAGGGAATTATTTGTTTAGCAGAGTGATGGCATTCAAGGAAAAACTGTCCTTGTGTCTAATTGTTCTGGTGTGCAGCGCTCTATAGCGTCGTTTTGAGGGAGGAGTTGAAACGGTTTATGTCCGGGATGTGAGGGGTCTGGATGTGAGGGGTCTTTCCTCCTTCTGCTTTATGTCGTTTCCGGAAAGGATGAGGTGATCAGGTTTTGCTCTGGGTTTGCAGACCACCTTTGCCAGTCTGCCCATCCAATTAGCAGGCACTGCACAATACCCTGAACTCCCCCACCGTACCAAACAAGCTGTGTTTGCACAACACAAGAATGTGAACGCGCACACACACACAGATGCCATAAAAAGTCACCCTAACCCCCCCACTCCAAAGCTGCAGCTGTGGAGATCAAAGCGCAACCCATCTGCCAGTTGCATCCCAAGGCAATGTGGAACTCGACTGGGCAGGTGCATTTGGGGGAAAGAGGGAAGACCTCCCCCCCACCTCTGCAAGGGGTGGACACCCGCTCGGACCACCTCTGGCAGGGAAGGGGGACCTGACCCCAAAATGGAAGCCTCTCTGATTCCCCCATGGATTCTCCCCCTCACGGGTGCTCGATTGAACCCCAGAAAGAAGCACAAGGAGAAAGCCTCCAGGGGCTGGGCAGGCACCCAAATGAGCCAGGATCTGGAGGGGAGTGGGCTGGGGGCTTTGCAGAAGGGTCTGCATTCAGAGGAAGGGAAGGTGAGCCTCCCTCCCCCCACCCCAGCTGAACTGCTGCTCTGCCACTGGAAAGTGGGATGGCCAGCAAGGATGCCTTAGTCCCCATGGCAACCTGCTGAGCTGCCAGCCAGGCTTGGAGGCCAGGCCTGATGGTCTTTGGAGGGCCTCTCCAGACTCAGACTATTTCAAAGCTGCTGAAAGGAGAGAACGAGCTGTGGATGTGGAAAAAGGCCTTTATTTATTATTCTATTTATTTATTAGATTGATTTGCCATCCTTCTTGCTTTGAGGTGACTCTGGGAGGCTTTTAGCAGGGCCACACGAGCTAAGTCAACAGGACTGGCAGCCCCGGCTGGCTCGGGGCCTCTTGTGCCACCCATCTCCCCCTTGTAGCCACCTCCAGCCTTTGAGAGACCCCCAGAGTCTGCTCTTGTGGCCAGAGGGTTAGAGCCAGCCCTGATCCTTTCCGGCAGGGACAGCGCGTCTCCTCAGCCCTCCAACTTAGAGGCACTGGCAGCCAGCAGGCAGCG
Source organism: Pseudonaja textilis (assembly GCF_900518735.1). The sequence goes on along the minus strand of NW_020769399.1, from coordinate 759,886 downwards.
TTGGGGGACTGCCCCTCATCCCCTTTGCTCAGGGCCCTCCAATGGAACCCCTAAAATAGGGGTCCTCAAACTTGACAACTTTTCCTCCTCTAGAGGGGCTACCCCTTCACCCATCAATCTGACCCCCCCCCAAAAAAAACCAGGCATTACCTCAGGGGCCCCCAAACTTGGCAACTTTAAGACTTGTGGACTTCAACTCCCAGAATTGCCAAGTTTGGAGCTCCCTGGCTGGCTGGAGAATTCTGGGAGTTGAAGTCCACCAGTCTTAAAATTGCCAAGTTTGGGGACCCCTGCCCTAAAGGATGTGGGGGCGAGAGTCCAGAGGGCTGCTTGTAGCTCTTGCCTGAATTGGAAGGTGGCGCTGCAGCTGCTAGCCTGGTGGAGCGACTCTCCCTGGGGGCTGCTTCTCGGGTCGCTCTCAGGCATTTGGGAGAATGCCTTTAATTTGGTATTTATGCCATTTCACCATCGTGATCATCCCAGATGGATTTTGAAGAAGCAAACTTAGGGCAGGAAGGAGTTTTGGTGCTTTTCAACCTCTGGGAATCTCATAACAACTCAATCGGGATGTTTTTCTCAAGGTACCAATCAGCAGGTTCAGATTGATTGATTGCTTATTGTACCCTATGACTATCATTAAGTGTCGTACCTGATGATTCTTGACTCCTGACGAATCTATCTTTTATTTTATGTATACTGAGAGTATTTACACCAAGATAAATTCCTTGTGTGTCCAATCACACTTGGCCAATAAAGAATTCTATTCTGTTATTACATTTTGAACACATTGGGTGAAAACCTTGTTCTGTAGGTTAGTTAGTCAAAACCAGTCAACCCAACATGCAAGGACTACCGGTTGCTAGAAATGCAGGAATTTCCAATCTCAAACTGCCCAAGGATCTGCTGATACAGAGGAATTATTGAGTCTGTCATCTGCATCTTTATAATAGATGGTTTGGCTCTGCAACCCAACAGGACAGACACAGACTTCAGAGGATAATTAGGATTGCAGAAAAAACAAGTGCTACCCACCTGCCTTCTATCAAGGACCTGTATCCTGCACGAGTCAAAAAGAGGGCTGTGAAAATATCTACAGACCCCTCACATCCCGGACATAAATTGTTTCAACTCCTCCCCTCAAAACAACACTATAGAGCACTACACACCAGAACAACTAGACACTAGGATAGTTTTTCCCTGAATGCCATCACTCTGCTAAACAAATAATTCCCTCAACACTGTCCAACTATTTACTAAGTCTGCATTACTATCACTATTAATCTTCTCATCACTTCTTATCACCCATCCCCTCCCACTTGTGACTGTATGACTGTAATCTTGTTGCTTATATCCTAACAATTTTTATAGACTATTTCCTAGTACGATTTGATTGCTTTACCCTGTGACTATCATTAAGTGTTGTACCTGATGGTTCTTGATGAATATATCTTTTCTTTCATGTACACTGAGAGCATTTGCACCAAAGACAGATTCCTTGTTACACTTTGCCAATAAAGAATTCATTCATTCATTCATTCATTCATTCATTCATTCATTCATTCATTCATTCATCCATTCATTCATCCATCTTCTATAAATGTTCTATAAAGTACAATGTCCACTTCGGGCAACTTCAGCTTTCAAAAATCTGGAAGGGGAAAGGAAGATCCCCCTCCTCAGTTCCTGCTGCATGAAAACTCACCGGCCCCTGTGATAAGGCAGAGTCTGGACCACCTGCCAGGCCAGCCCCTCCCCTGAGGGCTCCAGGAAGAACGGAGGGGGGTGATGGGCAGCAATGTTTCTGTGCCCCACCCCCACGCTGCCCCTCCTCCAGGCAATGGCAGCAGCCGCCCTGCAGATGGGAGGTCAGTGGGGAGACCAGGCTGGGAAACCAAAATCATGCAGGTAGTCCTCACTGAACAACTGTTTAGCCATCAACTGAAGGTACAAGAGTGCTAAAAAAAAAGGAAGATTACGATGGTGCCTGCATTTATGACCATCTCAGCACAGCTGTGGGATCCCCACTCCCATGCTTCAAAGCACAGCTGTCATGCCCCTATTGGAATCTGAGAGGTGGAACAGCTGAAAGGGAGTGGGAATATGGCTCTGGTGGCTGTGGAAGAAACTAGGGAAGGGCACAGGCCGGCTGAGCATTCAGAGGAAGACCCAGGCCCACCCCCTTTTCATCCTAGGGCATGCAGGAAGGAATGGATAAGGGAGCAACATGAGTTGCATGGTTTATGGGGGAGGAAAGGGCCCTGATCCCCTTCATGGGCTGCAGCTGGGAAGACTGTTTACAAGGGCAAACTGGGCATGGCAAAGTTGCTGGAAGCAAAGCGTAAAATTATTCGGGTTTGTCAAGATCTGGGTTCTGGGGTCCTGCCAACTGAGTGTATTTTGTTATCTTTTGAAATCTTCAATTCCTTATCCTGCCCTATCTTGTTAATTGAGTTGGTTTTTATTTATAATTTATATGTTCTTTGGGTTCAGATGGAATTTCTTCCCTTTAAAAACTGTTCTCGGGAAAGTTTTTTCTCCAGCTGATGATAACTGGACATTGGGGGCCAAGTTGGAGGAATTAAAGAGACTTTATCTATTTTTGTGACTTTGTTGTTTTTGTGCCACGCCCCGGGTCATCACAACAGCCAATGCAGAGGCCAACAGTGACGTCTCACTTAAGGACCGCATTGCTTAGCCAAGAGGTTTCCCATCCCAACTGTGGTTGGTAACTGAGGGCCAGCTGTATTATAGGCAGTCCTTGAATTACAACCGTTCATTTAGTGACTTTACAACATCACTGGAAAAAAAAATTGACTTACGATCATTTTTCACACTTGCGACCATTGCAGCATCCCCCATGGCCATGTGATCAAAATTCAGATGTTTGGCAACTGGCTCACATTCATGATGGTTGCAGCATCCCTGGGGGGGGGAGTGTGTGTCATGTGATCCCCTTTTGCGACCTTCTGACAGGCAAAGTCACTTAATCACCATGTTACAGAGATGAATAGGTTAACCCTGGCAATTAAAGGAAAAGAACAAACTGAATATTATATGACAGTGGTGGCTAACCTTTTTGGGCTCCTGTGCCAAAAATTGTGTGTGCGCTTGTGCGCATGCGCTCACATGCCAGCACCCAGAAGGCAATGCGCACCCACCCCACCCCCTGTGCATGCACACGCAATACCCCTCACGCCACCCCCTTACCTGCACTGCACCTCACAGCTGATTTTCGGCCCGTTTGAGGCCTTTTTCAGCCTCCCAGAGGCTTGAGGAAAACTTCTGCAGGCTTTGCAGGCCGAGAAATGGGCTGGTTTCATCACTTCCGGTATTTCCGGAAATACAGGAAGTGATGAAAGGGGTCTATTTTTCGGCCTGCAAAGTCTGCAGAAGTTTTCCTCAAGCCTTTGGGAGGCTGAAAAAGGCCTCAAGCGGGCCGAAAATCAGCTGTGAGGCACGCGCATGCGCAGTGAGGTAAGTTTGCCTGCAGCTTGCATGCTGGCACAAATGGCTCTGCATGCCACCTGTGGCACGAATGCCATAGGTTCGCCATCACAGTTATATATGGGAATTATTTTATCAATGGTTGGAAAAAAAAATGGAAATTAGAAATTAAATATATGAACATAGAAGATATAGATATAGATATGGATATATATAGATATAGATATATATAAAGAGAGAGAGAGAGAAAAAACATACATGAATATATGAACATACAGAGGAAGGAGTTAAGAAGGGGATGGTAATAATGATAAGATATATTATTTATACTAGTTCAAAATAAGAACGTAATGTAATTGTTGTTGTTATGGTAAGGACATTGTATTAACCACAAATATTATGCACAAGATATATGTACCCAGACAGCACACTGTACAAAGAAAAGATGGAGTGTTTGTTAAATAAAATTAAAAAAGTTTATTACAACCATGTTACTAACTTAACTGCAGTGATTCATTTCACAACTGTGGCAAAAAAAGGGGGCAAAATTCACTTAACAAATGTCTCGCTGAACAACCGAAATTTTGGGCTCAGTTGCGGTCGTAAGTTGAGGACCACCTGTCCTTTCCCACAGAGCCACAGTTACTGAATATTGCCAGTCTGAACGTGTTTTCCCACCTTATGCACTTGAGAATAAGGGAGGGTCTCCCTCGCGTTGCAATTCGGACGCAGTCAGGTGTCCTTCCCTCTGACCGTGGCCTCAGCAGTGGCTCTTCCTATAGTCCAGGGCTGGGCTGCTGGGGGTTCGCGGGGGTTCAGAAAAGCCCCTAGGTAAGTTTGGAGAACCCCCAAATCGCACTCCTGGCTGGCCCCGCCCACCCCTCCCTCCCAGGAATCCCCACATGGCCCATTTTGGATGCAGGGAAGTTCAGGGCCTGCGCAGAGGCTCGGGGAGGCCAAAAAATGGGCCTCCCGGAAGGTCAGGAAGGCCGGAAATGGGCCTATTTCCGGCTTCCGGAGAGCCTCTGGAGCCCGGGAAGGCCGTTTTTGCCCTCCCGGAGCCTCAAGGAAGGCCTCCGGAGCCTGGGGAGGGTGAAAACGCCCCCCCACGCCATGGTGCAGGAGGCCGACTAGGCCACACCCACCATGGCCACACCCACCCAGCAACCGGGCAGAGAACACTTTGCTAAAATTTTGGAAGCCCACCCATGCAGCTGCCCCTCAAGGTCCCTCCTGCCCAGGAGGGGGAGGCTGGCAGTGAGGCTGCAGCTTGGAGACACACACACACACAAACACACACACACACACACCCCGGAAGAGAGGAGTCCTTTGGCCCAGTAGGTTTACCTTGCAGAGCCGGAGGGAGGAGCCTCCCCTGCAAAGAGCGCTTGGCTTTTCCAATGGGAAGCCATTCCCAGATCTTGCCAGCAGGAGGCTCCCTTTATCTACAAATGCTTGGCAGGGGCCCATCTGGAAGGAGATTTCCCCACTCTCTGGCCTGCCCCAAAGTGAGTTCTTTGAGGGGGTCTTGTTGGGTGACCTCGTTTTGCTTCAGGCTCCCCTAAAGGCAAAACGTTTGAATTTGGAATTTTTTTAAAAAAAACCTTTGGTGAAGGAAATGAAAATGATCAATTTATCAGGGTGATAAAGGATGAGATGGTCCTTTCAAGGGTTCTAGTCCCATTTCGGATCCTCAGAAATACATTTCCAACCCCCCATCCAAATCTTCTTTTCCACAAGGGCTAAAAACTGCCCCACGGGGATGGGGGCATCAGAGGTGGCTGCCTTGTGCTGGGGAGGGGAAAAGGGCTCTGTCATGCCCCTGGTGCAGACTGACTCTGAGGGAGAGGAGGAACAGTGGCAGGGAGTGGAAGTGGGGCTCCGGAGGTTGTGGAGGAGGCTGGGGAAGTGCAGAGGCCGGCTGAGCAGTCAGAGGAGGACCCAGGCCCATCCCCTCTCCATCCCAGGGCACGCAGGGAGGAGAGGATAAGGGAGAAACGTGGTCTCCTTGGGAGGAGAGGGTCTTGATCCTCTTCATGGGCTGCAGCTGTGACCACTGGATAAGAGTTTGGACCTGCGTCCTGGCAAACGCTGGAAACAAAGCGTGTTTTATTTTGGGCTGAAGTTATCTTGGTTGGCGTCCTTCCAACAGACCGTGCCTTGTTATCTCCTTGAAGTTGGTAAATACATCTCCTGTTCCGTTGTGGAAATTTCATCATTCTAGTTTGTTTTAGTTTTTTTTTTTAATTTCACCTCTATCTGCTCATTAAGTTCAGACTGTATTGCTTTCTTTTGAAGACGATTTTTGAGTACGTTTTATCTCCATCTGAGAATTATTGAACCGTGGGGCCAAGTTGGAGGCATTAAAGGACATTTGTTTACGTTTGGGATTTTGTTACGTTTGTGTTACACTCTGGGTCATCACAGGCTCAACGGAACTATTTTTCGGGTCTTGAAAAATAGAAAAAACATGTCAAAACACCTGGTTGCTAGTGGCTAATTACAATATCCAGGCGGGGTTTGATAGGAAAATGGAGAAGAATACACACACACACACACACACACACACACACACACACACTCACCTGGAGAACTAATACAATTGAGAGAGTCCAGAGATATTTCACGAGAAGAGTCCTTCATTCTTCTGCTCGTAACAAAACACCTTATATCACCAGACTTGAAATCTTGGGCTTAAACAACTTAGAACTACACTTCCTTCGGTCTGACCTAATCATAGTACATAGTACAAAATTACCTGCTACAATGTCCTCCCTGAGTCAATGACTACTTCAGCTTCAGAACAACACACGAGCACACAATAGATACAAACTGAAGGTAAACCGTACCAAACTTGATTACAGGAAATATGACTTCAGCAATGCCTGGAATGCTCTACCTGACTCTGTGGTTTCTTCCCCAAACCCCCAAAACTTTAGACTGTCTACTGTTGACCTCACCCCGTTTGTAAGAGGTCTGTAAGGGGCATGCATAAGTTCACCAGCGTCCTACCGTCCCTGTTGGAATGTCCCCTGTTATTCGCCACCCATTTCATGTATTCGGTTATCGGTTATCTAAAACATGCTTGACAGAATAAATAAATAAAAATAAATAAACCTGGGACTCATATTCACTTGTTAGGTGATTCTGTTCTCTTAGACAAGGTGGGGAATGATGGTCCCTTCACGACTGTCCAGATCAGGAATTCTGGGAGTTGAAGTCCATCGGTCATAAAAGGGGCCTTCGAGTTCCCCCACTCCCCTCTTTTTAAAAATAAACATGATTAAACTTTTATAACTTTAAAAACAAATTAAAAAATGTACATGTCTTGATATTAACAGTTTGTGGCATTCATCTTATACTACCATTTTGTGCATTATTTACAAATATATACAATTCATGAGAACGTAAGAATTTTACCTATATATTGCTTATCCTTAATCTTTCCATCTTCCGTCTATCTTAGCTCAATCCAGTCATACCATTTCCCCCAAATCCTATAATACTCAGACTCCTCCTTCTCTTGTAACATCAGGGTTAATTTATCCATCTCAGCCCAAGCCGTTATTTTTTGGATAATCAATTCATCTGGTGGTACATTTTTATGCTTCCAACACTGAGCATAGGGAATTCCAGCTGCCATTAAGATATGTGACACTATATATTTTATATTTCTCTCATAATTCTTTTTAAATATCCCCAGCAAGAATAGTTCTGGTTCCAGTTCCTCCACTCCTGTCTTTCCATTCAAATGAGAGAGTTCTGATAGACATTTAAACCCGTGATTCCCGCAGCCCAGGAAAGAGCGTCTGCCTCGTAATTCAAGGAAGACAATCATTGCAAATCCAAAAGTGAAAATGTTAACTCTCGGCAGCTTTTTAAAAACCTCCAGAACGTTAAAGTTTGACGTGGGTATCCTTATTACGGCAGTGTAGGAGAATCTGTGCCCTCATTAAGGTCACCCCACTCAAACCGCTTCTTGCTGCACTGCTGAGAAAGTCCAGGGTCACAATTTTGCTTTTAAAGCTATCGATTCACCGACATACCTCTGAAGTATTGCAACCTCAGCTTTTCAGGGAGGAATCCAATAAGCAGAGAGCATTTGTGTAAACACAACCATCTTCATTAAGGGTGCATGGCCAATCTCCTCCCCCTCCTCCAAATGTCCTCCAGAAGAGCTCTCTTGGGGGGGGGCTTGTGGCTCTCCCAGGGTCCCAGGAGGGGGGGGTGAGGCCTGCAGCTGGGCAGAGGGTGAGGGTGGGCTGCTACCTGTTCATCCCAGTTCAGGCAAATTGGTAGATAATTTTATGGCCGGTTTGGAGAACCAGCAAATCCCACCCCTGGCTGGCCCCCACCCACCCTGCCCCACTCCTCTCAGGAGTCTCCACGTGGGCTGTTTTGGATGCCAGGTAAATACAGGGCACACACAGAGGCTCAGGGAGGGAAAAAACAGGCCTCCGGAGTCCGGGGTGGCTGTTTTTGCCACCCTGGAGGCTCAAAGAAAGCCTCCAGAGCCCAGGGAAGGCAAAAACGCCCCCACCCCCCCAGTGTGCAGGAGGCCAACTAGGCCACGCCCAGGGGTGGGATTCTACTGGTTCTGTCCAGCTCTGTAGAACCGGTAGCTCTGAAGAGCAGCAGACATAGAACCGGTTCTATGTCTGCTGCTGTTTTGGCCTCCCTGCCCGCCTGGGCTCTTACCTGACCTTTATTTCCTGGTTTTTCAACCTCAGCTGCCTTGCGAGGCACAGTTGCAGTTGAAAAAGCAGGAAAAAAAGGCTTTTTCAAACGTTGCTTCCCTGCACACAGCGCTGCTCAGCTGTCCAGGCAGCAAATTGATGAAGATTTACACACATGCGCAGCATGCAGGGAAGCACATCGTAAATCACCAAACTGGTAGTTAACTGGTGGTCGGATCCCATCCCTAGCCACGCCCACCATGGCCACGCCCATCCAGCAAGCGGGCAGAGAACCGGTTGCTAAAATTTTTGAAGCCCACCCCCGCTGGCAGAGGGGCAGCATCGCTTCAGCCCCTGGGTAACCTTCCCTGCGATGTTAAGCGGAGTTCAGATTTGACTCAGACCTCCCTGGTGGGTGAAGGGAGAAAGGGGTCGTCAGCCTTCTCCATTTGTAGGCTGGTGCTCTGCGCGGCTGAGGGGCCATTCCTTGTTGGGGGTAGAAATTTGTGTGCACGAGATTCTTCCCCCCTCTCCCTTCCTTCTCCTGCTGCCATCTGTGAAGGCGCAACTGCCACTGTTCTGGGACAGAAAGAGGCTCCCAAGACTTTCTCGTGCCCTTGTCCTGCTGTTTCTTCCTTCCGAGCTTCCTCCCAGCACACCTCATGGCCACCAACAATGGGGTGGCCTCCTTCGCTTGCCCGTCACTCTTGGGGCTCCCTCCCTAGGGGAGGGGGATGTGCTGCAGCCTGCCAAGCCCAGGGATGTTTCTGCTCTTTGCCCTTCTGGGCGGCCTCCGGACCGGCCAGGGGCACGTCCATCTGTCTGGCCGGGAAAGTCATTGCCAAACACAGAAGGAGATGCCCTCGGAATCGAGAGTTGGGGATTTCCATGTTTATGTGTCGCAGCCCCCCACACACACTTCCCCCCCCCCCGCTTGTGTAATCTTGGCTACAATTGCAGCCCACTGTGCAAACAGCGCCGCATCCGAAAGAGGTCACCTGCAGCCACCCCACGGAATGCTGGATAATCTGGCAAGCGAACCTTTGCATCACTAAGGCAGGATTGAGGCGCCATGTGGGGCCATCGCCCTTCCATCTCCCTAATCCTGCCGCTGAATGGAGCTCTTAAGCCCCTATATTATTCCAACATTATTATCTATTGATTGATTTTTAGAAAGGGGTAAATCGTGTAAATAAAAGTAACGTCTGGTCTGATTGCTTTGCCGCAAGAGACCACTTCCACGGGCCATGCGTCCAGCTGGCTGCCAAGCAAGGGCAGGGCAGAGGACCGGTCAAGGAGCTGGGGGGGGTGGCGGCGCGCGATGAAGCCCGAAAGAGGGGAGGGGGCTTGAAGGTGGCCCTGCGGAAGCAACAAGGAGGGCTCAGGACTCTATGTGGAGGGATGGGTGGAGATGCCAGCAGGAATCTCTGGGTGAGGAGCAAGTGGCAGGATTAGGGGGG
>NW_020769399.1:737875-750296 GCF_900518735.1 Pseudonaja textilis | reverse complement strand
AAGCAAGCAAGCTGGGAGGCCCTGAACCAGCTGCCTCTGCAGCCCCTCCTGCAGAGGTGGTATTCAGTCAGTTCTGAACGGTTCTGGAGAACCATTAAGTGGAAATTTTGAGTAGTTGGGAGTAGTTGGGAGAACAATCCCACCTCTGACTGGCCCCGCCAACCCCATCTCTTCTCTGCCTCCCGAGTCCCAGCTGATCGGCTGGGTCTCCTTTGGTTGCCCTGCACAGGAGAACGGAGCTGGAAAGCAGGTTAGTGGGGTCGGGAGGGAAGGGGGATTTTGCAGTATATCCTTCCCCTGCCACGCCCACCAAGCCACGCCCATCAAGCCACGCCCACAGAACCGGTAGTAAAAAAAAATTGAATCCCACCACTGCCCTGGACCCTTCCTCTCTGTGCCCCCCGCCATCTTGCTGGGCTGCTGTTCTTAGCCAGGGCAGGAGGGACCTCTGAGCTGAAAGAGGGACAGATCAGGGGAGGTGGGGGTCTCCCTGGTCCAGACAGCCTCAGAGCAGTCCTGCGCCCCAGCCAAATAACTCATCAAGGCACTGCGAAGGGTCCTCTGTTTTTTGGGGGGGCGGGGAGGACAAGGGAGCCTGCGTTCCCTTAGTCTGGGCACCCCCAGCCCCAATACTCTGGCGAGGAGGGGGCTTCCGTCCTCTGCGATGTGGTAGGTGGGTTTCACCCAGCTGTTCTTTGCTGTCCCTTGGTCTAACCGCCCAGGGCCCTCTGCTGCTTTGCCCCCACCCTTTTATGGGCCCGGGAAAGGGGGCCTTTCAGAATGAAGGACACCCCTCCCCGCTCCGCAGAGGTCAGAAGCTTCCCTGCTCAGCAGGAGGGGCAGCCCGGCCTCGCCCCCTGGTGAAATAATAAGAATAAAAATATTCCTTCCATTTCCTTCCGTGAGATTAACGATAAATTGTTCATTCCCTAAAAGAAGCTGATAAGGGCCTTAATTTTACTTCAAGGCCTGGAAATGGCATTTCTACGCAAAGCAGGCTCGGCCGCCAGTTGCATTCTTCCGGGCCAGACTTTGATAGAAATTTTTTTTTATTATTATTATTATTATTATTTTTGTTTTAAACTGGAAAAGCCCCTGGAGCTACCGGCAGTGCACTATAAAACAAAATAATATTTTAGTCAAAATAGGCAGAACGGTGCTCGCAGCCAACTTTCAAATTAGCATTTTGAGGGCAAATATGCAACCAATTTGAGATAATGAGGCCTGATTATTCAATCCAATGAATGTTAAATAGGGAGAAAGAGCTCAGGCGCCTTATCTCGCCTCCCTTCGATGTAGTTTATTTTATTTTTAATCGTTTCACATTTGAACTCTTCATTTGTTCTCAACTCCCCTTCACTGCCCTCCTCCCCCACCCAGGTCCTCTGGTTAAAAAGGCAGCAGCCCCCCCCCCACTCCCCCAGCACCTGCACCCATAGAAAAATGCACCCATGGAACCCCCTGGCCAGAGGCAGAAATCTCTCTTCCCACCTTCTCTCTCACACACACATGCACACACGCAAACACACACACACACACACACAAACAGAGGCTCTTTTGCAACCAGAGTCGCCACAATTACTTTTCACTGTTACTATTTATTGTGACTTCCACAGTTTCCAGCAGCAAAATTTTCCTCTCCGGTCAGTTCCTCGGCTTCTGCCAAACATCCATCTTTGGAATCCCAGTTCTCTGGTTCTGAATATATGGAAAGGAGGATTATTTCCTTAGCTGTTTTGAGACCGGCCTCCTCTGCTTCTCTCCTTCCTTTGTTCTTTTTTTTCCCCTCTTCTGTTCCATCCTCCTCTGCTCCTGGGGTCCTTTTTCCTTTGTTTTTGCTCTCCTTGTTTGGGTGGGTGGGGCTCTTGTCTCCCAGAGAGACAAGCAAGCGGCAGCTCCCTGGTCTGGATGACCAAGACTTTCCCCCCCACTCCCACTTCCCCCCCCCAGGGTCCTGGACTCTTGGCTTTCTTTTTCCCTTATTTCTGAAAAATCTCCCCTTTTATATTAAAAAAAAAAAAGTCACTAAAATGGGGAGGGGGGATCTATATCAGGGAACAGCCGCCTTGGATGATATCCCCCCCAGCTTGAGAATTGGGGAGGGGGTCAGAGTTGGCCCAGGAGAGTTGGCTCTCCCTCCCAGCCTCCATGCAGCTTGTCTGCAGGGGTCCCCAAACTTGGTAACTTTAAGACTCGTTGGACTTCAACTCCCAGAATTCCTCAGCCAGCATGACAGCCATGTTGTGGCCCTGAAGCAGAGATCCCCAAACTTGGTAACTTTAAGGCTTGTGGACTTCAACTCCCAGAATTCCTCAGCCAGCATGACAGCCATGTTGTGGCCCTCAAGCAGGGGTCCCCAAACTTGGTAACTTTAAGGCTTGTGGACTTCAACTCCCGGAATTCTCCAGCCAGCTAGGCTAGGCTAGGCTGTAGCAGTAGAAAAATTACACATAAAGCACTTTTATATTTAACAGAAGTCCCCCAATTCTCCAAAGCTTTGCTTAATACAATATTGTGCAAAACCACAAAGTTACTGAACCAAGGTACTAGCCATGTTCCAGTAAGCTAAGGGTGGATATGGAAAATAACAGATGGTGTAAGATAAAATGAATAATTAAATGTACTTCTCCCTTTTTGGTATAGTTTAATGGGAAGAAACACCCCGGGCTAAGCTGAGGTCACAAAATGTATAAAAGTGACGCCTCAGGAAGAGCCAGGGGTTCAGAATTTGCCATTCTAATGCTCTGAACCTTGTGCACAAATAAAAACCTGTATTCTCCAAACTTTCGTGGTCTTATGTCCTGATTTGGAAACAGGATCTGCTGCAGCTATGCTATGCTATGCTATGCTATGCTATGCTATGCTATGCTATGCTATGCTGGAGAATTCTGGGAGTTGAAGTCCACAAGCCTTAAAGTGGCCAAGTTTGGGGACCTCTGAACTAGAGGGTGGGCTCTGTGGGGAACCCTTTCATTGGGGGACTGGCCACATCATCCCTGCAGAGGCCCCTTTCTCTGGGGGAAGGCCCGGCCTCCCTGCCTGCCCTCTGGGGCATCTCCCCTTGCCTGGCCTGTGGGGGCTGGACGGAGGTCTTCAAGGACTCTCTCCCGGGTGCAGAGCAGAGGCTGGCAGCTGCTCCTTCCGGCCAGGTGACTCGCAAAAGGGCTTCCTCTGGTCAGGTCCGATCGGTGGGGAAGCCTTCGTGCCCACGGCCGGACCTGCCCGGCGCCCTGCGATGGAAGCCGGGCAGCTCCAGGAAAACTCCCGTGGAGGGAGGGAGGGCGGTTGGTATCCGGTCAGCCTTGTCTGAGAACCGACAGTCCGGCGCCTTAGACAGCGACGGGCGTGGGGGGGAGGCGAGATGGGCAGAGGCGACCAGAAAGAGAACTGTCCCCCCCCCCCCCCCCTGGACGCTTCCCCGCCCGCTGTTGGAGCCTGGGGCACGGCCCCCCCCCCCCCCCCCCCGTGGGAGTCCAGCCCTGCCTGCAGTGGGTCCGGAGCAGCAAGACCCCCCCCCCGCCCCTCCACACGAACTCTCCTGCCCAGGCCGGCCCCACCGAGGCGGCTCCAGCCCTCGGAGGAGAAGCGGCAGGGCCCCCGAGCAGGGCCACGTCCTTCAGCCGGCAGGAGACGCCCGTCGCCCGGCTCAGAGCCGACGAGAAACATGAGCGCTCGGCCCACTTCGTGGCCCCGGAGGATGGACCGGCGGAGTTCTCCGCTAGGAAGGCGTGGGAAGAGCGCAAGGTGCGGGCCCGGCTGCTTCCCTGCCGCCTTCCTTTCGCGGAGCTCCTGCAGCAGCAGCAGCTTCCCGAGGGGCCTAGGTTTCGCCCCCCTCCCACCGCACTCCAGGTGAGGGGGGCTGAGCTCCCTGCCCCCTCCCTCGCCGTGTCCGTGGTGGGATGTGGTGGGAGGTCGCTCCTGCCTGGCCCTTCCTGGCAGGCTCGCCCAGGTCAAAACAGCTTCCACCCCCCCCAGCTCCCCCCCCCACTCTCTCCTTGGGCAGGAGCCCTCCGGCTCAGCCCCTCTAATCTGCAGAGGCTGGCAGCCAATCTGCCCGGTCCTGACACCAGCCATGGGCACAGGGGTGGGTGGGCAGTGGTCACCAAGCAGTTGGCTGGGGACCACTGGTGGTCCGTGAGAAAATTGTGGTGGTCTGCAGAGAAATGTGCGCACCCCCCCAAAGCAATTAATCCAGGCTGCCCAGGAACACAAGGCTGCACCGCCCACATGGTCCATGAGAATTGCATTGGGAACAACACCAGGTAGTGAGAGGAGGGGGGAAAGGGTGGAGGGGGGGACTTGCCCCACTCTCCCCACGCGCCTCGCCTGGCCACCGAGCTGCTCCTTTCCGCTTCTTTCTTCTGCTGCTTTTGGCTGCACTCAAGGAAAGCAGCAAAAGTCTTTCTTTCTCTCCCCCAAACTCCACCAGAAATCTTTGGGACCCTGCAAGGCCTCCTGCTCCAAGAGGCTGCGCCAGCACGACAAGTCTCACAAAGACTCATTTTTGGTGGAGTTTGGGCGGGAGAGAAAGAAAGGCTTCTGCTGCTTTCCTTGCATGAAGCCAAAAGTCTCTCTCTCTCTCTCCCCCTGAGAACGGAGCTGGAGACGGTATGATTGATAGGAAAACAGGGTGGGGAATTTTCCTGCAGACTTTTGGGGGGATTTTCTCAGGGTCTCTGATCTGCGGGATTTAAAATGATGAGTTTGGTGGTCCCTGCGGTCCAAAAGGCTGGCGACTCCTGTGTTAGGGGGCTCGCTCTCCAAGTAGCAGCGGGGCTTGAGCTGAGGCGCCTCTCCTCACTTGGTTGACTGACAGTAACTCACAGCATCTCTTTCTCCAAAGTTCCCCCCCTCCCACAAGAAAGCAAACACCCAAGAGAAAAGAGAACGGGATAAGGGGAGGGGGAGGGGGAGGCATTGACTGCTCCTGAAATAGGGGGACGGTTGTCCTTGAGAAGGAAGGTCTCCCCTCTCTTGGCTCACAGGGGGTGGGGGCTGTCCTCAGCCCTTTTCTATGCCTGCCCCTCCCAGCTGGCCCTGAAGGTTGCAGGATCCGGTGGTCCAGAGGTGGTATCCAGCCGGTTCTGGCCAGTTCTGAAGAACCGGTAGCGGAAATTTCGAGTAGTTGGGAGAACCGGCCAATCCCACCTCTGACTGTCCTCGCCAACCCCATCTCTTCTCTGCCTCCCATGGAGTCCCAGCTGATCGGCTGGGTCTCCTTTGGTTCTCCTGCACAGGAGAACGGAGCTGGAAAGCAGGTTAGTGGGGTGGGGAGGGAAGGGGCATTTTGCAGTATCCTCCCCCTGCCATGCCCACCAAGCCACGCCCACAGAACTGGTAGAAATTTTTTTTTTTTGAATCTCACCACTGTGCCATCCCTGGCTGTTTGGTACCTGCTGGCTGCCCTGCCACTTCCCTCCCCTTCATGACTGCCATTCCTCCAAGGTCCTGATCCTGGCACCTGCAGAAACTTCCTGGCATTCTCCCAGAGCAAACCCCCTGAAAGTGGGCCCTGCCCACCCAGCGCAGGGTGTGTCCAGGGCAGGAGGAGGCAGGAGGGGGGAACTGGTACAGCCAGGGGGAAGTGGACTGAGGGCAGAGAAGGAGGGTTTTTTTTGGGGGGGGGGAATAGAGAGCCACTCCATTCTGGTGGGGAGAAGGTTTCTGTGCAGGACCCCCAAGGAGGGGAGGCCCAAAAGGGACCCGGCTCAGCATCTTTGATGGACCTGCAGGGACTTGCTTGCAAAGTCAGCCGCCAGGAGCTTTGCTCATAACTTACAAACCTAACATGGTGATAGTAAGAAGGAAAGAGACTTCTCCTTCTGGCCTGCCCCACTCACACCCCCCCTCACCCCATGGCAGCCCCCCCCCGCCCCAAGGCTGGTTGCTTTTGGCCTTGAGGAGCTGAAAACCCCTGGTAGCCTCTGCACAGCCTGCTGACCTCAGCTCTGCCTGCGGTGACTTTCTGCTTCTCAAGTTTGGCTTGTTCTCCCCTGCACCCCCTCGACCCCTCCCCCGCAGCCGAGTCCTCCTGGGGCATGAGTGGCTCCCAGAAGTGCAGATCTGTCCCCCCTCCCCCACCCGGGCACTGC
This sequence comes from Pseudonaja textilis, assembly GCF_900518735.1. Next base: position 744,204 of record NW_020769399.1, on the reverse strand, counting down.
CCAAATTCCTTTCCAAAGCGCCAGGGAGCAGTGGAAGGGTGATGAATGGGCAGCCAAAGTTGCTCAGCAGGACAGCCATGTTTGGCCTTGGCAAAGTCCCATTTCTGCCCCGGGACTGGCACTGCCAAGTTGCTGCTTGCTTGAAATCCATCCGCCAGTGCCTGCCCCCCCCCCCCCCCCCCGGGAAGACGCAACCGTGGGGCCAAGTCCTGCGGTGTGAACATCTCCTTCTGGAACCTCTTCGGGGCTTGTGCTGTGTGGTGGGTTTGTCCTGGGGGCGGCTGCAGCAGGAGCTCCTGGCAGGGAAGGTCTTCTGCAGAAGTATTTATTTATTTATTTGATTGGTCAATCGCTTACAAGATAATAGGTATAAGTACATACATAGTTATGAATACATGAAATGGGTACACATAAGAAAAAATAAAAAGAAACAATAGGACAGGGACGGTAGGCACGTTGGTGCGCTTATGCACGCTCCCTACAGACCTCTTAGGAAAGGGGTGAGGTCAATAGTAGACAGTCTAAGGTTAAAGTTTTTGGGGTTTGGGGAAGAAACCACAGAGTCAGGTAGAGTATTCCAGACATTGACCACTCTGTTCCTGAAGTCGTATTTCCTGCAATCAAGTTTGGTGCGATTAACCTTGAGTTTGTATCTATTGTGTGCTCTTGTGTTGTTATGGTTGAAGCTGAAGTACTCATTGACAGGTAGGACATTGCAATGTATGATTTTATATACTATACTTAGATCAGACCGAAGGAGGTGTAGTTCTAGGTTTTCTAGGTCTAGAATTTCGAGTCTGGTGGCATAAGGTATTCTGCAACGAGTAGAGGAGCGGAGAACTCTTCTTGTGAAATATTTCTGGACTTTCTCAACTGTGTTAATATCAGATACATAATGTGGGTTCCAGACTGATGAGCTGTATTCGAGTATTGGTCTAGCAAATGTTTTCTATGCTCCAGTTAGTAGTGTGATATTACCAGAGAAAAAGCTACGTAGGATGAGGTTAACAACTCTTAATGCCTTTTTGGCTATGTAGTTACAGTGGGCTCTAGCACTTAGGTTATTAGAGATGAGTTCTCCAAGGTCCTTGACAGAGTTTGGATCATCAGCAAGGCCAGGAGGGGGCAGCAGCAGCCTGTCAGGGGGCTTAGGGGAGGGTGGAGAGACCCCTGCAGTCCAAGGGAGGGGCAGCTTAAAGAGGACTCTGCCTTGTGTGTGTCTGGGGCAGGGAATGGGGGTGTGGGGGGGGGGTGGAACTGGCCCAACAAGGATCTCTCAGTCTCCCTCTCCCCCACCCTCCTTCTAGCTAATTGTGGGCTCCCAAGTGGAACGACCGCTGCCCTGTGCCTGGCGGGCGCAGGAAAAGGCAGCAGGGAACATTAGGCCAAAATGGCCCTGGCTGCGTGGCAGAGATGGGGCAGATAGGGCAGGCTCCTGGGGCCGAGCCGAGGAAATGAGCCCTGCCTGCCTTATCTGCCTCCCATCAGAGCCCGGCACCATTTTCCATGGAGCAGAGATCCCCAGATAAGGGGGTGGGCAGAAAGCCCCTGGCCAGATCAGCCAGAAAGGGTCCTTCGCTGAGCAGGGCGGGGGGAAGAGGAGACGCTGGAATGGCTAAGTCTGGCTTCTTGGAGACCTTGTCCCCTGGGCTGCACCCCCACACACCAGGACCGAGCCCCCTTGAAGGATTCTCCTAGGGTGGGTGGGGGCTGTTCAGAGTCCTTATCAGGCCTCTTTCTCGGGTGCTGCCAATGGGAACCCCCTTCCTCACTTGGACGTATCCAGGGATGGTGGCCTCACAAATGGGAGAGGGGTCTTGGAGCCCCCTGGAAGCTGGGCCAGCAATAACACCCCCTCCATAAGGCACCTACCCTGAGAAAGGAGTGGGTGGCATGTAGGTTCTCTGGGCCGAGCAGGAGGAATCATGGAAGGGCAATCCTGGGCCTCTGGCTCTCTTGGGGTGGGGGCTCACAGGCTTCCTCCTGCCCACTAGACCCCCTAGCCTGCCCCGCAAAGAGCCAGGGGGGCTGAAGGAACGCCCCATCCCATCTCTTCTGGTTCAGATGGGCCCAGGGCTTCATCTCCTTTCTACCTCCCACACCTGGACGATCCGTTCCTTCCCTTTGGAGGGTTGGTGGCCAGAGGGCCAGAGCCCAGTGGTTTCCCCTCCCCCCCTTCTGGCCTCTCTCTTGGGTTCTGGCAGGGCAGGGAACCCCTTGGGGGGTCTCTCTGGAAAGGATCCTCCAGGGATGCTCAGGAAGGGGGTTACCTGTGGGTTGGCGTTGTGAGCAGAGGTGGTATTCCGGTGGTTCTGACCAGTTCTAGAGAGCCAGTAGCGGGAATTTTGAGTAGTTCGGAGAACCGGCCAATCCCACCTCTGACCGGCCAGGCCAACCCCATCTCTTCTCGGCCTCTCGCATCCCAGCGGATTGGCTGGGTCTTCCTTTGTTGCCCTGCACAAGAGAACAGAGCTGGAAAGCAGGTTAGTGGGGTGGGAAGCGGGATTTTGCAGTAATCTTCCCCTGCCATGCCTACCAAGCCATGCCCACCAAGCTATGCCACGCCCTACAAGCAAAACCATGCCCACCAAGCCACGCCCACTACACCACGCCCACAGAACGGGTAGTAAAATATTTCGAATCCCACCACCGAGGCTTCACACCTGCAGTAACTCCTGACGGACCTCTGCAGCCTGCCTGCCTCTCTCTCTCTCTCTCTCTCTCTCTCTCTCTCTCTCTCTCTCACACACACACACACACACACACACACATACACACACACACACACACACACACACACACCTTGCCATGGAGCCCCCAGTGAGGGTGGCGAGGTTGTTTTTGGACCAGCACTTTGAGGTCTGAGGAAGATCCAAGTGGCTTTAGCAGCCTGTGTTTTATTGTGAGAAAAGACTCTTGAAATGGGGGGGGGGGGGCCATCCGGGCCCCGGAAACCCCCCCCCCCCCCCCCGTTTCTTTTAGGCCCCCAGAGGCTGAGTGAAGGCTGGCTCTGAGACCAGGAACCAAAACTACCTCTAAAAATAGAATAATCTCTGAACCATTTAAAATAAATAACACCCGGAAAGAAGAATGCAGATTAATAGCTGCTCAATTACTGCAATCAACCAGTCACTTGAAGTGAGCAGCTCTTGGCTGGAAACGGAGCCTCTGCATTCAGCAGTCAAACCGTGAAGAGGGGGGATTATTTTCAACCAGGGGTCAACAAGAGGCTGGGAGCCGCTGCCTCTGTGCCCTCCCCACCCCAGCCCTTCCAAAGCACCTGCAGCTGAGCAGGGAGGGGTGGGGCAGGGGGGCGGGTTCTGGGTTTGCAGACCTTCCCCACCCCAGGTTCTGCCTGTCAGGCTAAGCGGAAGGACTCGGAAGGCAGGGAAGGGCCCCTAAACAGCTGCCAAGAGCAAAGGGGCTCCCCAGCTTTCCCCTCCTCTGGGGATGTGGCCCCCATCCCAGACACACACACACACACGCACACACTGCAGCTTGAACTGGGAGTTTGAGCACTCCCTTCCCACGATCTGCCACTAGGGGGCCCTGGCTCTCCTTGCTTGGAGAAGCGGGAGGCCGGCTGAGGATACCCAGGCAGGATCCCTAAATCTTCCGGGGGGGGGGGCACGGTCCAGAGGGGAGTGAACAGCAGCCCCTTCCCACGCGTGGCTCTCCTGTGGCTCTGGCAGGTAGCCCAGGGTCCCTTCCCTTCAAACTGGGGTTGGAAGAAGGACCAAGCGCCCATTCGGTCCAGTTGAGAGCTCAGAGGAGGATCCTGAAGGGATCTGATTCAGGATCAGGTGAAAGACAGAAGCGTCCAGCAAGCCACACGGTTGGCTAAAGATGGACCGGGTCCATTTCCTGCCACCCACCCGTCTTTCCCTTCGGCGGCCTCCCATGCAAACCGTCACTGAGGGCAGGGCAAAAATGACGGTGACACCCACAATTCTACTCTTTGCATCCCCGATATCGTGCAAAGGCACAAGGTGCGGGGGGTCCTTCCACCCCAGCGACAGCCTGAGGGTCCTCGTGTCCACGACCTCGGCAGCCCTCCCGCCCTTTGGCCGACTGCTGTGGCAGGCACCAAGTCGGGGGGTGTGTGTGTGACCAGGCAGCTACTTGAACCCCTTCCAATGCCAATTGTCCTGGGGTTGCAGGTGGGCATTTGAGTGAGCACGTGAAAGGCCCGGCCGGACATTCACTAGGGAACGGTATGCTCAGAAGTCCTCCCTGGAAAGAGGTCCCTTTCCCCCTCCCGGCTGGGGTTTGTGCCGTGAATTCTCCCGGCTGAACCGAAACTGCACCCGTTTGGGCCGTAGGCTGACCGCAAGCAATCCAGTGAGCAGAAGCCCAGGGGTGAGATTCAAAAATCCCAGCAATTGGTTTGCTGCCCAGTGGCTGGGTGGGCGTGGCCATGGTGGGTGTGGCCTATCGGAGCTTCCGGTTCAGCCATTTTTCGCCTTCCCCAGAGTCCGGAGGCTTCCCTCAGGCCTCTGGGAAAGTTAAAATGGCCTCCCCTGGGCTCCAGAAGCCAGAAACAGGCTCATTTCCAGACTTCCATTTCGGCCCATTTTTTACCCTTCCAGAGCCTCCATGAGGACCCTGCGCTTACCTGCATCCAAAACGGGCCATGGAGACTCCTGGGAGGGGGGCAGCGGTTCGGTTCAACTACCGGTTTGGCAAAACAAGATGTAAAATTTAACCTCCGGTTCACCCAAACTGGTCTGAACCGGTAGAATCCTACCCCTGGCAGAAGCCAAACGAAGCCCTTGCTCTCCCGCAATATGGGTGGCTCCAGCTCAGCCCATTCCACTTTTGGTGAGAAATCAGGGGCTCCCTACTCCCTGCTGCCCATCATCCCCTGCCCCTGGGTGCCCTGGAAGCAGCCTGGCTCACTTCATGCCCTGGACCTCCCAGGTCAACCTCCCGGGCAGCCCCTGACCTACCAGCAGGCCTGCAAGGGGGCATGTGAGCATATTTCCCTCCTTTTTTCTGGGCAACAAACTGAGGGAGCGAATGGAGGAGCTACGGCTCTTTTCCAGGGCAAAGATTCTGCTGCCCCTGAAGACTGTGGGCAGCCTGGGTGCTTCAGGAGGCCTTTGGCAGGCTGTCCTAGCACCAGGGAGGGCAAGGCCTCCTTCTGGCACGGCCCATTCTAGTCCTGCCCCGGAGCCAAGATGCAGGAGTTAGGAGAAGAACACAGTCATGAAAGCAAGCATCCCACAAACTTCTTCAGGCATGTTCAAAGGAAGAGAAAGGCAGACCCGCCATCCTTGGCTATGTGGGGCTTACTTTCCTCCAACTGTTGTGGCCCACCAGTGGCTAGTGGAACTGGCAGCAGAGTCGGACTGGGAGGAGGTTGGGGAGGAACCTGGGCCAGTCCTGGAGGCTGAGGAAGGCTCTGCATCAGAGGCAGAGATGGGGCCAGGGCAGGCTGGCAGTCATCAGCTGCCTTCGGGCTCAGACAGCAATGAGATGGGGGAGCAGCTGGAGCCGGTTCCCAGCCTGTGCATGCACAGAGCTGCCCCCTAAAAAAGAACAATTATGAACTAAGGGTCGACGTGGGAGTAAAGCCAGAGGTGGATGGTGAATGGCCCCTCCCATAGGGATTAAAAGAGGAGCAAAAGGGAAGGGGGCTTGTGCAGGAAACAATTCGTTTGCTGCAGCAATGTGAAGATCTGTCTGTGCATCTCAGAGACTCTGTGCTAAGCCCTTCCTTGTCAGCACTGTGTTTGGACATATTTACTTGGCAGCTCTCCAAGCTAGGTAAGGTCTGTGCTCCTAATTACACCCTTGAAAGACTGTTTGCCAGGACTTTGGCAGAATGTGAATGTGAAAGAAATTCACCTTTGTTTAATAAAAGGGGTTTTGCCAGGACAAAGAGTCTGCTTAGTGCTTTGGGGGAAAGCCTAGGTCTGAACACCAACAAGGAAACGGGTCATAAAGGGAACCCGCACCCCGGATGGCAGAATCCTGAAAAGCAGCTCTTAGGACTGCAAGTATCTCACCAGGACAGACCCAGCAGGCCCCTCAGTTTGGGATGGGAAAGGCTTAGAGGTCTTCCTCAAACCAAGAGAAAAGGAGAGGCAGGACCTTCCTTGCCCTTTCATTACTCTTTGGCGACTTCTTCGAGGTCAGTTTTACTCTGTTGCAGATTCAGGTGCCTTGTATCCCCCAAAGCCCAGAGCTGCTCCCAATAGAATAGAATAGAACAGAATAGAATAGAATAAGAATAAGAATAAGAATAAGAATAAGAATAAGAATAAGAATAAGAATAAGAATAAGAATAGAATAGAATAGAATAGAATAGAATAGAATAGAATAGA
>NW_020769399.1:724049-737865 GCF_900518735.1 Pseudonaja textilis | reverse complement strand
CTCTCAGTGTACATAAAAGAAAAGAGACATTCATCAAGAGTCAAGAATCATGAGGTACAACACTTAATAATAGTCACAGGGTTATACAGTCATAGGGTACAATAAGCAATCAAATCATACTAAGAAACAGTCAATATAAATCGTAAAGATACAAGCGATAAAGTTACAGTCATGCAGTCCTAAGTGGGAGGATGGGTGAAAGGAAGGATGGGAAGATCAATAGTAATAGTAGTGCAGAGTTTGTAAATAGTTGGGCAGCGTTGAGGGAATTATTAGTTTAGCAGAGTGATGGCATTCGGGGGGAAAAAACTCCTTGTGTCTAATAGTTCTAGTGCGCAGGGCTCTATAGTGCCGTTTTGAGGGGAGGAGTTGAAACAGTTTTATGTCTGGGATGTGAGGGGTCTGTAGATATTTTCACAGCCCTCTTTTTGACTCCTGCAGTATACAGGTGCTTGATTGAAGTCAGGTTGGTAGCAATTGTTTCTACTGCAGTCCTAATTACTCTCTGAAGTCTGTGTCTGTCCTGTTGGGTTGCAGAACCAAACCAGACAGTTATGGAGGTGCAGATGACAGACTCCATCATTTCTCTGTAGAACTGGATCAGCAGCTCCTTGGGCAGTTTGAGTTTTCTGAGTTGGCGCAGGAAGAACATTCTTTGTTGTGCTTTTTTGATGACGTTTTTGATGTTAGGTGTCCATTTTAGATGGGCTTCTGGGCATTGCAGTTCACGGGTATCAAGACTGAAACGAAAGGGGGCTGCGAGGAGGCGGGGAGGGCTCAGCCCCAAGAAGAAGGATGGCAAACACTGGGCCTGGCCAAGGAAAGGCTCCTTCTGCAGAAAGTGGAACCGACAGGTGGGGGGGCTTCAGCCAAGGAGTCCCAAAACAGAGGCTGAGAAGATTTGCTCCTGGTAGAAACCAACGTGGCTCTTGAGGGTGAATGTTCTGTCTTGTATTTCAGGACCAGAAGAGCTTCAGGGTACCAATGGTGAAGAGGATTTGTAGCTTAGTGCTGAAATGAGGGGGTCAACCAAGCTTAGCACCAAGGACACCCCCAACCTCCAGAGATTTTAGAATCTGGAGGGTCTGACCGTCCCTTTGAACAGAAGGTGTCCGTCCCAGTTTAGAGAAGCCGCATGCCGCCTGACCTCCGGGGTTCCTTCCTCTGGTCGATTTCAGGCCCTGTGTTTGCTTCTGAGCGAGGTGGTGCAACTTCCCCTTCTCTCACCAGCTGTTACCCAGCGTGGACGGTTGCAAGCTGAACTTGGTGCGAAGGGCTGTGGGGCGTTGCAAGGCCGCGTGCGCTGCGGGTGGAAGGTTTCCTGGCTGTGTTGAAATCCAGGGCTAATTATGGCTCTTGGACCAAGGGCGGGTTTGGGAATGGCCACCCTGCAGGAGAGCCTCTGCCATCAGACGACACCGGCCTTCCCTTCCATTAGTTGGAAGAGTTGGGCATCCTGAACCAACTTTTCCAGAGAGCCAAGGGAAACTAAAACTTCTCAGAGTGGCCCAAGCCAGAATTTCTGTATTTCTAGCCTGGAAATGCCAGGAATTCGCCTAAAAGCAGAGTAGGAAAACTCTTTATAGGGCTGACCTGGGCAGCAAAGATAACAATGCGGCACTCCACAACAATTTACAAGAGGCAAGGACGAGCCACCATGACATCGGACCATCTAACCCAGAGCAGGCTCCTTCACATGCTGAAAGCCAAGTCCTCGCGGCGTTCCAGAAGGCCAGGAGAGTCAAAGCTAGTAGCGTGGAGGCTGTTCCCTAAGGCAGGTGTCCCGACAGAAGGCAACACACGCCCTGGGTCCCTCTAGGCTGCACTGCTTCATTGAGAGGACCGCTGGAGCAGCCTGTCCTGCTAGATCTGGAATGCAGCTGTAATGACCCAGGGCATGACCCAAAGTCAACACAGTCAGATAATAAGAGTCCCTTTATTATCTCCAACTTTGCCCCCAATGTGCAGGTTACCTTCTGGCTGGAGAAAAACAGCCTTTGACTGTAGAAAATTCCATCCAAAACAAGGTACCCACAAACTGTAACTTAAAATACAAACAAGCTAAAGTGAAGTAATTAGTTTGGCAGGGCAGGAGCAAGAATTTCAGACTTGTAGGCATGGCAAAACTCACACAGTTGGGAAGACGCCAGGAACACAGATAAGCCACCACAACCCAGGATAAAGTTACATTTGCTCCCACCAGCCTAATGCATGCAGCCTGCCTTTCTTATAAACTGTCTTCCCAGCTGCAGCTAATGAAGGGAATCAGGGCCCTTTCCTCCCCCGTAAGCCATGCAACCCATGTTGCTCTCTTCTCCGTTCCTCCCTGCGTGCCATAGGATGAAGAGGGGGCGGGCCTGGGTCGTCCTCTGAACTCCCTCTCCCTTTTTCTACCACTCGCCTGCTCTGCCCAGCTGGACTTTGCCCCTCCCCAGTTTCCTCCACAGCCAACGGAGTCACACTCCCACACCCTGTCAGCTGTCTGGCTTCCTCCTCGGATTCAGATTCTGTCAAGGGCATGACAGCAGCTCTCATTGGCTTGCAAGTCCAAACTTTCGAACAGCTTTCTTTAGACTTGATGGCTGAGCAGAGCCTGAAGGATGAAAAGCGGGAGGTCTTAGGCCTTCCTCCTCTCCCAGAAGCCCTCAGGCCCTGCCCCCTTGTCTTTGGGGGGTGGTTTGAGGGTGCCCAATGCCCTCGTCTGCTTCCCATCACCCGGCAGCATTGCAATCTCTCTTGATTTCCTTTTGAGTTGCTGTGGCGATCCGAGGACTATTAAGAGTGAAAGACACCTCGCGTCAGCTCTTGGGGTGGGCCAGGTGAGGAAACGGGGCACTATATGAATTCTAGGAGTGCAATTTTATTCCTGTGGGGAATCTTGGAAGCCCGCCAAGGTTGTTCTCGTTCCCCCTTGGAGTCTCTCTCTAATGAGTTGCCTTCCTCGGTGGCTCCTCCATTCTCCACACCCTGCAGAGGAAATGGCAGTTTTGTGCAGCTGTTGCCTAACATGTTTTGTAATTTAAGCTGAGAACGCATCGCGGTTCAGTGACTTCATGAGGAAAGGTGCATCTCAGCCCCTCAGAAATTCATGCATTTCCTGAAGCACACCCGTTGTTCTTTAGGACTTGGAGTTGGAAAGGACCTAAGACGTCATCAAGCATAACCCCTTGCATCCAGCAGCATTCACTGCGCCAGCTCTGCTTGGTGGCTGTCCAGCCTCTGTAAGAAAACTTCCAGAGAAGGAGAAGAAGCCATAGCGGGCATTAATCGGTTCCTCTTCCTGACCAGGAGGTCTTCCTTAGGGGTCTTCCTTTCCTCCTGTGAGTTCAGGTCTTCCCCTCTGGAGCGAGGGAGAATTCTGTATGTCCAAACTCTCAACAACAGAGGTCTCCAAACTTGGCAACGTTAAGACTTTTGGACTTCAACTCCCAGAATTCCCCAGCCATCCTTTTTTTTTTCCCAAGTTTTTTTTTTATTTCAATCTACACATACACAACAATACATTTAACAGTGTGACATCAGTATATCATACATTTTAGTATAAGCAAAATTAATAATACCAATCATCTCTCTTAATACACTCTCTTAATACACCTCACATTGAGTCATAATCTTTCATTGCTTATTTTCAACATTTCAATACTCTCTCCTAATGCCAACCACCATATCAGTTAAATATACCTAGTATGTTCAATTTCCTCCCCAATTTTTGTTTTAAATAAAAAATTATCATTTGACAAGCAGTGTGATTCCAGGTTTCACACCTCAATACGAACATGACCATAATTACCTATTCATTGTATTTATTCAATTTCATATTACGTTATCCTTATTAATATGAAGTATTAAACTTATCCAATTCCAGTTCATGTTATAACTTGTTTCACTTTTCTTAGGATATTCTCATATCTTATTTTACAATGTTATCTAAAATTCTTACCTCATTTCTATGTTCATTTCTCATATTATCTTTTTCTGTCACATTTGCAATTTTATCAATCCATATTCTAATAATTCAAAATTGTCCCCTCTGGTTAGTAGTTTGAGCTCCTGTGATTATCATACTTTATGCCCTAATCTTGGGGCAGTTATTTTCCTTCCTCCGTTGTTTTTTTTTGCTTTTTGTCCCATTTCCTATTTCCAAGGAATCGCTCCAGAGGTAGAGAAAATCCAGGGAAATCTACCCGGTTTTTCTGTTTTGGCCTTCTGTGATTTTAATGTTGTAAGATGCCGAGAATCACTGTGTGGCAAGTTGAGCGGCAAATAAATGTTACAAGTAAACAAATTGTTTGGAGCATCACTTGATCTGCTCAAGGGGCCTTCCTCAGCATTGTTTGCCCATGGCGTATGTGTGTGTGTGTGTGTGTGTAAATATTTCAGGCTCCCAAAACCCCACTGGAAACTCTGTCCTGAGCTGATCTGTTATTGGGGGAAGATTGAGACCTGAGGATTTTAATTACTTTTTTATTTATTTATCTAATTTATCTAGCCAGTTATCTCACAAAAAGCAATTTTGGGCGGTGTACAACAGAACTGAAACAGTGAGTAGATCAGTGGTGGGATTCAATTTTTTTTACTACCGGTTCTGTGGGTGTGGCTTGGTGGGCATGGTGTGGCTTGGTGGACGTGGCAGGGGATAGATACTGCAAAATGATCCTATGCCCTCCCCACAACACTAACCTGCTTTCCAGCTCCGTTCTCCTGTGCAGGGCAACCAAAGGAGACCCAGCTGATCAGCTGGGACTCAATGGGAGGCAGGGAAGAGATGGGGGTTGGCGTGGCCAGTCAGAGGTGGGATTTGCTGGTTCTCTGAACTACTCAATATTTCCGCTACCGGTTCTCCAGAACTGGTCAGAACCAGCTGAATATACCACCTCTGGAGTAGATACATAAAATTGTCATTATAAATTATAACACAAGCATAAACTGCAAAAAAAAAACGGAGCAAGCGAACAATAGGCGAAGAGATGCTCATAATTTTATTGCTCGGGTCATCTCCTGCCCCCCCTTCCCTGAAAGGGACATCTCGGGTGGGTGGGTGGGGGCTGCAGAGAAAAGACACAGCCAGGACTGGCCCCTTCTTGGCTTTTCCAGCATTCCGTCCTTCAAAAAAGCTCTGTGTACTGAAGGGTGTGTGTGAGGATTTTATACGACAACTGTTGTGGCTCGGGACTTTGGAACCATCAGTCACAACTCCCCGGATGTTGTGGTCAGGGTCTGGAAGGCCATTTGGGGTGGGGGGTGGGGGGCATCCTGGTTGGGCCTTGGGCCTCCCGCCGTCTTTGTGCTGAGACAGGAGTTGCCGGTCATTGTGGAGATTTGGGGCCGAACTCCAGAGCTTGGCTGCCTGGTCTGGATGGCGCACAAGCAATGAGGCGAATGTGCGTCGGAGGACTCCGCTCTCTCTTGGTCACCTCTGTGGTGTTTGTGGGACAACTGAAGTGGCCGAAGGAATCCAGAGCTGGTGTGGGGCCTCCCTGAGGGGAGTGATGAAGTGGGGCCTGCACCGAGAAGGCCCAGGCAGAGCCCAGACTCCTCAAGAGAGGCCGCGTTGAGGAGGAAAAACTTCTCCGGGAGAGGCCTAAGCCAGGAGCACAAATAACGCTTCTGAACCAGGGCAAGAACTTCTTCAGCAGCTCCACCGACTGGGAGCCTGTCTTGCCTTCAACCGGTGGAGGAAGGAGCCGCAGGAGGAGAGTAGCAGCTCTGGGCTTGGGAGGAAAGGGAGGAAGCTGGTGGCCGTGGAGGTTGAGCCTAATGGTTATTGTAATTACAGCACCAGAGTGTCAAGAGAAGACCGGAGGAAAACTTCGTTGGGAAGATAAGCTTGCAGGCGCCCCACGGCTGACTCACAGGAGCGCTTGGGGGTGCCGGCAGCCGTGTTCCACGGTTCAGGGCGATGTGCCATCAGCAGGCTGGCAAATAGGCCTCTCGGAGCCGAATGGGACAGAGAGTGCTTGTGTCATGCCCCTGTCGGAATCTGACTCGGAGGGGGGAGCCGAACATCTGACAGGGAGTGGGAGTGTGACTCTGTTGGCTGTGGACGAAATTGGGGAGGGGCAAAGTCTGGCTGGGCCGAGCAGGGGAGAGGTAGAACAAGGGAGAGGGAGTGCAGAGGAAGACCCAGGTCCACTCCCCCTCTTCATCCTAGGGCACACAGGGAGGAACAGAGAAGGGAGCAAGGTGATTGCATGGCTTATGAGGGAGGAAAGGGCCCTGATTCCCTTCATTAGCTGCAGCTGGGAACACAGTGTATAAAAATAGGAAGCTGCACATAGCAAGCTGTTGGGGGCAAACGTAACTTTATCCTGGGTTGTTGTGGCTTATCTGTGTTCCTGGCGTCTTTCCAACTGTGAGTTTTGCCGTGCTTTCAAGTCTGAAATTTGTGGTACTGCCCTGCCAAATAATTACTTCAGTTTAGCTTGTTTGTATTTTAAGTTACAGTTTGTGGGTACCTTGTTTTGGACGGAATTTTCTACGGTCAAAGGCTGTTCCTGGGAGAGTTTTTCTCCAGCCAGAAGGTAACCTGGACATTGGGGGCAAAGTTAGAGATAATAAAGGGACTCTCCTTGCTTATTTGACTGTGTTGCCTTTGTGCCACGCCCTGGGTCATCACACCTTGGAAGGCTGTCGGGTGCTGAAGGGAAGTGAATCCCGGTGGGACGAAGGTGCTTATGGGCTCTGCTGCGGACTCAGGATGGGAGGCCATTTCCTCGGAGGCCGCAGGGATCATAGCTGGGAGATCTGGCATTATGGGAACGGCTCAGGGAGCAGGTGGGAAACAGAAAGAGCGGTTCTTCGACCGGCAGATCTTGCCAGAAGGAGCTCCCCACCAGCCATTGGCACCCAGATGAGCAGAGATTAACGCCAAGGTGAACCTCAGACCCACCTTCAAGGAAACAACACCCCCAATCAAGAACCTGCCAAACCAGCCGACCGCCGAAGAACCTTTTGAGACCTTCCCCGCCAACACTGACAGGGCCAGCCACTGGAATGTAAGCTCAGAGCAAGCCCAACTCCTTGCCAGCACTGATGATGTTACCAAGTTGGGTCATGAAATGTCTGCAAGGAAAGAGCCAAACTCGGAGAGCACAAGGTCCCTTCATTCCTACTTCTGTCAGCATTAGAATAGGCTACTGCCATGCATTTTATATGGGGCTTCCTTTGAAGACTCCCTGTTGCTTCAGCAGCCCCCTCCCAGGTGGTGGTGGTGGTGGTTGAAGACCACCGCACATACAGAGCCCCGGTGATGCCAGCTGGGTTTTCGGGAAGCTGCTGAGCTGCTTATTTTTGCCATAAAAAGTAAAACACTCCTACATGGCTTGGCACTCGGTGCCCTCTCTTTACCCACCCCATTTCTCCCCAATAGAGCCCCCACTCCCATTCTGGGCAGAGCACCCCCCCCCCAAAAAAAAACTGATGCATTTCCATTCAGAGAACTTTTCCCCAGAAAAGCGCTTGGGGAGCTTTCTCGCGCCTGACATTCAGGAAATAAAATGCCACGTTTAGAAAATTGCTCTGCGGAGTCTTTAGCCTTTCGCGGGGTTGCAAGAGTTGAGACTCGGAGGAATGTATTTATAGGCTTGGGTTTCGCTGCTGTTCTGCTGAAATTTATTTTTATTTATCGACTTTGGTTTTTATTGGAATATCGTAAGTCTCTGGGAGACGGCGTTGGAGCGTGGCCGTCAGTACATACTGGGAAGCGGGAGGTGAGGGGGAGGGGGCTGTTCTGTGGCAGCTGAGAAGTAACAAAGAAGCTCAGACTAAATTTGGGGGCAGGGGTGTCTCCCCGAGGAGGGTCTGGGAATCCCGGAATAACCCGTGTCCAAAGATTGTGGTGCTGCAAGATTGTGGTTGCCTTCTGAGAGTGGAAGAATGGTTGGCTTTTGCTTGCTTTTAATGCACCCACGGCACCCATTGCGTGCCCGGCTGGTACCCCATTGGTGAGAAGAGAAAAGCCGCAGCTGGGAGGGAGCCCTCTGCTGCCCCCTCTCCCGGGCACCTCTGGGGCAAAGCCTCCAAGGCAGGCAGCCCACTTGGGGTGCTAGGGTTGGAAGCCAGCAGGTGGGAATGGGCTCAGCTGGTTCCAGAAAGAGAAGCCAAGCACGGCCCCCCGGGTGCAGAGCAGGAGCCCCAGAAGTGGCCCCTGGAGGGAATGCGGGGGGGTCTCTCCTGTCACTGGCACAGGGAGCCCCCCCCCTCCCACTTCTGTTTTGCTCCTTCGCCTGCAGGAGGATCCATCCTTCATCTGTTTTGCACGGTAGCAAATTGAGGGAGGCATTTGCAGACCAGTGGGAAGCTGTGGGAAGCGTTGTGGGCAGCCCTGGCCGGAGCATCCTCCGCTTGAGCCCCTTCTGGGCTGTGGGAGGGTGGGGGAGGGGCTTTTCAGCAGCTGAGCCAGCCAGCCCATCCCTGGAAGGAATGGAGCACCGAAGAAGCTGGAGATTCGCAGGCAGGTTCTTTGCCAGGGAGGGAGGGCCATTCGAGACCCAGGTCTGGGGGCGGGGGGTGGGGGCCTTGACTCGTCCCCACAGCCTCTCGGGGGGCCCTTTTTGGCGCAGGGCGAGCGGAGCCCCGAAGCCAGCTGCCTGCCCCGGTGCGGCCGGCCAGCCAGATGTTCTTCTGGCAAACGGAGGAGCAGTGAATCGGTGCCAGGGTGGCTCTGCTCCGGCTGCAGAGTGTTTGCGGCTAACCCCAGGCTGGATTGCTGTGGATCAGTTTCCTCCTTCGCTGGGCTGGGTATTTTGGAAAAAAGTGTGATGTTGACGGGCCTCCCCTGAGTCATGTGCTTCCTCACCTTCCCCGAAGCTTCTCCAAATAAACATTTATCTGGAAACGGGCAGGCGGGGAAGAGCTGGGGAAGCCAGGCTGTATTGCCAAGGACAGAGAGGAGGCCTCCAGGCTGCCTGGGAGGAAAACCTCCTTGGCCTTGAGGCCGGGAAGCAGCTGGGGCAGGAATGGGACCCTTCCTTCCTCCCCTCCCCCCCTCCTTCCCTGTCTCCCTCCCTCCTTCCCTCCCTTCTCCTTGGCCCTCAGCTCTCCGCTCAACCTTCTGGAGAACCTTCTCCATCTCTGCTGCCTCAGAAAGCATGAGGTGGAAGAGCAAGCAAAGGTTTATATATGTACAAAGTCTACGGAAGCAAATTTCAAGGGCGACCTACCTGGGGTTGCCCTTGAAGAGCACCTGGGAGCTTCACCTGGCACAGAACTCGGCTGCGGTGGTGGTTAAATGGCACCTGTTTTCAACGTGTAGGACGCTCCCGCCAGAGGCCTTGGTTCCCAGTCTGCTTCCGGCTGGTTGCCAGCTGTGAAGCCCTTCATGATTTGGGACTGAGGTACTTGTGGGGCTGGGGTCTCCCCCCACCCCCCCCAGTCGTTTCTGCCCATCCCTCCCAGTCTAGCAGGATAGGCACGCTCGGGTCCCCATCGGCCAGGGATGATTGCTAGTTGCTGGATCTGGGAAATTATTATTACCTTTATTGTACAACATTTGTTCAATGAGATTGGCTGAGCCTCCCTTCGTGCACACACACACACACACACACCCAGCACAACTCACAGTGAGGACAGAAGTCCCTCACCCAGTCCCAATCTTATTACGCTATGTGACCTTGTTGCACAACACGCCGGCCCCACAAGTCTGTCGTACTGTGTCAGCATGAAGTTATTTTCCGTTCAGAAGTCTGACAGCCCACCGGTAGAAGCTGTTCTTCAGCCTGTTGGTGCGGTTGGCTATATCTCCCACCTGATGGTAGGAGAGTGAAGAAGTGCTGACCGGGGTGCGAGTCATCCCTGAGGATTTTTCCTCACTTTTCTAAGGCAGCGAGCCCTAGTAAGGTCATCTAGTGGTATCGGGGAACAGCCCATGATGTTTTGTGCTGTGCTCACCACCCCCTGTAATGTCTTTCTATCTGCAGCTGTCGAGGCAGCATACTTTATTTATTTATTTGATTTGATTTGTCAATTGTTTACAAGATAATAAGTATAAGTATATACATAGTTATGAATACATGAAATGGGTACATATAAGAAAAATAAAAGAAACAACAGGACAGGGACGGTAGGCACGTGTGGTGCGCTTATGCACGCTCCATACAGACCTCTTAGGAAAGGGGTGAGGTCAATAGTAGACAGTCTAAGGTTAAAGTTTTGGGGTTTGGGGAAGAAACCACAGTCAGGTAGAGGATTCCAGACATTGACCGCTCTGTTGCTGAAGTTGTATTTCCTGCAATCAAGTTTGGTGCGATTAACCTTGAGTTTGTATCTATTGTGCGTTCTTGCGTTGTTATGGTGGAAGCTGAAGTATTCATTGACAGGTAGGACATTGCAATGTGTGATTTTATATACCATACTTAGATCAGACCAAAGACCACACTGTAGTGCAATGTGAGAGGACACTTTCTAGAGTGGACCGGTAAAAAGAGGTCATCCATCGTTGTTCCACTTTATTCTTTCACAAGACCCTAAGGAAGTGGAGTCTCTGTTGGGCCTTTCTGGCCACCTGGGTTGTGTTGGTTTTCCAAGTGAGATCTTTGCTGAGGTAAATTCCCAGGAATTTAAAGGAAGAAACTCTCTCCAGGCAGCCCCCTTGATGTAAAGTGGGGCAGGTTCCTCTTTCTTCTCCCAGAAGTCTTAACACCATCTCCTTTGTCTTGCTGACGTTCAGGTGCAGGTTGTTTTCATGAGGATGGGCCTCTTCTGCCATGGTGTCCATCTACTGGAACATTCTCCTTCTGGAGATTAGGATGGCCCCGACCGCCCTGTTGGCTTAAAGGCCTGGCTCTGGGCCTGGGGCACTGAATGTGCAGGGTGGGGGCTGGCTCCTGCCTGTGGTAATGACTGCAACATTTTCCTCGGCTGCGGCTTTGCATTTCCGTTCTTGTAGTTACGATCGATCATAATGGCGTTTAATGTTCTGATGTGATTTTAAAGAGGGTTCGCTTCCCAGATTCCTTGTCGAGATGGGCCACTATATAAATGGACCCAATCAATTCCCACCCACCCTCCACCCCCCAACTTGCAAGGAAGCGGGCTCAGCTTCCTTGGGGCTGAGTAGCAGAGTCAGACATTACTTACTTGCAGATTAAGAGTTGGAAGGGACCTTGTAGGTCATCTAGTCCAACCCCCCCCCCACCAGCCCAAGCAGGAGACCTTACACCATTTCTGACAGATGGCAGTCCGAGTCTCTTCTTGAAAGCTTCCAGGGATGAAGCTCCCACAACTTCTGTTCCATGGGTTGATGGGTTCTGTCAAAATTTCTCCTTATTTCAGGATTCCCTCCCTGGGTTCCTGGAAGCTCCAACGCAGGTGGAGAGGCCAAGAGTCGAGGCCTGGTGCAGTTGTGTCCTGCTTTGTTGGAAGGGTGCAGCCAAGACCACCTTAAGGACTAGGTGGCCTGGTGATTTTTTTTTCCAGCTCTTCCTTCTGTGAGCTTCTTTGCCAGCCTACTTGGCTGTCGAAGGCTGTTCCGGCTCCTTGCATGAGGAAGAAAAGCAGAAAGGGGAAGCCAAGATTGTCTGAAGGCCTCCTTCACCAGCATAGCAATAGGGAAGGCCATGGCTGGCCCCTTTCCTCATTCGTTTGCTAAGCTCATCTCCGTTACAAAGCCGAAGAAGAGCCAGCGCTGTCCGAAGACGTCTCCGTAGTCATGTGGCCGGCATGACTGAATACCGAAGGCGCACACAACGCTGTGACCTTCCCACCAAAGGGGTCCCTATTTTTTCTACTTGCATGTTTTACATGCTTTCAAACTGCTAGGTTGGCAGAAACTGGGACAAGGAACGGGAGCTCACTCCGTGACGCGGCGCTAGGGTTTCAAACCGCTGAACTGCCCGATCGACAAGCTCAGCGTCTTAGCCACTGAGCCCCCACATCCCCGGAGGGTCCTTCAGGGACTAGTATATAGTTTTTGTCTTGGGTCTTTCATATCGCCTTGTGGAAAGGAATGTCTTGCTCAGCAATTTTTCTGGCTCAGGGATTCTGGGAGTTGAAGTCCACAGGTCACGAAGGGGCCATCGTTGCCAACCAACGTGGGCCATAGAGAGGAGAGAGAGAGAGAGAGACAGCCAGGCAAGGTCAGGAGAGCAGCTCAGCCCTGCGGGGGAGGGAATGTGAGCGGGGCTGGAGGTCCAGAAGAGACCCGCCCTAGTTTGGGGGCTGGCTATGAAGTGGGGAGGGCAAATGGACTTTCATATTTCAGCATGAGCTGCTTTATTGTAAGGCGGGGTCTCCATCCTTTGAGACGTGTGGACTTCAACTCCCAGAATTCCCTCCCCCCTAAAAAAAGCTGGCTGAGGAATTCTGGGAGTTGAAGTCCCACACGTCTCAAAGTTGCCGAGGTTGGGGACCCCTGTTGTAAGCACATTCACAGGGTCTGGCGAGTCTGAAAGTCCATTTCTCTCCCTTCCTGCTTACCGCTTGAGAAACAGGGGAGGGTCTCTCTCTCCTGAGCCCCTGGCCCTGCCCATGTTCCTGCTGTTGCCCAGGTGGGCATTCCAGGATAACACTGGATCCAGTTCCTTGGCATCTGTTTCACTGGCACAGAGGAGCTATTTTATGACAACTGGCACACGGGCAAAAGTTGGACCGGGCAGGGTCTCTGCCATCTCGTAGGGAAACATGACAGAGTGGGGGGGGGGAACAATGCTTAGTTAGAGTGGCCCCCTTTGTGCATTGTCATTTTGGCGGGGGGCATGGCAGGTGGCACCCGGCAGGTGTGGTCATTCAGTTGCTGGCTTTTCTTGGTGGAAAGGAGGAAGACCCCACCGTCCTGCGGGCAGCCCGGCTGTGGTAGGGGGTCAATTTTTTCCCAGGAGGAATTTGGCTTGGCTGTTTACGGGGTGGGCTGTGCCAGAGCAGAGAGTCCTCCATGCGAATCCTGATCAGGGCAAGAAGAAAACCCCGGGAGAAGGAGGGCAGAGAGCAGCTCTGCCATTCCTGGTGCCCGCTGGAATGGCAGCTCCCAGACGTCTCCGCCAAGGGGCCGTGCAGCACTGGGGCCAGATCTGCTGCTTTGGGGGGAAGGGCAGGCGGGAGTGGGGCATCGTGAGGACGTGCGCTGCCTCTCGTGGTTTGGGGGGGTGTCTCTGGGTTTGATCGCTCTGCCTTTCCTCCCTCCCAGGTGGTACAAGCTCCACTCCAAGCCGGGTAAGAAGGAGAAGGAGCGGGGCGAGATCCAGCTGAGCCTGCAGTTCACGCGCCACAGCCTGACGGCCAGCATGTTCGACCTGTCGGTCAAGGAGAAGCCACGCTCGCCCTTCCGGCGGCTGAGGGACAAGATGAAGGGGAAGCACAGCTACGACCTGGATTCCTCCTCCGCCATCGTGCCCAGCAGCAGTGGAGCCCTGGACGACGATTTCCACCTGCGGGCCCCCAAGGACAAAGCCCGGGGGAGCTTCTTCTTCAAGGGCCAGCTGCGCCGCTCCTCCCTGACCCGCTCCAGCACCTCCCTGGGCTCCGCCAGCACCCTCTCCTCGGCCAGCAGCCTGGCGGCCCTGGGCAGCGCCGAGGGGGGGGCGCCCTCACCCAGCCGGCACAGCAGCCTCTCCACTGACCCTGCCGGTAAGTACGTGGAGGGAGGGAGGGCAGCCAGGGAGGGGTGTCATTTCACACACACACACACACACACACACACACACACACATACCCCAGCCAGCTTTTAAGCTGGGTGAATTATTCTGTTTTGGGGAAAAACAACCAAAGAAAGTGCGGTAAGCTCTTTTTTTTCCAATTACAGTTTTTCATTCAAGGTGTCAGGCAAAGGTCTCCACCCTTGGCCACTTTTAAGACTTGTGGACTTCAACTCCCAGAATTCCTC
>NW_020769399.1:701254-714838 GCF_900518735.1 Pseudonaja textilis | reverse complement strand
ATAGAATAGAATAGAATAGAATAGAATAGAATAGAATAGAATAGAATTCTTTATTGGCCAAGTGTGATTGGAAACACAAGGAATTTGACTTTGGTGCAAATGCTCTCAGTGTACATAAAAGAAAAGATACATTTGTCAAGAGTCAATCAGGTACAACACTTAATGATAGTCATAGGGTACAATAAGCAATCAAATCATACTAGGAAACAGTCAATAAAAATTGTTAGGATACAAGCAACAAAGTTACAGCCGTACAGTTGCAAGTGGGAGGGGATGGTTGATGAGGGATGAGAAGATTAATAGTGATAGTAGAGCAGACTTTGTAAATAGTTGGATAGTGTTGAGGGAATTATTTGTTTAGCAGAGTGATGACATTTGGGGAAAAACCTGTCCTTGTGTCTAGTTGTTCTGGTGTGTGCCGGGCTCTATAGCGTCGTTTTGAGGGTGGGAGTTGAAACTGCTTATGTCCGGGAAGTGAGGGGTCTCTAGAAATTTTCACAGCCGTCTTTAAAAACTTGAAACTGTAAAATGAAAAACTGGAGGACGTTGGGAGGGGGTGTGGGGGGCACGGGGGTGGGGAGCTTTGGGGAGCTTCAAGGGAGAGTGGAGGCAGCCCCCTGAATCGCTGCATGGTCTCCCACACACCCCAATGAAGACTGTAGCATTGTTACTTTTGTCAGAGGAAAAGGCGGGCTTTCAGGAGGGGGGAGGGAATTCAGAGCCATGGGGGGGGAGAGTCCCAGGGCTCTCCCTTTTGGGGAGGGGGGGTCAAGGTCAAAGAGGCTGGGGGCAAGTCCCCAATGGAAACCTGTTTGGGGGGGACAGAGCCCTTGGAGTAGGGCAGACCTGGCCTAGGGGTTGTGTGGGGCTGGGGTGTGGTGAGGCCAAGTCTGCTTCCCCCCCCCCCCCGGCAACTGTGAAGGGCCCCCCCACTTCTCTTCCATCGCTGCTGCTTTGTGCTACTTTTAAGTTATCCATTTTTGTGGCTTCTGCAAAGACTGGTTGGTTGCTGTGGTTCCATGAAGGCACCAGTGGATTGTGTGCGTGTGCGTGCGCGCGCGTGTGAGGCTGTTGGTGAACCTAAAACCTTTGTGGCACTGAATTGTGACCAGTGTGAGGGGTCAGAGTTGGGGGGCACCCTTCTTTCCTAGGGACTTCCAGGGTCACCAGCCCTTAGCCATCCAAGCAGCCCCCCTTCCTTTCTTCTGCCCCCCACTTGGAGGGCCCCGCCTACAAGACCCTCGGCCCCAGACCAGCCTTTCCTTGAGGACTAGCTCCTCGTTGACCAGATACTAAACTTGCTTCCCTGCTCGCTTTCTCCCTAGTTCCCAGCCTGGCCTGCCTGCCACTCCAGAGCTCGCCAAGGATCCCCGGGTGGTCTCTGAGCATCAGGGCCTCCCTCCCTCCATCCAGGCCGGAGAAGCGCAGCCCGAGCCCCTCGCCCCACCTGCCAGCCACCTTCAGCCATCGCCTGCCGCTGCCGCTGCTGCTCCTGTGCGCCCACCCGTGGAAGGGGACGATGGCTTTGATGCCTTTGCCGCCAGCCGCCTCCAGCCAGCTGCTCTGGGGCCCGAACCCCCTCCCACCGCAGAGCCCCCAGGGGGGGCGGCTGGTCTCCCACAGCAGGAGGAAGGTCCCCCCAGCCCTGACAGGGTCTCGCAGCAGAATCCGGACTGGCTGAGCTTCACTTTTGAGGACAGAGGCCGGACCTGGAGCGGGTCTGGGGGGGCCCTGCTAGCGAGGGGGACATTTGGGGAGGGAGCGAATTCTGTACCCAATGCAAGCAGCCTCCCAGAGGAGCAGACCCAAGGGGAAGCCACCCAGGCCCAGAGTGTGGGGCAGCTGGGCTCTTCCACGCAGATGGTGCCTGTTGCCTCCGAAGTGGCTGGAGAAATGGACATCGGCTGGACACCGGAGAGCTGCCCACGCCACCAGACCACCCCTTCCATGGCCGACCGTTCCTCGGAGCAGCTGGACTGGGGCCGAGAGCAGCAGATGTTCCCGCGAAGCCAGCCGGGACCCCAAGCTGGAAGCAGTGAGCCCTCTTGGCTTCAGTGGGACCCCGAGAGGGGAGAGGAGGGAGGGGCCGAAGAGGCTGACCCGACCAGCGGAGGCCCCGCCCAGGAGGAGCCAAGGGTGCCGGCACAGACTGAGGTGCCAAGGGGGGCAGGGACCCCACCTCCAAAGCCAGCGAGGAGGGTGCCCCCTCTCCAGCTTGCCGAAGAAGCCAAGGGGGCTGGTTGGGGTGCACGGCCGAGGGGGGCAGGCCCAGAGCCTCATCAGCCCCTCCCTCCTGAGGGCATGGCTGGTTCCCCTCCAGCGGCTGCCGTCTCCCTGGTGCCGGCGGTGATCATTGGAGCAAGTGTCTCCGAGGCCCCTGAGGGTCCCCCACTGGCCGCCGCAGAAGACGAGACTCTAGAAGATGACAAGCCGGGGGCCCAGGAAGCCTCTTCGGGGGGGACCATCTTGGCAGCGAACGAGGGGCCCAGCGCAGAGGCCCTGCCATTCTCCACCTGCCCCTCCCAGCTCTCCTTGGGCGGATTAGGCCTCTCGGGGGTCCCCGAGAGTCCCAGGCAGGACGGGGAGGCCGGCTTTGCCCCCTGGGGGCTCGAGGAGGCCTGGCCGACTGGGCTGCCCGGCTCGGCTTCCTTATGGAGCTCGGAGAGATCCCCTTGCCCCGCTGAGGCCTCCCAGGGGCCCCCTGAGCTGCGGGTGGAACCCAGCCCGTCTCTGCTGTTCTGGTCCGCTTTGGAAGAGCACCGGGGGCCGCTCGGAGGGGGCGCCAGCCTGGAAAGTCCATCCGGCCTGGGACAGAAGGATGTGGCCCCCTCGCACCCGGGGCAGGAGCCGGAGCCGGAGCTCCCCGATGAGCAAGCGATGGAGTTCAGGAAGGCTTCCTTCTGGCAGGAGGGCAGGGGGCAGCCAGAGAGCATGCAGAAGGACCCCGCGCTGACCCCAGGCAACCCCTTTACCCCCTGGGCCCTTCCCTCTCCACAGAAGAACCCCTTTGTGGCCCTGCCTGCTGCAGAGGTGCCCTGGGCCCAGGCTGCCACCTTTCCGGTCTCCCCCACCATCGATGCCCTGGGCTTGGGAGAGATCCCTGTGGCTGCCAACCCTCCCAAGCAGCTCCGTTCTCACAGCTTCTCCGTGCAGCTCCCGGTGGGCCCCAGCCGGCCCAGCCCTCGGCCCTTGGCCTTTTCCACCCCTTCCTCCCAGCCCAGCCCAAGCCCTGACTGCCACCTCCCTTCTCCCCTGGAACTCCCGGCCACCAGCGCAGGGGCTGCAGTGGACGGCCAGCCCAGGGCGCCCCCGTTCCCTTTGCTCTCGCCCCCCAGCACCGACGCCTCGGCCCCTTCGGTCCTGCCCACGGAGATGCCGCCGGCTCAAGACGCCCCACAACAGCAGACGGCCAGGTGAGCAGCAGGGGAGCGGTGGACTGTGTGTGCACAGGCGTGTGTGTGTGTCCGTCCAGGTGTCCGTGCCCGTGTGTGCTACTTCGCAAGTGTGTGCGGTTGCCTCCCATCGCTCTGCTTGGGGACCCCTGCCAATCCCTTTGGCTGAGCCAGGCTGCTGTCTGTGTTGGGGTTCCTTGGGGGGTGGGGTGGAATGGGGGGAATTTGTGGCCTCCCCGTTTCTAGCTTGACTTGGCTTCCTGGCTCCCAGCGGAACAGATCCAACTTCCTCCCTAGCGGGCAAGGGGGCTCTCAGGTGCCAAGGCCAGTTCCCCCACCCCATCTCCCCATGATACTAAGTGCCACCACTTCTTGGAGATCGGGCAGGGGAGAGCTGGAAAATCTTGGGGCGGGGGGCTGCCTCCCCAAAGCTTGTGAGTGGAGAGCAGAAATAGCCAGCATAGTTTGGCAGGAGTGGTGCCTGAGGGCAGGACAGCTGTAGGCCTGGAGTGCCAGCTGGGGTGGGGTGAGGGGCTGCAGCATTTGGCTCTGAGGTCGGAGCCCCCACTGGACACGGCCTTTCCCTTACAGGAGGCCTGCAGTGCTCTGAATTCTCGGGCCAGCTGCTCTGCAGGCTGGGGATCCTGGGGATTGTAGTCCCCGTGTGCCTCCACCTGGGGGCAGCTGTGTTGTTCCAGGGGCTGAAGGGCTTCTGCGTGGGTGCAGAGTGACCCCCTGCCCCCCCGCCCCCGACGGCACAGCCTCTGCGGCTGCAAGTGATGTCCAGCCAGGCAAAGAGGAGTTGGGGTCTCTGCCTGGGACGTGGCGTTTTCACATCCACCCGGATTGTGAGAGAAGAAGCTGCTGCTATTCTTAACAGTCATGGGGTTGGAAGGGACCTTGAAGGTCCTCTAGTCCAGGGGTCGCCAACCTTTTGGACCTCAGGGACCACCCAAACTCATAATTTTAAAGCCCGTGGACCAGAGACCCTGGGAAAATCCCAAAACAAGTCTGCAGGAAAATTCCCCACTCCATTCTCCTACCGATCGATCCTTCTTTATTTGGGATCGCAGGATACCATCTCCAGCTCCGTTCTCCAGGGGAGAGAGAAGGAGAGAGACTTTTGGCTTCATGAAAGGAAAGCAGCAGAAGCCGCAGAAGTCTTGCTTTCTCTCCTCCAAACTCCGCCAGAAAATGAGTCTTTGTGAGACTTGTCACGCCAGCACAGCCTCTTGGAGCAGGAGGCCTTGCAGGGTCCCAAAGACTCATTTCTGGAAAAGTTTGGGGGGAGAGAAAGAAAGACTTCTGCTGCTTTCCTTGCATGCAGCCAAAATCAGAAGAAGAAAGAAGCGGAAAGAAGCAGCCCGGTGGCCAGGCGAGGTGTGTGGGGCGCGTGGGGCAAGTCCCCCCCTCCGCCCTTTCCCCCCTCCCCTCACTACCTCGTGTTGTTTGCAATACAAGCGACACAAACCTTGTGTTCCTGTGCAGCCTGGATTAATTGCTTTGGGGCGGGGGACACATTTCTCTGCGGACCTCCAAAATTTTCTCGCGGACCACCAGTGATCCCTGGCCCCCTGGTTGGCGACCACTGTTCTAGTCCAACCTCCTGCTATGCCTCCCGCTAGGCCATTTCAGACAAATGGCTGTCCACTCTCTTCTTGGAAACCTCCAGTGTCGGAGCACCCACAACTGCAGGCAAGTCGTTGCACTAGTTAATTGTTCTCACCGTCAGGAAAATCCCTTCTTAGTTCTAGTCTGGATCTCTCCTGGATTAGTCCTGCACAGCGGATCCAAGGGAGCCTTTAGTTGAGGCTGGAGTGCCAGGACGGGGCTGTCTCTGGGGGGGACGGGTAGCAGTTCCCCTGGGGGGGGGGGGATGCTGGGTGGTGGGAGTTCCCCACCTCCCAGCAGTCTCGCTTCAAAGCCTCTTTCTTGCATGGCCTGTAAAAGGGGCGGGGGGGGCGCTAGGAATTCAGCCCCCTCCTCCTGGTTGCGGTGGTTAGCCTTAATTCTTGCATGTGTCCCACCTGAGTCAGTTTCCCTAACGCTGGATGTCCCCGTGTGTTGGTTTATTTAATCTATTTTATACTTCTTGACCAGCAACTCTGGGGAGGGGGCCTTAAAACATCCAACACAGGAGAAAAACAGAGATGATAACACGCATGGAAACTGGACAGGGTCCTGCTTTCCAGCTCTTCTTTAAGGGCAGCAGAAAAGCCGTGGAGGTCAAAGGTGAACAAGAAAAAGGAAGGCGTGGCGTGTCCAGCCCTTGTCTGATAGGAGAGGCTGGGGGAGGGAGGGAGGGAGGAGTAAAGTGGGCAGCTACCTGGGCAGGTGGAAGAGGTCTCCCCCTCGGCCAGTTCACTTGGGTCGCTCCAGGCAGGCATTCACTGCTCTCAGGCAGGGAGTAGGGTGCCCCCCCTTCCTCCCCCCCACCTCAGGTGCTGCCATGGCTGCTGACCCCTGACCCCTTCTCTTCCTGGGGGCCAGATTCAGCCCACTGACCCTTGCAGCCATTCCTCAACTTCCTCCTCCCACAGTTATTCTGGAAATGCTCCTGCAGTGGTGAATGCGGCGTTGATTTATTGCTCAGGGGTGAGCATCTCTGTGCCCCCTGAAGAAGCTGGCTCGATGCGCATGGCCAGAAAGCCCTCAAAAAAGGCTCCAAGTGATCCATGTCTGTGGAGATTCTCAACCCTCCAGGACGTAACAGATAACAACAGATCATCAGAGTTGGAAGGAACCTTGTAGGCAGTGGTGGGATTCAGCCAGTTCGCACCAGTTTGGGAGAACAGGTTGTTAACTTTCTGAGCAGTTTGGTGAATTGGTTGTTGGAAGAAATCATTAGGGCGGAGAACTGGTGGTTAAATTATTTGAATCCCACCACTGCTTGTAGGTCATCTAGTCCAACCCCTTGCCCAACCGGGAGACCCTACACCATTTCTGACAGATGGTAATCCAGTCTCTTCTTGAAAGTCTCAACTGATGGTGCTCACACAACTTCCGAGGACAACTTCTGTTCCATTGGTTGATTGTTCTCACTGTCAGAAAGTTTCTCCTTACTTCCAGGTTGTTCAGTCTCCATCCATTATTCCTTGTCTGGCCTCCAGGTGCTTCAGAAAATAGCTTGACCCCCTTCTCCTCTCTCTCTGCCCCTCAAATATTGGAAGACTGCTATCATGTCTCCCCTGGTCCTTCTCTTTACTATACTAGCCAGGCCCAGTTCCTGCAACTGTTCTCCATATGTTTTAACCTCCAGTCCCCTAATCATCCTGGTTGCTCTTCTCTACACCGTTTCTAGAGTCTCAACATCTTTTTTATAATGTGGTGACCAAAACTGGATGCAGTACTCTAGGTGTGGCCTTACTAAGGCTTTATAGAGTGGTATTAGCACCTCACTTGATCTCAATTGTATTCCTCTGTTAATGCAATTTAGGATTGCATTGGCTTTTTTGGATACTGCTGCACACGGCTGGTTCATATTTAGCTGGTTGTCTGCTAATACTCCAAGATCCCTCTCCCAGTTACTGCTATTGAGCCTGGTTTCACCCAGTCTATATGTGTCCTTTTGGTTTTTCTTGCCTAGGTGTAGGACTTTACTTTTCTCTACACTGAATTTCTTTTTGTTAGATACAGCCCAGTGTTCTAGTCTGTCATGATCCATCTGGATCTTGAGCCTATCTTCTTGGGTGTTAGCTATTCCTGCCAGCTTAGTATCATCTGCAAATTTGGTAGGTTCCCCTTCTATTCCTTCATCTAAGTTGTTAATGAAGATTTTGAAGAGTACTGGGCCTAAGACGGAACCTTGGTTGTCCCAAAGGTGGTTTTTCCCAAAAGGAGACTGGACTTTCTTGGTTTTTTTTTTCCTTGAAAACATTTTGCTTCTCATCCAGGAAGCTTCTTCAGTTCTTTGCACAACAGTACAGTGTGAACTATACTGAAGCACTGAAGTGAAAGTATTTGCGCCTGAGCAAAATCCCCAGACAGGTGGCTTCCGCTGGAGAGCAACTCTTGAGCCTGAGTTGGCACAGCTCTTCCAGGCTGGTATGGACAGTTCGGCATATCTCTGCCAAGCTGGACGTCTCGAGGGCCTGATTGTTGATTGGAACCACCAAATACCTTGTTGCAAAAATTCCATTGATCACCAGATGAGAGATTTAAAGAGATGATCACCAGATGAGAGGTTTAGGCATCCCTTTGCTACAATCTAGTGCATCTGGATATTTGCAGCTCTTTATTCCTTGAGACAATGTAGTTATTCTTAATATAAGCAGAAAGAAGAATAGCAAAATCAATTTAAAAAAAAAAAAAAAGCCCACAAAGTTTAAAACAAAAATTAATTGGAAAAAAGATACGTTGAAATAAATGTAAAATAAAAGGCTCCGTTTATAGAAGGCTAGTTTTAAGAAATGTATAAGAAATGAACAGATTTCTTCTGTGCAGGATTTTAAATCAAGTGTGATAGAATGTTTTCATGAGAAAAAAACTATTTTTAGCTGCAGTCCTAGCATACGCCCTGAATTCTTCATGTTTAATAGATTCCAGATTTTGAGAATTTGAGAATATCATTCAATCCTTTCACCTTTAATCTTGAGTATCGGACCCAAATCACAGTGCTACAAATTAAAACCTCATTCTTCACTTGAGCCAGTGTCACTCCTAAAATATTACGCTTGCAATTTGTAAAGATTTCACATTGTCCTTCCTACATATCTGCCGGATTCGTGAAACTCCAAAAGTGTTTTCCAGCAACATCGATATTTTAAGCGTTCCAAATGCTGATTTCAGCCCAAGCTGTAAAGTCCAAAGATGTTTCAAATTAATACCCACGTTCTAAGTATAATTTGTGAACAGTTTTTCAAAACAGTCTTGGATTTATGCTGTAATTAACATGTTGATCGTTTAAGATGACCCAACACTGTTTTGTGATTTGCTGCAACAAATTTAGCACAGCTGTTTCTGGAGGGAGCTAAAAATTGCTTCTCTGTTTAGAATTACCTTGACAAAGAAGTTGACGCAGCGGCCAGCAGGTGGCGCTGGTGCTGCACAAAAACCACTTTAGACTGCAGTAAGTGGGGATTTGGGGGGACCCCTAATTTGTGGGCTACCAAGACAGACTCGTAGGGATGATTACCTGGTCCTGGGACTCTTTCCCCCCTTAAAAGGGGGCTCCCAGATGCCTGTACAGCTGCCCACCTGGCCGTTCCCAGGGGCCTGCTTGGGACTGGGCTGGGCCGGGTATGATCTTTGAGCGGGGGGGCTGGCTTGGTTCCTCAGGAAGGAGGGTCTGCAACGTGTGCCCAGGGGTCAGGCCGAGATTGGGGGGCCCCGCGGGGTAAGAGGATTTGGAATGCACCCCACCCGTTTAGAGACAGGGAGCCGCTTAATAGGCATAGCGTTTCGGGAGAGGGCTGAGGATTTCCCAGAATGCCCTTTGTTTTTCTTTAAGAGAAAGGAAGCAAAGGGCACCCTGGGAAATTTCCTTTGGTGGTCAAAGAGGAAGGAGGGAGGCTGGGGAAGAAGGGAGATTCCCAGCCCTCCCCGTTTGCTTGCTTGAGGTGAAGGATGGCAACTACAGAGGGGGAGTTGCAGAGGGGGTATTCAGCTGGTTCTGACCGGTTCTGGAGAACCGGTAGCGGAAATTTTGAGTAGTTTGGAGAACCAACCTATCCCACCTCTGACTGACCCCGTCCCCATCTATTCTCTGCCTCCCGAGTCCCAGCTGGGTCTCCTTTGGTTGCCCTACACAGGAGTACGGAGCTGGAAAGTAGGTTAGTGGAGGTGGAGAGGGAAGGGGGATTTTGCAGTATCCTTCCCCTGCCACGCCCGCCAAGTCACGCCCACAGAACCGGTAGTAAAAAATATGGAATCCCACCACTGCCCCACCCCCATCTATACTGTGCCTCCCATTGAGTGTCAGCTGATCGGCTGGGTCTTCTTTGGTTGCCCTGCACAGGAGAACGGAGCTGGAAAGCAGGTTAGTGGGGGTGGGGAAGAGAATGGGGATTTTGCAGTATCCTTCCCCTGCCACGCCCACCAAGACACGCCCACAGAACCGGTAGTACAATTTTTTGAATCCCACCGTTGGGGAGTTGGCATGACAGATGACACTGAAGGGGGGAACCTATTCCAAGGAGGGGGGGCAGGCCAGAGGCACCCCCCCCAGCCCAGAGCTGGATGGGAGAAGGAGGAAGATGCAGGACAAACGCTTTCTCCATTCTCCCAAGGTATATTGTTAGAAAAGTATAGGTTTAGTCCGGCAAGATTCTGTCTGCACAGTGTGAGCAAATAACAAAGTGACCTTTGGCTGGGTTGTTGTTCTTGGGACTGGCGCTTGGAGCTTTCCACAGCTTCCAGGCCCCGCCGGGGGTGGGTGGGGGTTTCTCTGCAGCTTTGAGCAGGGGGGGTGTTTCTCTCTCGGCCCCCCCCCATCCAAAGAGGAGCCTAATGATGCCTCTGGTTTCTTGCAGTCCGCACCCAGTCAAGCCCATGAGAAGCACGGCTGCCCCAGAGTCCCCAGGCAAGGAGAGGCCTCCCGAGGCTTCCAGTCCGAGCCCCATCCAGACCGCTGGCCAGGAGCAGCTCACCCTCCAGTCCGTCATTAGTGGGAGCTTTGCAGCCTCGGTGATGCAGCTGGAGGAGACGGAGCCCAGTCAGGTGAGGTGGTGGCTGAGCCGCCGAGGACAGATGTGCTCCTGAGTGCCAAAAGCGCGTCTCCCTGGCTGAACCTTTGGAGCATCAATGATCCCTCTCTCTCACCCGTTATATGCCTTTGGCCCAGAAGGAGGCCATCCTGGGTTTGTTGGCCAGGTTCAACTGCTCATTGTTTAAAACTCCGGACCTCTGATTCCTCCCCTGCTGCCGCCTAGCTGCCAGCAGGCCTGGCCTAGTGGATGATCCGTGCAGTGGCCCCCAGAACCTTTTTGAGCTCCTGGATGAGCAGCCCTGGGCTCAGCTCTCTTGGCAGCTGTCACCAGGCCTCTCAAGGGCATCTCTGCCGGTCTGTACGCTTTGGCCAAGGACTGAGATTCTGGGCCTCGGACGTGGCAGAAATGCTGTGCAGGGAGAGGATGGAGCCAGGAGCATCAAAGGAGGAGGAGGAGGGTCCTTCTGGGTGGGAATTCCGTGGGACAAAAAACAAGTCCAGACTGGGAGGAAAAAGGAGTCACTAACTTTATTGTCTACTGCCTACGGTACAAGAATCTCCTCAGGTTGCTTGCCTGGGAAAGGTTCTCCTTGACCTTGGAGGAGGTGAAGCTCCTGCCTCTCGTAGCTGCACGAGGATGCCAGACTAGGCCCTCGCTTGACTTCTCCTTCCAGCCCATCGGGCAGTTTCCCAACTCTCTGTCCCCCAAGAGGCCCTGCTCTTCAGCACCCCCATCTGCCTCCCTCCCCCCCCCCGCTTTGTGTCTCTGCAGAGCCCCCCCACCAAGTACCACCACCTGACGCGGGAGGAGCTGCTCCAACTTCTGCTGCGACGGGAAGACGAGCTGGGCAAGAAGGAGGAGCAGGTGCAGGAGCTGGAGGGCTACATCGACCGGCTGCTGGTGCGCATCATGGAGCAGTCACCCACCTTGCTGCAGATCCCTCTCGAGGAGGTGGCCAAGGCCACCCAGTAGCCCCTCCCCCTGCCAGGAATCCCATCGCCCCTCCCTTCCTGCCCGGGTGTGGTCTGCTGAATGTTCCCCCTCCTTTGGCGCAGACAGACACCTCCACCCCAGGACACCCCCTGGTCCCTCAGCCTCCCTGTAGCCTCCGCCCGGGACCTCCGGTGGACCTTCAAACGTGGCGGCAACACGGACTCTTCTTGACGCAGCGGCGTGTGTCCCAGGCTGCGGGGTGGCCCTGCAGACGTCCTGGCCTGTCCCTTTGCAAATGTCGTTGCCTCGACCCCGCTACAGTTAGGCAATCTTTGTCGTCCCTACCCACCCACCCCAAACTGATGCCTCCCTCCCCCTCCCTTGGCTGAAATGGGAGTTTTGCATGGGAGGGCGATCGAAGGCAGAGGCGCTGGTGGCTGACCCAGGAAAAGCCACCTGAGTGGACAGAGTACCGGGGGGGGGGGGGGGTGGGGGGCTATGCTTTGCCTTGTTCCATGAGGGCTAGTGTCTTCCTCTTGATTTTGATCAGCGTTCAAGGCGGTGCCGGCCCGCAGCCCGCTTGGAACCAGCCTGATCTTTTCCGTGCTATCTCTCAGGGCAGGGGGGGGGGGGGGGGGCGCTCTCCCTGCCCCAGAGAAGAACCAAGGGCTGATGGTGCATGCCCCCCAAAAACACCCCCTCCTCTGCCCCCTTTCTCCATCTTCTACCTGTCCTGGAGAATCACACTAATGGAAGGAGGGGCGCACCTGCCTGGAACGGTAACGAGACAAGACGTGCCTTTTAGACACCCCCCCTCTTCCCCCCAAAAACCCCCTGGTCTGCATGTAAGGATGGGCACTCTCTCGCCTTATTTACTGACCCCCCAGGGATCTCACAGCCAGGAAAGGCTGGTGTTAAGGCAGGCACAGAGGCTTAAACGCCTTAGCTCCAGGTGTACCGACCCCCCCCTCCACCCGGCCTACTTGGCCGCCTAGATTAGGTTCTGTGCCCTGGGCCAGTGCCCTTCCTGGTAGCTTAATTCTTCGGGGAAGCCTGCTCTGACCCACCTGGCTCCCTTGCCAAGGAGGCCTTGCGGGGGGGGGGGAGGGGTACTACTGAAGGCTTGAAGCAAGGCAACCCCAATGCTGCCGACATGAGGGAAATCCAATGAAAGGAAACCCCCCCTCCCCCAGACACCACCCCCGTCCACCCCCTGGAAATGGCTGGGCAAGGAGGCTCCCTAGATTTTAGTTTATCCCGTTTCTGCCAAAATGTTTTCACTGTTTGCCCCTTAAGCCAGGGGTCGTCCCCCCCCCAAACATGGCCACTTTGAAGACTTGTGGACTTCAAGCTCCCAGAGAATTCTGGGAATTGAAGTCCACACGTCTTAAAGGGGCTGTGTTTGGAGACCTCTGCCTTAAGCACTGGATGCCCTGAGCTGCTGAGTCCCGGGGGGGGGGGGGGGGGACACCTGACAAGGAGGGGGCTTGAAAGAGAAGGCGGGGCTGGCGGTCCTTGGCTGCGATGGGGGGGATTTGTGCTTGTCCCCCTTGAGCAGGGGTCCTCAAACTTGGCCACTTTAAGACGTGTGGACTTCAACTCCCAGAATTCCTCAGCCAGTCCACACGTCTTAAAGTGGCCAAGTTTGAGGACCCCTGCCCCTGAGCTGGCATTGAGTGGCCTCTTGACTGCCTCCCTGAATTTCTGTTCCTCTTTTTTGTGGCCCAAATATCCACCACTCACTGGGCCCATCTTGTGAGCCCTAGATCGGATGTTGCCTGCCTTTGCTCTCCAGGGGCTTCCCGTGTGGGTTTACCCCCCCCCCACACACACACCCCTTGCAGTAGCTGCATAACAACCCCGCCCACCTACCCCGTGGGAACCTTTTCCTCCATCGCAGGCTCTGCCTGTCCTGCGTGGCCTCTGGAAGGAAAGGAGGCATGGCGGGGTGGGTGGGCTCGGCTCTTGGGTTAAGTGCTGTTGATGATGTTTGTTTCATAAAACTTTTGTCTCTTTTCTGTTATAAGCACTTTAAAATAAAAACGGTTGAATTGTTGCTTAGACAGCTCTCCTTCATGTCTTTTCACCCGTGTCCTGCCTAATTCACTACCCCCTCCCCCGCAACCCCCGTTCCAGGATCCCTGGATTTCCACTGTTTCTCCACTGTAGGGAGTGAGGAGGTGCCCAGGTGGGGCGGGTGAGGGGCATGTCCTTGTGAGCCAGCAGCAGAAGGAGGGCTGGGTGGCTGGGTGTGCACTCTCCAGTGGTGGGATTCCCCAAAAAATTTTTATTACCAGTTCTGTCAGGTGAGGCTCCATTCAAAATCCAAGAAAGAAAACCTTAAGACTCCCTTGTTTTAGAGAAAAGGACTTTTACTGAACATTGAAGTGGTAGCATCAGAAGAAATACAAGATCTGAGGCTATATCTATCATAAAGGGTTGTACCTGATGATTCTTGACTCTTGAGGAATGTATCTTTTATGTACACTGAGAGCATTTGCACCAAGACAAATTCCTTGTGTGTCCAATCACACTTGGCCAATAAAGAATTCTATTCTATTCTATTCTATTCTATTCTATTCTATTCTATTCTATTCTATTCTATTCTATTC
>NW_020769399.1:684077-701244 GCF_900518735.1 Pseudonaja textilis | reverse complement strand
TCTATTCTATTCTATTCTATTCTATTCTATTCTATTCTATTCTATTCACTATTTCCTAGTATGATTTGATTGCTTATTGTATCATATGACCATTATTAAGTGTTGTACCTGATGATTCTTGACTCTTGACGAATGTCTCTTTTCTTTTATGTACACTGAGAGCATCTGCACCAAAGACAAATTCCTTGTGTGTCCAATCACACTTGGCCAATGAAGAATTCTATTCTATTCTTCTATGCCAATAGGTGCGAAAATCACATATGGAAAGTTATCCCAATGTTCCCACGCCCAACAGTTCAAACTGGCCATCCAATCTGAGGTGTGTATCATGTCATGTGGGTGCATCTTCAGGTGGTGTTTGAGACATCTGGTTCGCCGGGACGGTTGACCTTGGCCTGAATAGATAAGAGACTACAGCTGCACCATCAGCAAGTAAACATAGTCAAGAAAGTTTTCCCAAGTTTTACATTTCACCATCTCAATCCTCCAGCACTCTCCCCCTGTTGTAATGATGTGGCAGTCGAGGTGTTGGATCATGATCAAATGAATCGTGATGAACTTTATTGGAATCTAGTCTTGCATTTATACACATTTGAGTAATCCTCTAACATTGCTTAACTTTGGTTATTGCTTAACTTTCATTACTGTTTAGCATAGTAATTAACACGATTATCTCTAGTTAAAGTCTAACACATGTTTACTTCCTCTCTCTAATCCTCCTTTACATTAGTGACTTTGTTTGCCTGAGTTGTATTTGCTTTGTAAACGTTCATTACCTGAGGTTTGCCATCAGATAGGAACATACCTGCAATTACAACTCTGCTCCCCACAAAGCCCAATTAATCTTCCCTCCCCCTGCTTCTATGGCTGACAGATTCTGTGGGCGTGGCTTGGTGGGCAGGGGAAAGATACTGCAAAATCTCCATTCCCTCCCTACCCTACTAACCTGCCTTCCAGCGCCATTCTCCTGTGCAGGACAACCAAAGGAGACCCAGCCAATCAGCTGGGACTCAATGGGAGGCGGAGAATAGATGGGGTTGGTGGGGCCAGTCAGAGGTGGGATTGGCCGGTTCTCTGAATTACTCAACATTTCTGCTACCAGTTCTCCAGAATGGGTCAGAACCGGCTGAATCCCACTTCTGACTGCCCCATCGTGCTTCCCCTCAGCAGCCCATTCTTGGGGGCTGCACAGAGCAAGCTGGTTTATCTCTCAGCTTCTTGGGTGTTAGATTTCCCTAACTGGGGAGGGGGCACTGCTCTCCCCACACCCTTGTGCAGGCTGCCCACCTCTGCAGAGGAGGCAGGTGGGGCAGAGTTTGGAGGGCGGAGCCAGGCAGAGGAGGGGGAGCTTCTCTCCTGGTGGGCTGCCTGGTGCATCTGCTGCCCCGCCCACAGGCTTTGCTGGTGGGGTGGGGTTTTCCTTCAGGGGTTCAGCCTCCAAGATCTGCCAGTGGAGGTATATATATATAGAATGCACGAAGCCACTAGAGCAGGGGTCTCAAACATAATTTACTTGGGGGCCGCTGAAGGCAGAGTCTGGGTGAGGCTGGGCCGCATAATATTATACTTTATATTATACTTTATATTTATATTATACACTAATATTATACTTTAATATCACGGTGGGGGCCACAGGATATCGTCCTGCGGGCCGCAATTGGCCCGCGGGCCGCAAGAATGAGACCTCTGCACTAGAGGTTTATGCCAGAAATATGAACTAGAAGGAACATTGTATCACGCTTGGTGGCCATGTAAAAAAATCGCTAAAAAAATACTGGAAGATACATAGTTTGAATGCAGAATATTGATACAAAAGATCAACATTAAATTGAAACCAGGACTTATAGGATATTTGATGGACACATAGTTTAGAAAAGAGTCATGGACGATTATCTCAATATATGGTTGCCCTGGAGCAGAGGTCTCCAAACTTGGCCACTTGAAGACTTGTGGACTTCAACTCCCAGAATTCTCCAGCCAGCAAAGCTCCACAAGTCTTAAAGCTGCCAAGTTTGGAGACCCCTGATATAAGGGATTTGTTAGAAGAAGTGTCCTTTTAGTTACTTATTGTGAATAATTCTGGGAGTTGAAGTCCACAAGTCTCAAAGTTGCCAAGTTTGGGGACCCCTGCCCTGGAGAGAAGATTATATGCATGGAAATGGGAAGATCTGGCACTGCCCTCCAGGACTGGTGAAATTGGGCAGATCTCCCCGAGATGGGTAAACTGGCTTCTTTAATTAGAGAAGAAGTGTTATTTACACTTACAGACTTGGTGTAAAAATGAAAAAAAGAGACTGGTGATAGAGGTTTAGGATGAATTATAGAACAAGAGCAATAATTTTAGAGAAGTTAACCTGGACTGCCATCTGTTAGAAATGGGTGTACGGTCTCCTGCTTGGGCTGGGGGTTGGACTAGATGACCTACAAGGTCCCTTCCAACTCTTAATCAGTAAGTAAAAGTGATATGAAGAATACCAGAAGCTACTTTTTCCCCAAAGGTTTTTCTTTTCTTGCACTTTTTGCTTTTTCTTCCTTACTTTATATTAGTATTAGCTTCTTTAAAATAATCTTTAATAAAAGTTAAGAGCACGGAGAGCGACCAATTCCCAGGATTCCCTGCTGGTTGAGCTATTGCAGGGGTGGGGAACCTTTTATGGCCCCGGAATTCCAGGAATTATAGGAAGTCCGCAAGTTATGAAAGGGCCGTAGTTCCCCAGTCCCGGCGCCCGCGGGGCTCCTGCTTGGGGAAGGTGCGGAGGGTCGGCGCACTCCCGCCCCGTGCGGAGAACTACGCTTCCCAAGTCTCCCCTGTCGCGGAGGGGGCGGGGCCGCGCCCGGCCCTTGCGGCGCCCGAGGAAACTACGAGCCCCAGCAGGCTCCGCGCGAGCTGCGGTGCACCTCAGCCAATCGGGGGCGCGGAGGCGGGGCTGGGGGCGGAGCCAGGCTGCGAGGAGCACTTCTCACGCGAAAGTGGCGCCGAGCGGGGATGGCGGAGAGTGCGGGGTACCCGGCCTTCCAGCTGGGGAAGCCCCGCTTCGAGCAGGTGGGCTGCGGGGCTGCGCGCGCTGGCATCGGGGAGGGGGCGCCGTGCCGGGCGGGCGGGCGCTCGGCCGTCCCTCGCCGGGAGGGGTAGGGGCTCCGCTGCCGGGGAAGAGCGACTCCCGCCCCCGCGCCGCCAGGCCTCCCGCTGATTGGGCGCCGCCGCTGTCGCTCGCCTTCTGGAATTCCCGCCCTTTTCTGGATGCAGGGAAGGGCTTTTGATTGGCACTGGTTTTGCTCCTTTGGTGGCGAGTTCGAATTTCGGTGCGGGTGGCGGGGGATCTTAGAGGAAGTGGCCGCTGCAGCCCCTAGCACGAGAGGGGGGCAAGGGTGCGTCTCTAGAAGAGGCAGGGCAGCCGGTGGTAGCTGTGCCAGGGTTTGGGGGCAACCTCCCCTGCGAGAGGGGGGGTCGTGGGAGCTGCCCACCACCTTTACCCAGCAGGGCGGAGGGGGCGGGCGGGCAAGTGGGGAAGCCGCAGTCGGAGCTGCAGCTCAGAGCCCGCGCTGCCCAAAGCCGGGCCGGGCTCGGCTCTTAATCTGGGCATCTCCCTTGGCAAAGCTGCAGAAGGGGCCGGGGAGCAGAGCAGCCGGCTCCCCTCCCGGCCCTGAATCCCTCTCCCCTTTGCAGGGAGGAAATTGCCCCCCCCCCCCGGTTCTCCCCCTCCCTCCCCCGCCCCGAGCCCCCCCCCCCCCGATCCTTGGCCCATGTGGGGGGGGCAGCTTCTGGGGCAGCCGAATCCTTTGCGAGGATGGGGCCAGTTTCAGCCCAAGGAGCCCTTCCTCCTCCTCCTCCTCCTCCCTCTGCCACCTGACCAGGGGCCTGCCTGGGTCTTCCTGCCTGGCAGGGCCAGCCTTTAGGGAGCGAAGGTGCCCTGCTTGCAGGGTGGGTGGGTGGGAGGTGTATTCCAGGCTGCTTGGGGTGTGTGTGTGGGGGGTCCCCGATCTGCCATTGGGTAATGTCTGCCATTCTGAGAGGCAGAACCAGTGTCTTGCTTTGCTTTCTGCTGGACCCTGGCCTTGGCAGCAGGCCCTCTTCATTGGAAGGGATGCCTCGTGTCCTACTTCTCCCCCCGCCACCCAAGAAGTAGCCCAGTTGGTTTGCCACAGATTGTATCCAAAGTTCAGCCACCATAAATATCACTAAACCTTGGACTTTGCTTGCCAGTGCAGAATTGCCTTCCGGCTTCTACCTGCCCAGGTAATAACAAGAGTGGGAAAAAAAAAACCTTATCTGGGCGTTTCCTCCAGACCTTGAACTCTCTGAAGCGTCTGGGAGGGGCAGTCTGTGCTTCTTCCTCAAGGCTGTTTTGCTCCTTTTGCTGAAAGGGGGCTGGTGGTCCTCTTGGGGGGGGGGTCCTCCCTTTGGGGGTCTTGCTGACTCACGTCACCAAGGGAGCGAACAGGAAGAATAGGCAGAGTTTGGCCCGGGAGCCAAACAGAAGATTTCCCTATTTTTATCCCATCTTTCTGGCATCCTCTTTCACTCCAGGATTGCTGCTCTTGTCCAAGTGGGGGGGGGGGGGAGCAGCTTTGGGGAGCCTGCAGCCCCAATAAAAGGGTTAGAGGGTGCATGGAAATTTGGGGAGGGGAGGAGCACAGAAGGCTCCAGGTACCCCAGAGAAGCAGAGAAGCATTGACCTGCGGCAATGGAGCTTGTGTCTTTAGGGGGGTGGGCTTGAGCAGGGGAGTCCACCCAGGGATGGGATTCTACCGGTTTGGACCAGTTCTATAGAACTGGTTGTTATGATTCTGCGCAGTTCGGAGAACCGGCAAATCGTACCCCTGGTTGGCCCCGCCTCTCTCTGCCCACCCCACCCCTCCCCTCCCCACCCAGTCCTTATCGCGCATGCCCAACATCGCTGACTGCATTCTCCTCCGCCCAGTCACTCCTTAAGGTATTTCTTTCTCTTTTTTCCCATTCCCGAGGATCAGCTTTTCTGATGATCAGCTGTGCCGGGATCCGCCTCACTGTCTGTCTGTCTGTCTGTCTGTCTATATCTATCTATCTATCTATCTATCTATCTATCTATCTATCTATCTATCTATCTATTCATCCATCCATCTATCTATCATCTATCTCTCGATCTGTCCATCCGTCCGTCCATCATTTATCACAAGGTCTTCAAACGTGGCAAGTTTAAGATTGGTGGACTTCAAGTCCCAGAATTCCTGAGCTAACATGACTGGAGGAGGAATTCTGGGAGTTGAAGTCCACCAGTCTTGAAGATGTCAAGACTTTGAAGACCCCTGGTCTACCATCTATGTCTGTCTGTCTGTCGTCTCCCCATCCATCCCCATGTCTGTCTGTCTGACCTCCATCCATCCATTCATCCATCCATTTATCCCAAGGGTCTCCATACTTGGCAAGTTTAAGATTGGTGGACTTCAAGTCTCAGAATTCCTGAGCTAACATGACTGGAGGAGGAATTCTGGGAGTTGAAGTCCACCAGTCTTAAGCTTGCCAAGACTGAAGACCCCTGATCTAGCATCTGTCTGTCTGTTTG
Organism: Pseudonaja textilis; assembly: GCF_900518735.1. The sequence goes on along the minus strand of NW_020769399.1, from coordinate 695,701 downwards.
TCTATCATCTCCCCATCCATCCATTCATCCACCCACCCACCCATTATCTAACCTACCTACCTACCTACCTATCCATCCATCCATCCCCAGCTTTGCCCAGGAGGCAAAAATGGGCACACGGGATGTCTGTGCGCTGCACCCCGGCCCCTTGGCGCTCCGTTTTTTACCTTCCTGGGCCCCAGGGAAGCCTCTAGGGACAAAAACGCCCCCCCCAGCCGGAGGCTTCCCTAAGGCCAAGGAGGCCCAAAAATGGAGGGCAGGGGGGTGCTGCCAAAAAAAAAAAAAAGGCCACGCCCACCCAGTCATATGGCCATGCCCACCTAGCCACGCCCACAGAACCGGTTGTTACAAAATTTGAATCCCACCCCAGGGTCCCATCACCTTCCAGGCAAGGAGAACATGAGATTGCAGATTCCTGCTTTAGATTTCGAGAGAGTGGAGACCAAACCAGGCAGGATTCCATGGATGAAGGAACCTGGGGGTTAAAAACAGTTGGGGAGAGTTGGGAAACCTGAAAAAATAAGATCCTTAAAGCCAAAACCCAGTCAATTCCAAAGAGAAACCAAAATGGGAATCCTCCCCAATGAGGCCACCCTAGTTGCACCAAGAGCTCTCTGGTGGACTCAGAAAAGGGCTCCAATGGGAAGGGGACCCGTAGAGAAAGCAGAACACCAGCAAATAACCCGAGGCTGCCCGGATGGAGTCAGGGAGGCAAAGGGTCAGCATGGGCGATGAACAACAACGAAGGTTCTTTGGGTATGCGTGGAGCAACAGAGGTGAAGGAAGCAGAGGGTCTACCATTTGGAGAGGAGGGCGGGGGTGACTGGAAGACTTAATGGCTGTTTTGCACCAGTCTTTTTGCAGAAGGAAAAGGAGCCCGACTTGCCGGGAGGGTCTCTGTGGGGAGCAGAGGTCCAGGGAGATCAACCTGGACAAGGCAGTGGGGAGGGGAGAGCAGCTGCTTTGAATGACTTCAGGCCTCCGATGGGTTGCTTCCTAGACCAGGGGTCCCCAAACTTGGCAACTTTTAAGACTTGTGGACTTCATCTCCCAGAATTCCTCCTCCAGTCATGTTAGCTCAGGAATTCTGGGAGTTGAAGTCCACAAGTCTTAAACTGGCCAAGTTTGAAGACCCTTGTGATGGATGGATGATAGATAGATAGACAGACAGACAGACAGACAGATAGATAGATAAGGATGGGTGGATGGATGGATGGATGGATGGATGGGGAGACAGTAGATAAAAGACAGACAGATAGATGATAAGACTAGGGGTCTTCAAACTTGGCAACGTTTAAGACTTATGGACTTCAACTCCCGGAATTCCTCCTCCAGTCATGTTAACTCAGGAATTTTGGGAATTGAAACCCACAAGTCTTAAAAGTTGCCAAGTTTGGAGACCTCTGTTGTAGGCTGTGGAAGGAAGCAGCCCGTGTGATCTCAGGAACATCATCCGTAGCCTTTGACAGTGCTGGGAGGTCCACAGGAAACGCCAGAAGAATGGAGAAGACCTGATATTGTCCCAAGCCTTAGAAAAGGGGGCTCATTTCCCCCCAAATTCAGGAACGAACCATCCAAACCCTGTTTTAAATATTTGGGTGAGAAAAAGAGGAGAGAAGAAGTGAAAGATGGTGGGAATTCATCTTGGGGTCCCTGGGCAGGCGGGGAAGTGGCCCGGCTACTAATGGCCAACCCTTCAAGGAGGTCTGAGAGGGAGATAATGGCGGCTTTTGATTCCTCTGGCATTTGCTGGAGAAACCGCTTAGAGTCGGAAGAGCCCAGAAGAGCGTGGCCGTCTCTTGCTGACAGCGACGTTCGTTCTCTGAGGATCCACCGTCTGGGTCCACGGAGCCGGTTCTGAGACGGTCTGCCAGCGTAGCAGGCATGGCCCAGGCGAGGGGAGCCGGGCCAGCTGTCTGGTTCGTTGAGCTAACGAGAGCGGCTGCTTTTGTTTTCTGCTGTGTCTCTGCCCAGAACTAATTTATTTTATGAAAAGATTTGCTTAATTGGTTTTGATTCTTTTGTAAGTGAGCCAAGCCATGTGAGAGGGAGAAGCTGGAGGTGTTCTGCACCAATTAAAAAAAAATGTTGTATTTTTTTCTCCCCCCAGAGCTGATTAATGGGAGTTTTTCTTCAAACTCTTTGGGCTTGGGCAGGGCCTGGGAGGGATGAATTCCTCTGAGCTCGCTTCATTAAGGGGCGGGCTGTGAATGGCCACTTTGAAGTGCCCCACGGGACGGGATGGGCACCTGCCTGGGTTTGGGGGTGCAAGGACGCTCTGCTAGAAAGGGTCCGTCATGGAGCCCTTCCAGGACGGGGGTCTCGGCAGTGGAGGATTAAGGCTTACTGGTGCCCTAAAGCACTGACAAATCTTGCTGCCTGTTCTGACCCAGGCTCCGTCAAACGTAATTAACCGCAAGCTTGTTTTAAAAGCAAAACGTATTTTATTGCAACACGGGGGATTTCTTTCCATTCCCATCCAGAACTAACCTTAAAACAGTTCCCCAAGATAAGCACACCACCTTTCAGTTCTGTGGAATGTGGCCAAAAACAGAAGTATCCAAATAACTATAAAAGAAACCAACCGAAGTACACAGAGCTTCAAGGAGGACTCAGAACCGATCAAACTACTTTACTTCCTGCAAAGGTTTCGTCATTGAGGCCTGACTTTTATCCCTTATGGGAGGGGCAATCACCTCCCAGCTTTTCTCCCGAGTTGCCCCTTTTGTTTCAGCTGCTCTCGCCTTCTAGCAGCTCTGTGCATACGCGCACTGGGAACAGGCTCCCCTTGTTCCTCTGCCTCGCTGCTGCCAGACTCCAAAGGCAGCACCCCACTCCCAGATAGTCCTGGCCCCATCCCTGGATCGTCCGAGTCCTCTCCAGACTCCTGGACTGGTCCCCTTTCTTCCCCACTGTCCCTTTCCGCTGCCATCTGCACTGTCTGCCGGCGAACCACAACCACATACTGTACAAATGAAGCCCTTTTCTCAACTTCGTGATGCCCCCTTCGGACCTGGTGCCCTAAGCCCGTGCTTAGTCTGCTTAATGGTTCATACACCACTGGGTCTTGGGGTGGGCTGAGGTTCCTGCAGGGAGGACTGGTGGAAGGGCTTGCGTCTGCAGTGCCCCCCTGAGCAAGGCTCCCGGGAAGTCAGGGTTGTGCGATGCACACAGGTGGGCAGGGGGTGCCGACCTCCGTTGGCAATGCTGGTGTGGATTCTGAGGAGCCCCTCCGGAGCAGCTATTGCACCAGGGAGATGTGAAGTGTCTGGGTGCCCCAGGGACGGCCGAGGGCTGTCTAACTAGGGCCCGTTGCGTGGGGCCGCCTGATGTGTTCCTGCTTCAGAATCCAAGCACAGACAAGGCTATTTCCATGGCTTGTGGAGCAGAGCAGCCTTCGCCAGACAGACAATCCCAATTCCTGCTCCAGAGGCACAGAAGAGGGCAGCTCTATGGCCAGCAACCACGGGGGCCTCGCCCTCTGCTGTGCCACTGCTGGAGGGGATATGGGGGGCTTCTCGGGGTCTCCATGGAAGGGTCCCCATTGCTCAGGCTGCCTCTGAAGAGGAGGGGAAGATCCAGTGTGCTGGGCGGAGGGCAATTCCCGCTTTCCTTCCAAAGCGCCAACCTCAGCTCTTTGAGATGCCGTCCCTGGCAGTGTCCGAGTTTCTTGACCGAGGCCACGGCTGTTTACAAAGGTCTGAGAGGTTCAGGTTCAAAAGTGGGGGCTTGAAGTCACCCCCACCCCCCAAATATCCTGGTTTGGGGCAGTAGGAACGCCCCCAGAGTGGCCTCTGTGCTGAACTCAGTGTCTGGAACAAAAAGGAATCTTAGGGAGCTGTGTCCCCCACACTGAGGGACCAGAGGGGTCACCCGAGACCTCCCAGGAACCCCTGGTCACCAGTAATATGGGGCGGGGGGGTTGAAGCTGGGCCCCAAATGGCACCTGCACTTATAGCCTCAGCAGTGAGGAAGGGGCCTTGGAGCCCCGGGCCTTTTGGCATGAAGAGCTTTGGTGGTCTGGGCTCTTCTGTGGGGGCCACAGGTGCTTTTTGCATTGGAGAAGAGGCGGCAGGCTGCCAGGGGTCCCTGGGTCAGAGCAGGAAGGAGGGTCTTGAGGATGGGTGGCCCTCTGGTCCTGATGCCACTGCTGTCACCTCATAAAATATTTCTTTTTAGAGTTGATAACAAAAAGGGAGGGGGGAGCAATGCAGCAGGTTGCAAAAACAGAAGTGCATTCCCTAAATGTTTTCAAAGATAGTTTCCAGGTGACTGAAGTTTCTGCCATGCAAAATTCTAACTGGAGAGTATGATGGATGACTCTTGGCTATGGATGTGTCCCATTGGAGAATATGGATTATGATACATCCAGGGGGTGGGGAGAAAAACCAGGGTGAAGAGTGACTATGAATGATGTGTCTCAGAGTCAGCTACACCCAGGCAGTGCCGGACATGTTAACTCCCAATAAATCCTTTTGAAGCTTTGGAAGTTTGACTCAAGACTCATGGTTTAAATGGGGTTAAGTGCCAGAATTCTGACCGCTGCTTCTGTCTCCTCACAGGGCTCGTTTTACGGCAGATTGAGACACTTCCTGGACATTATTGACCCCCGCACACTCTTCGTCACAAAGGTAGCCTCTCTGTCCCTGCTCGGGCCCTCGTCTCGCCTGAAACCAAGAGCGTTTCCCTCCTGGGCGGTTTTCTCTTTGCAAAAAATCCCGCTCAGATAAACAGATCCAGTTCAATGCTCGAGTTGAGATCGAGTTGATTGCCTTCCTGGGCAGTTCGAGCTGCTCTCCGTGCGGATTCTGGCAGAGTCTGAAGGGCCGCAAATGGCCTTTTTCTGCCTTGGGATTTTCTCTGGCTGGACTTCCTCCCTGCTCCCTTTCGGCCTTCCCAGCCATCTGTCATCCGGTCCCCTTGCAAGGCTCCGGCCCCTGCCTTGTTCCTAGCAACACCCCCCCACACAAACAATTGGGACTGGGGAGCTGAGTTTTCTCCCCAGAATGGGTGGGGCTGCTCTGACTGGGCATGGGGGTTCCCATCCCTTCCTTGGAGGAAGGCCCCTTTGCCTCCTCTCCTCCCAAATGCTCCCTTTTTAAGTGGGGGGACTAGCAGACTCCATGGATGAGGTTCTTCTGCACCAGCTCCTGGTTGCTTTGCTAGGGCACCCCTCTTGCCCTCCCCCCCAGGACTCCCTTCTCAAATCTATTATGCACTGCCCGGCAAATAAATTTAATCTCCTTCTATCTTCTTTATATATAAAAGCAAAAGACTCCTCACGCATCGTCACAAAATCTCCAGAACCTTAAAGCCTACAAACTTGAAATTCGGCACCTATGTTCCTCTTGGCTTCTAGCTGCTCAACAAGAAAGGATTTTTCGAAATGACCATCAGAGCATTAGTATTTTGCATATTATTATTAACACGCTCTGATGCTAAGGAGTTCTACTCCCCCTCCCCACCTGAAAAGAAATCTGTTCCAAAGGCAAAACACAAGCAGAGGAGAGGAGTTTCCGTTTTAGTTTCACAGCAGCAACCAGCTTTAGTACAGAACAGTTGAGCTAAGCCACGCCCAGGCTCCTTGCTGTCTCCTTCTTGCTCACACAGTTTCCAAACAGACCTCAACTCTCACACACTAACAGGATGCTAGCCGGATAAATACCGATGGATGCTGGTAGGCAGAGGCAGAATTCCCCCCCCCCCCCACCCCTTATTTTCCTTCCCCAAAACTAAGCTCGATCATATAGTTTTGTAGTGAAGCTCAGGTATCGAGCTAGTAAATAATAATAATTAAACTAGTTTTCACTTTGAATTAACCCTCTCGTGTCTAAGACAGCAGAGGCCAGGGGCCACTGCCAATATTTTCCAAGGAAGACAGCCTTGACTGCCAACTTCTGCAAAGCTCAGCTTAGTCTTACCTGCTCCTGTGGGCAGGAGGAGGTGGCAGTTTCCCCCTGGACTAGCCTGTTCCAAATGGGGGTCCCTTAACCCCTCCTTCCTCCGAGTGACCTGACCCTTGGTGGATCTCTCTCTGTCGGCCATTTTGAGTCAGTCTTGGCCCTTGCCCAGAGGGTGGGAGTGGGCTCATTCAAAAAGGGACTCTGGGACTTCAGAGTCCCAGCCAAGGAAGCAGGGGTTCACGAGGAACCCCGGGAGTCCTCAATTCCTGGGGCATCTCCCTGGAGGAAGCTGCTGCAGGCCCCTTGGTGGGAGGGATGGGGGAAACGGTGGGGAATTCCTTTTGCAGAGCAGGAATTCTGTGGCTCACTATGCAAATTAGCACTTAAAAATATCCATATTGTTAAATAGTTTGATGCATTTTCTCTGGTTCGGCATGAAACGGATTGGGAACTAGGAATGATGAAATCTCTCTGCATGCGTGTGGTGGGGCCTCCCAAATAATTAGCCACATCAACATTTTGTGCAAGGTTTAAATGTCTAATGGTGCTAACCTACTAATATATGCATAAGTATATTTGGACTTGATTACTACCATACTTTAAGGAGGGCAAGCAGTTAATTACCCCCCAAAGCACACTTAATTTCTGCCCTTCATTATCAGTTTGTTCTCTGCACTTATTTATCTCCTATTAATTTCTTGCACCTCACAGTCCCTGGTGAAAAGTGTGACATACTTGGAGACCAGTCAGAGATCCCATTTTGCTCCCCACAATGTTTTTTAAGTGTGTGTATGTGTGTTTGTTTGTGAGCAAAAGGGACAAAAAAAAGAGAATTAAGTCAACAGAATGGGAGGGCGGAGAAGGTGGGCACCTGGGGAGGGTTGTTATGTAGCTCTTGTGTGTGTGTGTGTGTGAGAGAGAGAGAGAGTGAGTGTGTTCTTACAAGAGGGAGATAGCCCTGCTTGAGCCACAACTCTCCAGCTGAAGGTAGCATCCTGTCACCATAGAGCAGGGGTCTCCAACCTTGGCAACTTTAAGACTTGTGGACTTCCAACTTCCTGGATTTCTCAGCCAGCTTTGCTAGAATCCTGGGAGTTGAAGTCCACAAGTCTTAAAGTTGCCAAGGTTGGAGACCCCTACTGTAGAGGACTACCCAGACCCACCAGGGATTAAGCCCCAGCAAGACTCACCCTGGTGCCCCTCATCTCTCCACACATATACCCCCAGCTACCCCACACATCCCAATTGGCCGTTCAGTGCCTGTTTTTGTACCCCCTGGGTGTGTTTACTCTATGTAGTTGCCACTCTTTGGAGCCTCATACTGCCCAAGGCAGATGAATTCAGCCTGAAAAGTGCACCAGGGTTTGATGTATCCTTTGAAGAATTACAACAAAAGCTAATCACTACCCTGGACTGACACACCACAACCAACGAGGCAATGTTGTGTTACGCACATGAGGAAAGACCTAGAACAAGGGTCTTCAAACTTGGCTGCTTTAAGACTTGTGGACTTCAACGCCCAGAATTCCTCTTCCAGTCATGTTAGCTCAGGAATTCTGGGACTTGAAGTCCATAAGTCTGAAACTTGCCAAGTTTGAAGACCCTTGTGAAAGATGATGGATGGATGGATGGATGGATGGATGGATGGATAGGGATGGATGGATGGATAGATAGATAGATGGATAGGGATGGATGGATGGGGAGACGACAGACAGACAGACAGACATAGATGATAGACCAGGGGTCTTCAAACTTGACAACTTTAAGACTTATGGACTTCAACTCCCAGAATTCCTCCTCCAGTCATGTTAGCTCAGGAATTCTGGGAGTTGAAATCGACAAGTCTTAAAACTTGCCAAGTTTGAAGACCCTTGTAGGGTTGGGGAACTTTGGCCCTTTTATGACCTGTGGACTTCAACTCCCAGAACTCCTGAGCCAGCCATAAAAGGGCCAAAGTTCCCCACCTGTGATATAGACAGAGAGTTAAAAGACAATAATGGAAGGAATGGATGAAATGACTGTTAAGTCTTAATCCTGATAGGAATCTGGCAACCTTCTTGGAGGCCTCTAGAAATTGGTCACTGCAAAAAAGAGAGCACTAACACCTAGAGTGTGAGAAAAGAGGGTTTTTTTTTTTTCACAACTGGGCACTTTAGCAACACAGTTCTCTCCTGCGGGCTGGACTAGAAGACCTCCAAGGTCCCTTCCAGCTCTATTCTGATTGATTGAACTTGTGATCTAGAGTTACTCTCCATATCAAAGCCTACACAAGTTGGAATTATACAAAGAAAGGCAATTTATCCATATCCAACAACTGAAGGAGAAACTGCTGGTGACCTTCTACCGCTGCACCATAGAGAGTATCTTAACTTACTGCACCTCTGTATGGTTTGCCAATTGCACAGTAGCAGATAGGAAAGCGCTCCAGAGGGTTAATGTCATTGCCCTGAGGATCATGGGTTGCCCTCTCCCCTCTTTGGAAGAGCTTTATAGCTCCCGCTGCCTTAAGAAAGTTCAAAACATCAGATCCATCTCATCCTGGGCACCCCTTTTTTTGAACTATTACCATCTGGCAGACGGTACAGGATAATAAAAACAGCTTCTATCCCAGGGCAGTAGCTCTTTTGAATTCTGCTGTATAGTGCAGTGTCGGTGTGGTGTCGAAGGTTTCCGGTTCAATGTGTGGAGGGTGTGAAGGATGTGTGTTTGTGTTTATTTTCATGGTCATGGTCATGATGTGCACTGAAGATGGTGTTTGATTTTGTTGTACGAGGTGCAATGACAATAAAGTAAACTAAACTAATGGGAGCCCATAATTTTGGTGTGGGGGGAAGGAAAACCCCTCTTGTCAAACATGTCAAACATTGGGGATAGTCCCAATAATGGTGATAGGACCTGCAGCGAGGTGGACGTGAGAAATTGTCTCTATCCATTTAGATGTCCCAAATATTTTGTTTAAATTTGCACATTTTTTATTGAGGCTGAGGGTGGATATTGCCAGAACAGAAAAGCCAAACCAAGATTAATTTCTCCCTGGGGAAGAAACACCCCCATCTAACAAGGTCCAGTGCAGCCGGAAGTCCCTCAAGGGATCTGCTTTGGCCAGAGGCCAAAGGCTCTAAGAAGCCTTTGGAGGAAACGCCAGTTGAATTCTGGTCTTTTGAGACCCCCCCAAAGTTGCTTCGGGGATTCCTTTTATGGATTTTGTGGATTTTAATTGGGTGGCTTTGAAGCCTGTGGGGAGGCAGGACTGAGCACCAGACAGCATCAAACCAGAATTTTAAATAGTTTAATTGCTTCTTGGGCCTTGTTGTTACGGCGTTGCCTCACACCTTTCATAATCGCCAGGAATGCTCCCAAGTTCATAGATCAGAAGTCTCCAAACTTGGCAGCTTGAAGACTGGTGGACTTCAATGCCCAGAATTTCTCCTTCAGTCATGTTAGCTCATGAGTTCTGGGCGTTGAAGTCCACCAGTCTTAAAAGTTGCCAAGTTTGAAGACCCTTGTGATAGATGATTGATGGATGGACGGATGGATGAATTGATGGATAGCTAGATAGACAGACAGACAGACAGATAGATATGGGTGGATGGATGGATGGATGGATGGGAGACGACAGACAGACAGACAGACAGACATAGATGATAGACCAGGGGTCTTCAAATTTGACAGCTTTAAGACTTGTGGACTTCAACTCCCAGAATTCCTCCTCCAGTCATGTTAGCTCAAGAATTCTGGGAGTTGAAGTCCACAACTTTAAAAGTTGCCAAGTTTAGGGACCCCTGTCTTAGATTAAGCTCCCTCGTTTGCTTAGTCCAGTGGACAAAAAAGTTGAAAATGTGCCTTTAAGTACCTAAAAAACTGGATCCATCCATCTCCCACCATTCTTATAGCTAGCTGGAGCTCTGAAACACTTTCTTGAGAATATTAAAAGCTCAATTTTTAAGGCCGTTAATTTCAAGGTACTCCATAGGGCAGTACCCAAACCTGGATATCTTACCCAAAACTGTGTAAATATATTTTGTTTACTCGTGGAATGACACACAATTCCACTACCCAATTACAAATTTAAATTGACTTTAAATTTAAGTTGACTTTAAATTTAAATTGAAGAAGGGGTCGACCTATTCTCCAGAGCACCAGAAGGCAGGACAAGAAGCAATGGATGAAAACTAATTCAAGGAGAGATCCAATCTGGAACTAAGGAGGAATTTCCTAACAGTGAGAACAATTAACCAGTGGAACAGCTTGCCACCAGAAGTTGTGGCTGCTCCACCACTGGAGGTTTTTAAGAAGAGATTGGAGAAGAGATTTGTCTGGAACTATATAAGGTCTTCTGCTTGAGCAGGGGGCTGGACTAGAAGACCTCCAAGGTCCCTTCCAACTCTGTTATTATTTAAATGTAAGTTGAAGAAGGGGGTCAACCAATTCTCCAGTGCTCCTGAATCAATGGATGGAAATGTGCTAGCTGTGGTGAATTCTGGGAGGTGAAATCTACACATCTTAAAGTCCCCATGGTTGAAAAATACTCTTCTGGAGAGTTCAAAAGGCATAGCACCCCCCCCTCCAGTTGCACTCAATCCAACCATTTATAACATAGAAGTAAATATACTGTATATATAAGCAAAATACCACTCACACGTCATCACAATATCTCCAGAACCGTAAAGCCTACAAACCTGAAATTTGTCAGATATGTTCTTCTTGGCTTCTAGGTGCTCACTAAGAAAGGATTTTTCAAAATGACCGCCAGAGCATTAGTATTTCTTATATTATTATTAACATGCTCTGATGCTAAGGAGTTCTACTCCCCCTCCCCATCTGGAAAGAAATCTGTTCCAACTTCAAAACACAAGCAGAGGAGAGGAGTTTCGGTTTCAGTTTTAGTTTCACAGCAACAACCAGCTTTAGTACAGAACAGTTGAGCTAAGCCACGCCCAGGCTCCTTGCTGTCTCCTTGCTCACATGGCAAATACTGCTTCAGTTTCCAAACAGGCCTCAACTCTCTCACATGAGGATGCTATCCAGATGAATACTGATGGATGCTGGTAGGCAGAGGCAGAATTCCCCCTCCCCAAAAACTAAACCCGACCACATAGTTTTGTAGCGAAGCACGTTTATCAAGCTAGTAGTTTACTAAATGTAGACAAAAGACAAATTGGCAGATAGTTGGCAGGATCATACTTGTGTTCCTTTTTTGCATAGTGGAAAGGTAATAGAATTACGTAAGCCTTTTGGGAGATAGAAATAATTGTTTATAGCAGTAAAAAGAGGGAATGAAGGAAGCACCCACCGAACAGGAATTGCTTTTGGAATTTCTGGAAAGAGTAAACCTTTAGCGGTAGTTTTATTTTTTTCCTGTTTCTCCCTTGAACTGTTAATGTTTGAATTTCCGAGGGTGAAAACAAGTGACTGTTCAGAAAAGAGGAGCCCTATTAACAGGTGTGGAGGTCGACACCTGGAGCAGATGAGATCCAGTTCTCTGCACACCAGGCAGAAAATGTATCTGGGGAGGGTTGGTTTTTATCCCTTTCTCCACTGGAGAGAAAGAAAGAAAGAAAAGGAAAGAAAGAGAGAGAGAGAGAGAGAGAGAGAGAGAGAGAGAGAGAAACAAACAAACAAAGGAAAGAAAAGAAAGAAAGGAAAGAAAAGGAAAGAAAGAAAGAAAGAAAGAAAAGAAAGAAAGAAAGAAAGAAAGAAAGAAAGAAAGAAAGAAAGAAA
>NW_020769399.1:665932-683690 GCF_900518735.1 Pseudonaja textilis | reverse complement strand
GAAAGAAAGAAAGAAAGAAAGAAAGAAAGAAAGAAAGAAAGAAAGAAAGAAAGAAAGGAGAAAAAAAAACTCCTGGTTTTGAGTGTTGGGAAGAGTGGCTGTGTGTAATCCTCATCTTACGACCACAATTGAGCCCAACGTTTTTGTTGCTAAATGAGATGCCTGTTAAGTGAATTTCACCTCATTTTAGGACCTTTCTTGCCACAATTATTGTGTGAATTCTTGCAGTTGTTCGGTTAGTAACGTGATTGTTAAGTGAATCTGGCTTCCCCCACTGACTTTGCTTGTCAGCAGGTCATAAAAGAGGATCATAAAACAGCTGTGGTGGCACAGTGGTTAGAACACAGGATGGCAGGCAAACTCTGCCCACAGCCAGGAGTTCGATCCTGACTGCTCAAGGTTGAGTCAGCTTTCCTTCCTTCCTTCCTTCCTTCCTTCCTTCCTTCCTTCCTTCCTTCCTTCCTTCCTTCCTTCCTTCCTTCCTTTTCTTTTCCTTCCCTACTTCCTTCCTTCCCTCCCTCCTTCCTTTTCCTTCCTTCCTTCCCTCCCTCCCTGCCTCCTCCCTCCCTTCCTTTTCCTTCTTTCCTTCCCTTCTTCCTTCCTTCCTTCCCTTCCTTTTCCTTCCTTCCCTCCCCCCTTGCCTCCTCCCTCCCTTTTCCTTCTTTCCTTCCCTCCCTTCCTCTCCCTCCCTCCCTGCCTCTTTCCCTCCTTTCTTTTCCTTCCTTCCTTCCTCCGTCCCTCCGTGCCTCCCTCCCTCCCTCCCTCCTCCCCTTACAATATAGCTTCACTCCCTCCTCCCCTTCCTTCCAATATAATCTGCCTCCCTCCCTTCCTTCCCTTACAATCCCTTTTATGGCCCCTTTACAACCTCTGGACTTCAATACCCAGAATTGTTTTGCCACTGTTGTTAAGCGAATCAGACGTTTGCTAAGTGAAGCCAGCTTTCCTCGTTGACTTTGCTTGTCTGAAAGATCATGGATGGTGGCCGCGGGATGCTGCAATCATGGCAAATACTTGCCAGTTGCACCCAACATTGGATCATGTGATTGTGGGGACAGTTGTGAGTGTGAGGGCAGAGTCCTTTTTTTGCCAGTCCCAACGTCGTTTTGGACACTTGCTAAGCCCGTGATTGTAACCCAAAGACTCCCCGTACACAGCTTGAGTCCAGCAGCCCTTCAGGCTGGTGGAGGGGAGGCCCTGGTGCTCAGGGCTCACTGAATTCCCGCCTGCATCCGGGGGCGGGGGGAGAAATGCCTTGTGAATCAGGCGTGATTCATGCCAGCAGCCAGACCAGGGTGGCAGATGGGCAAACAAGCCAGGATTGAGCTGGTGCAGGTGTCAGCAACCCATGGCTCTAGAGCCGCATGCGGCTCTTTGGGTCCTCTGCTGTGGCTCCCTGTTGGGTGATCCCACCTCTGGCTGGCCCTGCCCCTCGCCCTTCCCTCCCAGTCGCTCCTTTCCTGGCCTGAGAAGGTAAAACACAGAAAACAGAAATGAGAGGGAGGGAGGGAGAGAGCGGGAAACAGAGAGAGAAAAAGGAAAGAGAGAAAGAGAGAGAGGGAGGGAGGGAGATAGCAAGAGAGAAAAAGAAAGTGAAAGAGAGGGGGCAGAGAGAGAGAGAAAAAAGAGAAAGAGAACAAGTCTTAAAGTTGCCAAGTTTGGGGACCCCTGTTCTAGAGTGATCAATCTGAAGGAGAAAATGCCAGGTTTCCCCCCACCCCAAATTAACATTTTCCACCCTGGGGAGAAGCGTGGAAATACTACTCAAGGTGCCTCTTCGTGGGCTCTCCTTGCAAAGGTTCTCGTGGCCTTGACGGCCGCCTTGGACGGAAGCCGTTGGGTAGATGTTTGAGGAAATAGCAGCCGCTCCTTCCAGCCGGACTGTTTGTGGGTTCCTCGCGGTGGCTAAGACGCCGAGCTTGTCGATCAGAAAGGTCGGCAGTTCGAATCCTCAGCGCCGCGTCACGGAGTGAGCTCCCGTTCCTTGTCCCAGCTTCTGCCAACCGAGCAGTTCGAAAGCACGTAAAACATGCAAGTAGAAAAGGGAAGGGAACAGCGTTCTGTGCGCCTTATCGCCGTTTAGTCATGCCGGCCACATGACCACGGAGACGTCTTTGGACAGCGCTGGCTCTTCTTCGGCTTTGTAACGGAGATGAGCACCATCGCCCCCTAGAGTTGGGAAAGACTAGCACGGAGGTGCGAGGGGAACCATTACCTTTACCTCTTTTAAGCAGAGCTGGGAAAGAAATCCTTTCTCACTCCCCAAACAGCATCCCTTTAAACCTCTTAAATTGTTTTGACATTTTCATGATTTCTTCCATTTGTGGATCTTAAATCTGAATCTTGCAAAAAAAAAAAAGAATTGCCAATACAACAAAGAGACAGGATAAATAACGCTTGGATAAGCTGGTGACCCTTTTCCCTCTCGGCCTTCGACCTCCGATCCCCTCAGATCCGCTGCTGGTAGAGCTCCCCCTTCCTGTGCCAACCTCTTTCCAGACCCCCTTCTGGAGCTGGGCTCCTCTGTGTGTGTGTGTGTGTGTGTGTGTGTGTGTGTGTGTGAGAGTGCGCGCCGAGAGGATCTGCCTTCTTCTTCCTGGCAGGTGTGAGACTTCGGTGCTTAAAATTAGGTTCTTAATTGCTTGTAATGAAACTGTGTGGGACCATCTGAAGGATTCAGCAGATTTTTTTTGTGTGAAGCTAATTTAGTCCATGCGACATTTGCTGCTAACGCACAGCAGGGGATTGGGGAGTTTGTGGGGGGTGGGTGGAGAACGGGACTGGCAGGCTGCCGGGGTGGGTGGGTGGGAGGAGTATCTTGCCCTTCCTCCCCGTCCCCAAGAAAGAAGTGGCCAAAGTAGCTGGTAGAGTATTGAAAGGGTTGCTTCCTTCAAGCTGGCTCCGGCTGGTTGGTGGTTATGGTTTTGGGGTGGTGTAGGTAGAATAGAATAGCAGAGTTGGAAGGGACCTTAGGGGGCTTCTAGCCCAGTGGTCGCCAACCAGTGGCCCGGGGATCACTGGTGGTCCAGGAGAAAAATTTGGCGGTCTGCAGAGAAATGTCACCCCCCCCCCAAGCAATTAATCCAGGCTGTGCGGGAACACAAGGCTGTGCCGCCCACATGGCCCATGGGAACACAAGGTTTGCGTCGCTTGCATTGCGAACAACATGAGGTAGTGAGGGGAGGGGGGAAGGGCGGAGGAGGGGAACTTGCCCCACTCGCCCCACACACCTCACCTGGCCACCGGGCTGCTTCTTTCCGCTTCTTTCTTCTTCTGCTTTTGCTTGCACACAAGGAAAGCAGCCAAAGTCTTCCTTTCTCTCCCTCAAACTCTGCCAGAAATGAGTCTTTGGGACCCTGCAAGGCCTCCTGCTCCAAGAGGCTGCGCCAGGGCGACAAGTTTCACAAAGACTCATTTCTGGGGGAGAGAAAGAAAGACTTATGCTGCTTTCCTTGCATGAAGCCAAAAGTCTCTCTCTCTCTCTTTGTCTCCCCTAAGAACGGAGCTGGAGACAGTATCCTGCAATCCCAAATAAAGAATGATCGATAGGTAGGAAAACGGGGTGGGGAATTTTCCTACAGACTTTTTGGGAGGATTTTCCCAGGGTCTCTGTTCCGCGGGATTTAAAATTATGAGTTGCTGGTCTCTGAGGTCCAAAAGGTTGGCGACCCCTGTTCTAATCAGACCCCCTGCCGAGGCAGGAAACCATACACCACTTCAGACAAATGGTTAACCAACATCTTTTTCAAAAACCTTTCCAGTGTTGGAGGTAGTCCTCGACTTACAACTGTAATGGATCCTGGCCATTACGGTCATAAGTTGTGAGGGTGGTTAAAAAAAGCAGGTGACCATATGACTGGCCTGATTTGCAACCTTTTTGGGGACAGTCGCAAACCCCTGTTCGCTACAGGGTGTTCTTGGCCAGGACCCAGATGTAAATGCAGTTTTGGGCAAAAACATTCAGGGGA
Organism: Pseudonaja textilis; assembly: GCF_900518735.1. Next base: position 679,722 of record NW_020769399.1, on the reverse strand, counting down.
CTGTAAATGCAAACAGCTGTAAATGCTGGCGGGTTGCGGAGCCGTCCGAATACGATGGCAGGATGGTGGGGAGGGGGGTAGAAGTCAGACCTTCAGAACCAGGCGCTAAGTATCTTTGGGGAGGGGGTCTCTTGCAACATCAAAGGATCACTATGCCACTGGTTATAAGTAGAGATGCGTATGTGTTACGTGTGTTGGGTTATACATGTGTCCACTTCTGAGAGCGGGCAACAGAATTTCATTTGTAATGGGGGCCAGTGTGTCCACAGGGGAAAAAAACAACAATAAAGGTGATCTTATCTACCTAAAGGGAAGTGGTGGCTCAGTGGCTAAGACACTGTGCGTGTTGATCAGAAAGGTCGGCAGTTTGGAGGTTCGAATCCCTAGCACCCCCGTAATGGAGTGAGCTCCCGTGACTTGTCCCAGAAGCTTCTGCCAACCTAGCAGTTCGAAAGCACGTTTAAAAAATGCAAGTAGAAAAATAGGGGCCCCTTTGGTGGGAAGGTGACAGCGTTCCGTGCGCCTTATCGACGTTTAGTCATGCCGGCCACATGACCACAGAGACGTCTTCGGACAGCCCTGGCTTTTTGGCTTTGTAATGGAGAGGAGCACCACCCCTAGCGCCGGAAATGACTAGCACGTAGGTACAAGGGGAACCTTTACCTTTATCTACCTAATCTTATAGATTGGGGCAGCATTATTGGGATGCAGTGAAGGAAGAAGGCAGGGGGCATTTACTTGTGGGGGGGGTTAGGGCAGGGGACATTTACTTGTGCTTTGGCCAAATCCCAGATTGGAGGGGCTGCACCTCCTGGCGGTGTGGACCCCCCACCCACATCCAGGCCCATCTTGCTCAGAGGTTTGCACACCTGTGTCTTCCCTTAGGGCCCGTCTCAACCCCTCGAAAAAGGGGGCCCAAAGATTTTCAGGCAAGTCTGGGCCATTTTGTGCTGCTTGGGGTGGGGGAGTGGCCTTGGTCCTGTGTAGCCAGCCGGGCCCCTGCCAAGGTTGTTATAGTAACTGGGAGCGGACAAGAACATCCATTGATGCAGTTTTCTGGGTCTTCATTCAGAAGAGCGAAGGGAAGCACCAGCCGCAAAGGCGGCCTGGGATTGGACAATTTTGGGTGTCCCAAAACATGCTAATGAAGAGAAGAGAGCGCCTCCCAGGAATGTTAAGCAGAGCGTGGCTGCCTTTTCACAGGAAAATGGGTCACTTTCTTGGCTGCTTGGTTACCATTCACCGGCCTGGCTCTGGAGGCTCCAATCAGCAGGCGGTGGGGAGGGGAACCTTGGCTCTCCTCTGGCCTTGGATGCCCTCTCCCCTCCCGCCTCTAGGGCTCTTCTGGGCCTGCCCCATTGAGAGCAGGTGTACCGGGGGGGATGTGAGCTGCCTTGGGGGTCCCTGGCTGCAATTAGGGTCCCTGAGCCTTTGGGGAAAAGTCCAGCTTACGAGATGGACTTGGTCCTTTGTCCAATGTCTGCCATTGGGTGCTGCCAAATTTCTTCACTCTTCCCCACACCATCTCCCATTGCACTGCCTGTGTACCCCAAAAAAGGAGAATCTTTGTAGCTCAGGGTTGAAATCAGGGGTCCTGGGCAGTAGTGGGAGCCTACTACCAGTTCGGTGGGTGATCAATTGTGCGGATGCATGCCCCTAAGATGTGCACGTGCCCCTAACACACCAATCAGCTGAGAGGATGAAGAAACAAACATCGAGGAGTGACCTTCCCACCCACCCGTGGGCTTTTCTCTTCTTTTATCCTCTCAGCTGATCGGAGGCTTTTTTTTTTTTTTACTACCGGTTCAGGCAAACCGGTCCAAACCGATAGCATACCACCACTGGTCCTGGGTGTCAGGTGCCATCACACGACCAAAAGAAAGCACAACAGCCACAACGGGATTTGATGTAACCTGTTTATCTTCCTCCGGAGTTTACAAGCACTTAAACTGACCAGCTGCTAGACAATGCAAGCTAACAGAGATTAAAGTCAGGGCTAATCCCTTAGCTTGCCCCACCATCTTTCGACACCCGATGTGCCCTGCCCCAATTATCCTGGCACGCCCCGACTGGCAGGCACAAGCTCAGATTTCCCGAGAGGAGCTCGCCCCTCCCAGCTGTCGGTCCTATGCGATTTCCCTCTCACCTCTTCTGCCATCGCTCGAGTTACGGCTGCAAGCTCACGACACCTAAATGTTTGGGAGTCACAGGGCTTCATAGCAATGTCCACGACTGGCGGCTTATATGATCGGGAGTCAGAGGGTTTCGTAGCAATGTGCACGGCCACCCTGACCCCCGAATGTCGGGCTGACACTGGGTGTTCTCTGAGCTTGCCTGTTTTCTTGCAGATGTTTCATCACCCCACCAGGGAATGCCATCAGTGCTAGAAGGGGGTAGGGTTCACTCTGATGACGTTAGCTAGTTGGGTCATGAAACATCTGCAAGAAAACCACCCAACAAGCAACAAGGACCCTTCAAGGAAAGGGTGCCTGGTGGAGAAGCAGAGGGGGGGGACTGACCGGACAGCACTGGTTTCCTAGCTCAGAGGAAGGAGAAGGTCTTGGATCATGGGGGTTGGGGCTTCCAAGGGTCTCCTTGAACCTTGGAGGCTGGCCAGCATGAGTGGCTCCCTCTTGAGGCTTGCAGGGCTGAAACGAACGGGCTTTGAAAAGGCTTTAGAGCAATTGCAACCTTGCGTGATGGTGCCGTGGGTGAGTCGGCCGGCCATATTGATTTATTGAATAAAGAAAGGAATACATGAACTCTCCCAAGGGGCCTCCTCCCTGGCTTGGGAGGAACCCTCTGAATTATCACCCTGGGCGAGAGAGAACCCAAGGGCTCCATTTGCTGCCTTCACCACTGGCCCACTCTGGGACTTCTCGGATGCTCTGGGGCTGCCGGCATGGCTGGCAGGGTGTGCTTTCTTCTCTCTCGAGACAGACCCGCTGCCTTGAAAGGGGAGCTCAGGCAAGGCCTTGCCAGCTGCTTCGAGCCTCGCTAGCGGTTGCTTTGTGCCCCTCTTCTCGGGGGGTCCCAAGCACAGCCCCACCTCCTCTTTCCCCGGCTGAGGACGTTGTCCAGAAGTAGGAGGCCAAGCGAGGCCCCGGCCCTCTTGGCAGTGGTGTATGAACCATTAAGCAGACTAAGCAACGTGCTTAGGGCACGAGGCCCAAAGTATGTACAGTATGCACAAAAGAAGAGGGAGGCACCAAGATTTGTCAGTGCTTACGGTACCAGTGAGTCTTAACCTGCCCTGCCTCCTCTATTTTATTTATTTGATTTGTCAATTGCTTACAAGATAATAGGTATAAGTATAAACATAGTTATGAATACATATGAATACATATAAGAAAAATAAAAAGAAACAATAGGACAGGGACGGTAGGCACATTGGTGCGCTTATGCACGCCCCCTACAGACCTCTTAGGAAAGGGGTGAGGTCAATAATAGACAGTCTAAGGTTAAAGTTTTGGGATTTGGGGAAGAAACCACAGAGTCAGGTAGAGGATTCCAGACATTGACCACTCTGTTGCTGAAGTTGTATTTCCTGCAACCAAGTTTGGTGTGGTTAACATTCAGTTTGTATCTATTGTGTGCTCTTGTATTGTTATGGTTGAAGCTGAAGTATTCATTTGCAGGTAGGACATTGCAGTGGATGATTTTATATACTATACTTAGATCGGACCGAAGGCGGCGTAGTTCTAGGTTTTCTAGGTCTAGAATTTTGAGTCTGGTGGCATAAGTTACTCTACAATGAGTAGAGGAGTGGAGAACTCGTCTCGTGGAATATTTCTGGACTTTCTCAACTGTGTTAACATCAGATACATAATGTGGGTTCCAGACTGATGAGCTGTATTCAAGTATTGGTCTAGCAAATGTTTTGTATGCTCTATAGTTAGTAGTGTGATATTACCAGAGAAAAAGCTACGCAGGATGAGGTTAACAACTCTTAATGCCTTTTTGGCTATGTAGTTACAGTGGGCTCTAGCACTTAGGTCATTTGAGATGAAGTACCCCAAGGTCTCTTGGGGGGCCTTCCTTTCCTCAAGGGTGGGACTGATGCTTGCTCTATCTTTGCAGAGTCGCCTCAAGGAAGCCGTGCAGCTGCTGGAAGACTACAAGCAGGGCTCGCTGCCCCCGGGAACCACCAACCAAGAGGTGATCGGAGGGAAGGAACCCCCACCGTCCCCTGAAGGAGAGACCTGGGCCTGGTGTGGGGACAACCAGAGGTTAGGTAGTCAGATGCTGCCGATGCAGAGGGTGTGGCAGCTGTGCCCTTCCTGCCTGTGCCTCAGTAGCCCCCTGCCCCATTGCCGCGAAGGGCCCTCGAGCGTCTCTTCCCAAGAGGAGCAGAGGTGTGTAGGGCGATGTTTCGGGGGGGAGGAATTCCTTCTTGCTAGATCCTAGAGCAGTGGCCCACAACCTTTTTTGTGCCGCGGCCCGGTACCGGCATCACAAAATGATCCGCGGCCCGGTACTGGCATCAGCACGCATGACAAGGCAAGGCGAGCCGAGCGACCAGCCAGCCAGTTGTCCCCCACTTCTCCCCGCCACCTTCAACTCCTCCTTTGTACCTTCGTCGATGGGCTTCGCTTCGGGACGGCCACTTGGCTCGGCTTGCCTTGGGTGCTGAAAGAATCCTCGCGCCTTAGTTTCATTCAAAGCCGCCCCCCCTTCGATGAAACTAAGGCGCGAGGATTCCTTCAGGACCCAAACGCCGCTTTGCAACCGGAAAAGCTCACCCGGAAGCACTTTTTCATCAAACAAGATGGCGGCGCCCAGCAAACCGGCGGCCCGGTAGGAAATATTCCACGGACCGGTACCGGTCCGCGGCCCGGTGGTTGGGGACCCCTATCCTAGAGGATTCCTCCAAAAGGGCAGGAATGTGCCCGGTGGAACTGCCAGGTGTTTTCCAAGTATTTTCCTTTGATCTTTCTCGATCCAGGTGCTCAGGGGTTCGATAGTTTGGATTCCATAATTGGCATTATTTAATAGCTGGTATTGGAGGGGGGTATTCAGCCGGTTATGACCAGTTCTGGAGAACCGGTAGCGGAAATTTGGAGTAGTTTGGAGAACCAGCAAATACCACCTCTGACTGGCCCCGCCCCCATCTCTTCTCTGCCTCCCATTGAGTCCCAGCTGATCGGCTGGGTCTCCTTTGGTTGCCCTGCACAGAAGAACGGAGCTGGAAAGTAGGTTAGTGGGATGGGGAGGGAAGGGGGATTTTGCAGTATCCTTCCCCTGACACGCCCACCAAGCCACGCCCACCAAGCCACACCCACAAAACTGGTAGTAAAAAATATTGAACGCCACCACTGGTTGGCATCCAGCAGCATTGGATGCTTTGGCCGTATTGGACAGCCGATGAGAGCTCGTGCAGGCAGTCCTTAACATACAGCCACAACAGAACCTGCCGATTATGGTACTATGTAATGACGGTCGTAAATCAGGTTGGCCACGTAACGTGATTTTACAACTTTTTTGTGGTGGTCATGATAGCCATTATGTTCCTGGTGAACATGGTGGTCATAAAATGAACCCCGTGGTCATTAAGCAAACCCATTGTTTGCAATGTTGTGGTTTTCCAAAAATATCGTAAAGCACAGTCACATGAGCGTGTGACCCATAAGTGCAGTCGGGTACCCCAAGTCCCTGAAGCCATAGGGCTGAGAGGAAGGAGAATGGCAACCGTTCGAATTTCAGAGGAGGGATGTAATTCCCTTTTCCCAGTGAGGTCACAACTTCAGGTGTTTGCTAAGTTTGCTAAGGGAAAGTTGAAGTCACCTATATTTCATAGATGCCCTAAAGCAGGGGTCTCCAACCTTGGCAACTTTAAGATGTCAGGGTTCCGGCGATTGCCCTAATTGAATCATGAGGCTCGAGCCAAACTTCAAAAAAAAAAAACTCAGAAGATTTATTAGGAGCAACATGCCAGCATTAACTTAAATGAAGCCAACTCTGGGATACGTAATATACAGTCACCTGTCACCCTCTTTTTCACCTCCCCCCCCGGGTGTATCGTAAATCAGATGCGCCAATGAAGCACGTTGACGGGCTGGGTGTCATCCATCACATTCTCCAATTAAGGGATTTCGTGGGCGGAAGATCTGGTAGCTTAGTTACAATCTTTTTAAGATAATGGTGGAATGTACTTCTGGTTTTGAACTGCCACCCTGCTCCTTCAGATCCCACCCCCTCCCTGTTTATGCCAACTCTAGAACAGGCATAGGAATGACCTAAGACTTATGGACTTCAATTTCCAGATCTCTGGGAGTTGAAGTCCACAAGTCTTAGTTGCCAAGTTTGGAGACCCCTGCCCTAAAGCCCTTGAGTTCTGAATTCTGAAATGGAGGACCTTCTCCTGGCCCAGATCCCAGCTTTTAGCTCTGGTTTCAGCTGCCACTGGGAAGGCCAGGCTCAGCCCTTCACCTGGGGGTCTCCGGGGCCAGGCCTTTGCATGGGCAGATTGTGGAACAGTCCCGAAGTTGCACCGCAATTGACAACCAGCAGCCCAGCCACAACCAGCAGGTTCCCTGGAGTAGCTTGAGAGGAAGAGATAATTGCTGCCCCTCCTCCCGATGAAAGTTACCGACGATCTGAGCTGCCCCAGTGGAGGGCTGGTCAGGGCTGCCTGTGGCACGGATCAGAGGTGGTATTCAGCCACTTCTGACCGGTTTTGGTGTACCGGAAGCAGAAATTTTGGGTAGTTCAGAGAACCAGGCAAATACCACCTCTGGACGCCCACACCCACCCATCCCCGCTGTTATCTCTCCTATATTCCCGTGTTTTTTAGCTCAGCTGATTCCTGCGGCTCAGCTGAGCTAACAATTGCACAGCTCAGCTCACCAGCATTGACCCCGAGGGCAATCTTTGAGCCCCGTGCACGCACATGCGAAGCGAAGCACGCTCTCGGAACCGGAAGGGGGTGGGGAAAAAAAGGGAAACCCACCACTGGACCACAGACTGGAAGCGAGCAAGTTCCAAGCCAGCCAGCCTGCTTCGACACAGGCCTGCCCTCTTTCAAAGAAATTGCCCTTCCTGACTCTCGTGGATCAGAGGAACTGTGGAAGGCAAATAAAAGGAAGGTGTCAGGGGTGAACGTGAGAAGAAGACGGAGGAAGATAAAGAAAGCAAACTGGATGTCAGAGCAAACAATGAAAGTCGGTGGAAAGGAAAAGAAGATTCCGAAGAGGGAATCTCGGGGAATTTTTAGAGACCTTTTCGGAGAGAATCAACAGGGGTGGGCGGGTTCTTCTCCCTCCCCACTGGCTGCTTCCTGGCCAAACTAGGATAGTCATTCCACACACACACACACACACACACACCGGCTCCATTTTCTTCCCAGCCTTAATTAGCATTAGAAAGGAGCCTTTTCTCACCTGCCAAGGCCCCCTGCAGTCCACACAATTGTGTGAGAGGCCCCCCTGGGAGAGCCTTTGGGATCTGCTCCACTTAGTGACCGGTTGGGCAGCTGAATCCTTCCCAGCTTCCTTCCATTCCAACTTCCTTCGAGGATGTTGTGAGGACTCATTAATTAACAGTGGTAAAGTGGTTATTTAACTGCTCTGGATTTTTTTATTACCTTGTCGCTTGCAGAACTTACCGGCTCCTCCTCTGCTGTTGCTTTTTGCTGTTTTATACCTGCGTAAATCCCCTGGCTCTGGCAGGACTTCTCGGCGGCTCCTCCTCGGCTGGGTGCGATCAGAAGAAGATTGAGCTTCTGATTTGCACAGCTGGAGGACAGCCAGGCGCCTCGCCACTTTTCCCACCCCAGCTATTCGAGGCCGATGTCTCTCGAGTCAGCCACACACATCCAATCATGTGGAACGGCAGGGCTGGCTCGGGTGCTAAAAAGTGTTTTGGAGGCCAATTTAAGCACCGAAAGCAAACTGAGCGGAACCCAGCGGAATCCGCTGTGAAGAGGAGGCTGATGTGAGAAGGAAAAGGCTGATGAGAAAGAGGAGGCTGCCAGCGGTGTGCGTATGTGCGTTTGTGTGTCATCCAGACGGTCCCTCCTGCTAGCCATCTCTGGCGCAAAGGATGAAAGACAGGCAAGCCGCTTGCCTGCTAAGCCTTGGCCACTCTGCGACCTCCGGATGTGTAGAGATCAAGGAGCACTGGAGGTATTCTACTGGTTCACCCCGGTTCGACCAAACCGGTAGCTCCGAGGATCATCTGTGAGCAAACCGGTTCGCTCTGACGATCAGCTGCTGGGCCCTCCCACCTGCCCCGGCTGTATGCTGACCTTTATTTCCTGCTTCGTGCGGCACAGCGGATTGTCGTGCATCAGCTGTTTGACACACAGGGCTTGCAGCCGAAGATGAGTTGCCAACGCTACGTGCACACAAAGCACAAGCTCACACTGAAACGGTAGGAAAACTTTTTGAAACCCACCGCTGTCAAGGACCATATTAGCCGGGATGGCGAATTGGTCCAGCACGTTAGGAAGGCACCAGGTTTGGGAAGGCTTATCAAGCATCTGAATACGATACGGAGATGAATTGCAGTGCCATTCAATTTTGTAGATGTGCTCAAAAATAATTCCCTAAAATACTAAAGGCTTGGTTTGTGTGCGGGAACTGTGACACAAGAGCAGAGGTGAGCATTCAGCAGGTTCTGACCTGTTCTGGAGAACCGGTAGCGGAAATTTTGAGTAGTTTGGAGAACCGGCCAATCCCACCTCTGACTGGCCCCGCCAACTCCATCTCTTCTCTGCCTCCCATCGAGTCCCAGCTGATCGGCTGGGTCTTCTTGGGTTGCCCTGCACAGGAGAACGGAGCTGGAAAGCAGGTTAGTGGGAATGCCTAAGCCACACCCACCAAGCCACGCCCACAGAACTGGTAGTAAAAAAAACTTGAATCCCACCACTGCTTCAGGAGGAGCAGTTGGCTTTTGAAGCCTGGTCCCATTTCTCACCTCTCAGCCGCTTTCGCTCAAAGCTTTGGAAGAGCAGAGAATCCCTTCATTCAGCACCCTGACTGGTCCACCTATGGAGCAAACCCTCACTGGACAGCAGGGCCAAGAACCGGATGCAGGACCCTAATCTGCACCCCAGACCCAGCTGGCTTTTCTGGGTCTTCTTGGGTTGCCCTGCACAGGAGAATGGAAGCAGGTTAGTGGGGTGGGGAGGGAAGGGGGATTTTGCAGTATATCCTTCCCCTGCCCTGCCCACCCAACCACGCCCTACATAACCCGTAGTAAAAAAAAAAATTGAATCCCACCCCTGCAGAAGAGCTTACTGGGAAGCTGAAAATCCGGCCTCTTCCCTTGTTTACCTGATCAGAGACCCTGAACCCCAAAAGAACTGCTTCCACTTGGATCGATAATGAATCTATTCTCCGCCTCCCATTGAGTCCCAGCTGATCGGCTGGGTCTTCTTGGGTTGCCCTGCACAGGAGAACGGAGCTGGAAAGCAGGTTAGTGGGAATGCCTAAGCCACACCCACCGAGCCACGCCCACAGAGCTGGTAGTAAAAAAATTCTTCTACAGAAATCCTGCTTGCATTGGGCTTCTCTGTGACACCATTTCCCCTTCTTTCATTCAACAATTCTGCACCCCAAACATTTATTTCTGTGCGACCAATTAGGGAGCTGACGTGAAAGACATAAGAAACGGTTGTCTCGGAGGCGCAGACTGAGATGTCTCCACCCCTCGGCCACAAAAGTGCCCAGATGTCCAGCAAGAGACCCCGAGGCCTCTCTGATTTTGAAAACTTTTTTGGGGGAGGGGGGATGGACCGGCCGGAGGCCCTTGGCTGTTGACAGAGCAGGACCGGAGCGGGACATCAAAAACCATCTCCTTGAATTGAGTGGCCCTTCTAGGACGGGGGCTGCAGAGGCCCCGGCCAGCTGTTTTCCTGAGGGTGGGACTCTGCCTTGATTGGCCTAAGGAGAGGAAGCGCCCCTTCCTTGCTCCAAGAGGGGGAGGGCAATGTTGCCCCCTCCCCATCTAACCAACCGCAGCACACATGCCCCCCCCCCACTACAAGCATCTGTCTGGCTCCAGTTGTAGGGCAGGGTTAGTCAACCCCTTCCCTCCCGTCCCCTCAGTCGGCGTCGGGTTGAGGTGGGTATCACTCAGAGCTTTCCTTCCCCTCCAGTGAATCTGACCTCCTGCTCTCCTCCTTGCCATCCCACCCCACCCCTCACCCCACTTTTGGATAAGGGTCCTCCTTAACCATGTCTTTTGCTTTTCCAGCTTTGGAGAGCGCAGAAAATAAAACAGGTAACCCGCGCAGGGTCCCTCTTGGGGGATGGAGGATGGGTTCTCTCGGGGCCGCCTGGCGGGGAAGGCAGGGCTCCCTTGTGATGGCCAGGTGCCTCTTTGTCCCCAAGTAGCCATCCTGGGCATGGGGGGGGGGGGCAAGCCCAGGAAGCCTTTGTCTTTCCATTTGCCACCTGCTTCTCCAGAGCGCGAGGCCTTGCGGGGCGCAGCCATTCCAGAGCCTGGCTTGGGAAGAGGTGGGATTTGGAGTTTAGATTCCTCCGCATTCCCATAAGGATAAGTCAAGGTTTTCCTTCCTCCGCCTCCACCCCGATTAGCTTGACTTCAGCCTGGGTGGCTGGGGGAGGGACAGTGATTTTAATCCCCTCCCTCAAGGTGCCAAGAAAAAGGGTTTTTTTGTAATGGAAGATGAGAAGGGCCCCAGAAAGGGTGGGGAGGTGTGGCCCAAGGAGGGGTTAGATGAACGTTTGCAGGAACTGGGCCTGGCTAGTCCAGTGAAGAGAAGGACCAGGGGAGACATGAGAGCAGTCTTCCAATATTTGAGGGGCTGCCACAGAGAGGAGGAGGGGTATTTTGAAAGGCACCTGTAGGCCAGACAAGGAATAATGGAATAACAAGGAGAGAGTCAACCTGGAAATAAGGAGGAATTTAACAATCAACTGATGGAACAGAAGTTGCCTTCAGAAGTTGTGGGAGCTTCATCGCTTGAGACTTTCAAGAAGAGACTGGACTGCCATTTGTCAGAAATGGTATAGGGTCTCCTGCTTGGGCGGGGGGGTTGGACTAGATGACCTATGAGGTCCCTTCCAACTCTTAATCTGTAAGTAAGAGGGGAAGGAGCCATAACTGAGAAAAGGGTAGAGAAAGAAATTTAGAAATGAGCCGCCTGGACATCTCAGGCTGTAAAAGAGACAGTGGGAGGTTTGTATGCAAGACTCGGGGAGTGTAGCCTTACAATAAAATAGAATTGGCTCACCTTGGGGGGGTGTTTCCTGCCTGGTTTACTCAGGAGGGTGGCGGTTTCCAGGGTACCTGCCTCCAATTTCACTGCATTTCCTCCTTTTCCAGGCCATCATCCATCCGGACACGAACGAGACCATCTTCATGCCTTTCCGAATGTCAGGTATGGTCCAGGGTGGGATCCGACTGGCATAACGACCGGTTCGGGGAGCACATGCATGCACGTCGAATGCACGCTGCATGTGCGTGCATGCTGTTGGCTCTGGCAAGCATTTACCTTCTCCGGCTGACAAGCGACCACTCAGCTGTGCAGCACAAAGCAGCTGAAAAGGAAAACGCAGCCACTACAGGACAGCCTAGAACCCTGGCTGGTGGGTGGGCCAAACAGCAGACCCAAACCTCATCCCAGCAAACCGGTTCGGTGTCAGCTGCTCTTCGGAGCTACCGGTTCTATAGAACCGGACCAAACTGGTAGGACCCCACCCCTGGTATGACCCTCGTGCAGATTTGCTGGGTTTCGGGCGCTCACCTCCAAACTTCGGTGCTTCTCAAGTGCGGTCAGTGTCCAGCCACTCCATGACCACTCTCTAGCTCAGCAGGAGAAATTCTTCTCTGCCCCGCTTTCGGAGGACAGCCCGATCCCAGAAGCCGAGGGTCCCTCCACTGTCCCCCGCCTCCCTCCCGCTGGAAACTATCAAGCGGGTAAAAGAGGGTGAGGATGATGAGATCGGTCACCCGGATGGATCCCAGCTGGTCAACCAGGGAGAGCCATCTGCCCAGAATCCTTGAGGTTGGCTTCCTGCCCTGGGGCTGGACCTGATGGCCTCAGGAGTCGCGCCCAACCCTCGGATTCCCATCCCCTTTAGGTGACCTTGATTGGCTGTTAAGGAGCCCACGTGACCGTCCTCCACTCGGGGCTCTGGTGCCTGTAAATCCACACTCTGCCCTTGTGTGAAACCCTGTTGCTCTGTGTCTTCTCTCGTGGGAGCAAGGAAAGGCAGCGTAGGCGCGCTAAGGGAATAGTTACAGGAGCCTCCTTCCCTCACCCAACAGGTGTATTTGGGCTAGAACTCCCAGGATTCCTCACGTGGTTGGGCATTCTGGAGGTTTTGAGTTTACTCCCATTTGGGAATCCTGGCTGCGAAACTCTGGCCGGCCATTAGAGGGCCCCGGTGGAACGTCTCTTGTATGCTGCCCTCTAGTGTTTCCCTGGAGTTCTTGCCGCCCTCACATCCAGGAACTCTTCTTGGGTTCGTCTGGGTCTCAAACCACGCCTTTCTTTTTTTTTTCCCCCTTAGGTTACATTCCTTTTGGCACGCCTATTGTAAGTGTGAAAGCCTTCCACCTTCGTTCTGCGTAGCAAGAAATGCCTTTCTTAGTTTTGACTTCCGGTTCTCCGTCGGGACGTTAGTGACGGGCTCCTTATGGGGCCCTTCTCGGCTTGCTGCTGCTTGGGGCCCACGGAAGGGGCCTTGGGGGCTGATTGGGCACAGTTTGTGGAGCACCAAAGACCCCTTTCCTCTCTGGGACCCCTGCCTCCCCTGGCTGAAGTGGGTGGGTTGCCCTCTGCCTCCATCCAATATGGCCGCTTCCGGTGGGTGAAGGACCAGGAAACGGGAACGGCTGGCTCAGCGAGCGGAGGCAGCGCCTGGGACGGGGATGGAAGATCTCTGCGGTCAGAGAAGTGGCATCGAGCAACGTCTGGCTGCCATTTTGTGGGGCTCTGGGGCTTTTTAAGGGGGCGTTTGCTTGGGGCAAACCTTGTGTGTGTGTCCAGCTCTGCAGTGGCTCCAGCCCTTTGCCTCCTTCCGGGGGAAGCACTGGCCCCCCTCTGCCGTCGTTCTCCTCCTGGGGAGCCGCCCCCTCCCTCCCTCTCTTTCTTTGGGGAGGTTCTGGCTACATTGCCGGAGACATATGGGCCTCACAGTAATGATCTCTTGAAGCAAGGCATGGCAGGGTTCCCAGCGTAAAGAGGGGAAAGGTGTCCTTATTTATGTTTAACATTTGGGTGGTAATCTGTAATTAACTTTGCAAAAAAGTTAAACACAAATTTGAGTTAGCGATCAGGTTGACACCAGAATCGGCCCAAATCCAGACCTGTCAGAGGAGCTGAGATCTGTCAGCGGAGCCTCCATTTCGCAAGCTGTAAATGATAAACTGGAACCCCTTGTCATAAAGCAAAAAAAAAAAAAAGAAAAATGATTTTCAAATGTTACATTTTAATTTTAACATTTATGCCAATTGATCTGTGAAATGTAGTGACATAATTGGCAGCTCTCTCAATCCCCATCTGAGTTTTCAACTGAGCATACTGGGAAGGGAGGAGGGGACGTTTGCGGGATGGATGGAGGCTGGGAACTCCCTTCCTCTTGCCTTCCTTCCTCCTCCTTTTGTATTCTCCTTTCTTTCTTTCCTCCCTCCCTCCTTCCCTCCGTCTCATCCCTTTTTCTGTATTTTCCTTTCCTTCCTTCTTTCCTCTTTCTCTCCTCCTCCTCCTCCTCCTTCCCCTTCTTCCTCCTTCCTTCCTCCTCTTTCTCTTCTCCTTCTCTCCTCTTCTCCTTCCTTTTCTTCCTCTTTCCTTCCTTCCTCCTCTTCCTCTTCCTCCC
>NW_020769399.1:643617-665922 GCF_900518735.1 Pseudonaja textilis | reverse complement strand
TCCTCTTCTTCCTCCTTCCTTCCTCCTTCCTCCTCTTTCCTTCCTTCTCTTTCTCTTCTCCTCCTCTTCCTCTTCCTCCCCCCTCCTTCCTCGTCTTCCTTCCTCCCTTTTCCTCTTCCGTCCCCCCTCCTCCTCCTCCCTCTCTGGGGCTCCAGTTGAAACAAGTCTGAACTTGGCATTAAGACCATCCAGGCTTCTGGTCTCAGCTGACCTCACTGTTTGTAGCCACCTGGGTCCTTCAAGGGCAGCCTCAGTAGTCGAGCCTGGCTGCTCCAGACCTGTAGCCTCCCGGGTCAGGGGTCTCCAACCTTGGCAACTTTAAGACTTGTGGACTTCAACTCCAAGAATTCCTCAGCCAGCAAAGCTGGAAGTTGAAGCCCACAAGTCTTAAAGTTGCCAAGGTTGGAGACCCCTGTGCTGGGTGGTTTAGAGCCCGACTCACCATCCCCACCTGGCAGCTGCCAGCATGGCATGTGGCAAAGCGGGTTGGGAAGGCTGGTCCGATTTTCCCTTCAGGGCCAGGGGTGCAAGAGGTTGTGTGCACTACCCACAGATGATATATGGCCCACAGCAAGGGAGAAAGCCCTGCAGTCAGGGGTGCGATTCAACTGGTGTAACAGCCGGTTCGGTGAGCATGTGTTTTGCTTGCGCGCAGCATTGGAAAAGCATTTCAGAGCATTGAAACTTACTTCCTGCTGCAGTCCCAGTGAGTAAATAAGCTGAGGAGCGGCAATGCGCTGATCCGCACCAAACAGCTAAGCTGAAAAACCCCGGAAATGAAGGACAGAACAGGGCAGGGGCATGTGGGCGGGATCAAATCGTCGCCATAACAACAGCGGTAGAATCCCACTCCTGCCTGCAGGTTGAATTTCTGCCTGCCCCACCCACCGTGCACGATGGGGCCCTCTGAAGCAAGGGAGGTTGTGCCGGGTTCCTTGCCAGGACCTGGGTCTTTGTCTCCGGTGGGTCTATGACTGGGAGGTTGGGTGGGTGGGTGGGGGCTTAGAATGGCTGCCTTTCCCGAGCCCCCAGAATCCTTTCTGCCTCTTATGTGCAGCTCCATGGAGAATCTGTTTCTCTCATTGTTGTCTTCCTCTCCGCCAGAAAGGAAGCTGTAGGTTCTTGGCAGACCCTGGCCCAGATGGAGGGAAGAGGCTCAGCGTGCCTCTTACAGGCAGCCCCTCCCCCCCGTGTGTGTCTCCCCCTCCCTCTTCTGGGGGGGGGAGGCGCAGCTCCCTCTCACTCATTTCCAGCCATTCCCTGCCTCTCCAACCACCCCCGTCCCCTTACCCAGGATCTACCTGCGCCTCAGGAAAAAGAATCTAGGACAGAGATCCCCAACCTCGGCAACCGGAGGACTTCAACTCCCAGAATTCCCCAGCCAGCACAGGTGGGCGTTGAAGTCCCTCCAGGCTTAAAGTTGCCAAGGTGAGAGACCCCCTGAACTAGGGCGGTAATCGCCAACCAGTGGGCCAGGGACCACTGATGGTCCGCGAGAAAATTTTGATGGTCCGCAGAGAAATGTCGCGCACCCCCCCCCCCAAAGCAGCCCCCTAAGCAATTAATCCAGGCTGCACAGGAACACAAGGCTGCGCCGCCTACATGGCTTGTGGGAGCACAAGGCTTACATTGCGAACAACACGAGGAAGGGAGGGGGGGGAAGGGCAGAGGGGGGGAAACGTGCCCCACGCGCCTCGCCTGGCCACCGGGCTGCTTCTTTCCGCTTCTTTCTTCTTCTGCTTTTGGCTGCACGCAAGGAAAGCCGCAAAAGTCTTTCTTTCTCTCCCCCCAAACTTTTCCAGAAATGAGTCTTTGGGACCCTGCAAGGCCTCCTGCTCCAAGAGGCTGCGCCAGCATGACAAGACTCACAAAGACTCATTTCTGGTGGAGTTTGGGGGAGAGAAAGAAAGACTTCTACTGCTTCTGCTGCTTTCCTTTCATGAAGCCAAAAGTCTCTCTCTCTCTCTCCTCTTGAGAATGGAGCTGGAGATGGTATCCTGCGATCCTAAATAAAGAATGATCGATAGGTAGGAAAACAGGGTGGAGAATTTTCCCTGCAGACTTTTGGGGGGATTTCCCCAGGGTCTCTCATCCGTGGGATTTAAAATTATGAGTTTGGTGGTCCCCAAGATCCAAAAGGTTGGCGACCCCTGCTCTAGGGTACAGACAGTCCGCAATCGGCATCGAGATTTCCATTGTTAGGCAAGGCAGTTCGGCCATGCCTGACTTTATGACCTTTTTGCTCTGGTTGTTAAGCGAATCCCTGCCGTTTGCTAAGTGACTCTGCCCGTTGATTCTGCTTGCCAGAAGCCGGCTGAGAAAAATCGCTAGGAGCGTTCTTCAGGACACCGCAGTCTTTTGCATATAGGTGCCAGTTTGCGACGGTTGCAAGTGCGAGGACCACTTGTGAATAATTTTCACAGCAACTGTAGCTTTGAGCGGTTGCTCAGTGGATCATTATGAGTCAAGGACTACCTGTACACTTTGCAGAATAAGATGCAGGTTTGCAGGCTGAAGCCTTGGGATGCTCCAGGCTGATCCCCGATGGGAGCTCAGCCTCTCCTCCTGCCAGCCTGATGTCCCCCCCAAAAACAGAGGCTCTCTGCGTCCCGTCCCCCTCCCCCGGAGTCTGGGGAGGAATCGCCAGCAGGGCAGGACCCAGGGAGCAAAGGTGCGGCTGCTTGACGGGCCAAAGCCAGGGGCCAGGGGAGGCGCTCTGCCTGGGGGACCCCCACCTCTCCCCCCGTTTTTGGCTCTGCATCCCTTGGGCTGGATGGGTGCTGAAAATCTCCCTTTCTGCAGGTGGCTGGCGTGACGATGCTCGCCCGCCCCCTCCATTTTATGCCCAGGGAGCATTGGGGACTTTTTGGAGGGGCTTAGCCTGCCTGGCATTTGCGCCTTCCTTGTTTTTTTGGGGAAAAAAAACACAAACCTTTCCTTTCGTAGGTTGTGGGTCTTCTGCTGCCAAACCAGACTCTGGCCTCCACCATCTTCTGGCAGGTAAGGACCGTTTGTCTGTCATCACCTGGAGGAGGAGCCTCTGCCTGTCTGTGTATTTCGAGCCGTGTGTCAGGATTCCGGCAGTTACCCCCAATGAAATCATGAGTCTTGAGCCAAACTTCCAAAACTAAACAGGATTTATTTGGGAATTCACATGTCCGGCAACTGCCTGGGTGTAGCCGACTCTGAGACACATCATTCATTGTCACCCTTGACCCGGGTTTCCCCCACCCCCACCCCCTGGGTATATCATAATTCATATTCTCCAGTGGGACACCTCCATAACCAAACGTCATCGATCAGGTTTTCCAGTTAGAATTTTGCGCGGCAGAAACTTCAGTCACCTAGTTATTATCTTTTAAAAAAGAATGGAATGCACTTTCGGTTTTCAAGCTGCCGCAGTGCTCTTTCAAACCCTTCCTCCCCCCTCCCTTTCTGTTGGCAACTCTAAAAAGACCATAGGGATATTTTATGACATAGTGATCTCCTCAGGCCATTCCTTCCTTCCTCCCTCCCTCCCTCCTTCCTTCCTTCCTTCCTTCCTTCCTTCCTTCCTTCCTTCCTTCCTTCCTTCTTTCCTTCCTTCCTTCATCTTCTGTGCCACCCATCTCACTCTTCAAAGTGACTCCGGGGCAGCTGTCATCATTCATGATTGATGGGGGTGGGGTGGGGGTCTCTTCTCTCACAGATACGAGCAGCATCGCCTGGACTGGCTAACCAGAGGCTGGCCAGAGAGGCTCACCTGGAAGGGCTCTTTTTGGCTCCTCCTCCTCCTCCTCCTCTTTCTGCTGTAGCGGTTCTGTCCGCCTGTTGCGTGTGTGCGCTGTGCCCCCACCTCTCCCGCTGCCTCTTAACCAGGGCTTCGTCCCTCTCTCTCTCTCTCTCTCTTCTCCTCCTTAGTGGTTGAACCAGAGCCACAACGCCTGTGTCAACTATGCAAACCGGAACGCAACCAAGGTGAGGCGGGGAGGGGTCTCCCCAAGAGAGCGCAGGGGAGGGCTCGGGCTTGGATCACCCCCTCCCGAGATGCTCCAGTGGCTGGGACTGGCCACCACATCATCCCCTGATGTCCAGATGCCAGGACTCAGCTAGGCCTTCCTGTCAGGCCCCTCTGCCATCCTTCAGAGCCCCCCCCCCCCCCACACTCCTCCTCTAAGGGGCCCACCCTTCAGCTGTTGGAGCCCAGCCAGAGGCTTGTGGTAGCATCCGGCCTTTCCTGCCTCCCGCCTTGCTCAGCCTCCGGCCCCGGAACGCCCCGCTGCAGGCCCAGAGGACAGAGGGTGAGGGCCCTGCTGCCCAGAGGCCTCCCAGTGGAGCTGTGAAGAGCGGGCTGCTTTCAGCAGGGGGCGCTCAAGGCCCGAGGAGGGGCTCACTTGCTCCTTCTCTGCCCCTGAGCCACCCCGGAGTGCCCCTTCCCCAGTTTCCTTTCTGTCCTTTTGCCCCCGCCCCCACTCTTGCTTGGGTGCTTTCTCCTATTAATCAGAGCTGGAAGGGGCCTTGGAGGTCCTCTAGTCCAGCCCCCTGCACCAGGGGTCTTCAAACTCGACAGCTTTTAAGACTGCTGGATTTCAACGCCCAGAATTCCTCCTCCAGTCACGTTAGCTCAGGAATTCTGGGCGTTTGAAGTCCACCAGTCTTAAACTTGCCAAGTTTGAGGACGCTTGCCCTAGATCATTCCAGACAAATGGCTGTCCGGTCTCTTCCTTAAAAGCCTCCAGTGTTGAAAGCCCCCACAACGTCTGAAGGCAAAGCTGTTCCACTTGTTCGTTGTCCTCAACCATTAGGAAGTTTCTCCTTAATTCCAGGTTGCTTCTCTCCTTGATTGGTTTCCCTCCATTCTTGTCCTCTTCCTCCTCCTTCCCAGCCGTCTCCGACCTCCAAATTCATCCAGGGCTACCTGGGGGCCGTGGTCAGTGCCGTCTCCATCGCGGTGAGTGGCCCTTTAAGGCTTCTTCTTTTCCCTCTTGGGTGGGTGGGTGGGGGAGGAGAGAGAACCCCTTAGGGCCCCTAGGGAGGTGGGGGAGTTTTCTGGCAGCAAGCAGATCCCCCACCCAAAGCCTTTGGAGTGAGGGTCCCCACAGGGCTGCAGTGGGAGTGGCAAAAGGGGGTCCGGGCACGCAGGACCTGCGGGGAGGAAGTGCTTCACCAGGTAAGGTCTTGTGCTGCCCCATAGAGGTGGAGGGCGCCCCCCAAGAGAGTCCCTCCCATCTCCCCCGTTTCAGCCAATGAGCAGGCTCAGTCTTGGACACAGCTGGCTTAGGAATTCTGGGAGTTGAAGTCCACAGTTGTCATCAAATTGGCCTCCTTGCCTACCCCTGCAGTAGACTGACCCGCGAGATGCTGCCAAGCTGACCTGTCTTCTGTCCCAGGGTCCTGGCTCCTTGGTCCAGCTCTCCTGCCCCGCTTCTCATTTTCCCTCCTCCCCGCCGGTCACCTGCCCCGCCCCGCCTCACAGCAACACCACTTCTCTGGTGACGGTTGCCCCCCGCCATCCTTCGGCTCACCTTGATAATTGTCTGCCAGGAGCCACTGCCGATGGCGTTGATAGTCTGCGAATCCCCCACCAGCATCTCCCGTGGACAGAAGGACCCCCACCGGCCCGTCTCCGCTGACCACTTAACACCGTGCGAGGCCTTGAAGTTGACTTGGCAGCAAGGAGCGGCAGCCTCCGGTCTCGGCTGCCTCCTGCCCCTCTCTGGTGGAAGCCATTAACTTTCTCCTCGGGAAATGGAAGGGGACGATGGGCTTTGCCTCTGACCTTGCAAGGGGTAGAATTCAAGGTTCCTCGCTTGCTTGACTGCTGTGCCGACTAATCCGACAGGGCCAGGGGGCTTCTTTGGAAAGAGCAGATGCCAACGTGGAGGATAGGGGTGTTGTGGTTCCCTTTGTCGCGCTTTTGTGATTGTTGGTTTGGAGACAGGTTGTCTCCTGTTGGAACCGGGTGAGGCGAGAAGAGGCCAGAAGAGCCTTTTGCTCTTCTTCGGGGTTTTGGGGGAAGGGGCTTCAGCGAGACCCCAGTTTTGCTCTCACGGCCTGCCACATGATGCTTGATTGTCGTTGCACCTCGTACCACGAAATTTAAATGCCACCTTCCGTGTACATCATGACTATGAAAACAAACGCAGACACAGACCCTTCGCATTCTATGCAATGGAATTGAAAACCCCTATAGCGCATTGATATTGCACGATAGCGATAGCATTTAGACTTATATACCGCTTTATAGTGCTTTACAGCCCTCCCTAAGCAGTTTACAGAGTCAGTCAGCCTCTTCCCCCCAACAATCTGGGTCCTCATTTTACCGACCTCGGAAGGATGGAAGGCTGAGTCAACCTGGAGCCCGGTGGGATTCGAACTGCCAAATTGTAGGCAGCTGGGCTGCAGCAGAAGTAGCTTGCAGTACTGCACTCTAACCACTGCACCACAGTAGAATTACAGTACAGTTACCGCCCTGGGATAGGAGCTGTTTTTCAGCCTATTTGCCCTTGTTTTTATTATCCTGTACCGTCTGCCAGGTGGTAATAGTTCAAAACAAGGGTGCTCAGGATGAGATGGATCTTTGAGGATGTTTTGAACTTTCTTAAGGCAGCCGGAGCCATAAAGCTCTCCAGGAAGGGTTTTACCTTCAGTTGATGAGCATTGAGCAGAGGGAATTGGGGGAGGGCAGAACTGGGAGGAATCCCTCCCTTGGACACCCAGCATGGGAGGGGCTCAGCCCCCTGACCTCCCTCGCCTCGCTTCCCCTGCAGGTGGGCCTTAACATTCTCATCCAGCGAGCCAACCACTTCACGCCAGCCACCCGGATCCTGATCCAGAGATTCGTGCCATTCCCTGCCGTAGGTGAGACCCTCTGCCCTCTCCCGCCAGGTCCACGGGAAGGGGGGCAGGAATCAGAGAGCCCAGGGTTCGAGTTCTAACTACCTTCTGTGGGATTGGGAACAGTAGGGACAGGGGGGCTTTCCCCCATCCCGTGGGGGGTGGGCTCTCCTTCCAGCATGGCTTTTCAGCTCTTCCCTCCCTTCCCAGCAAGTGCCAACATTTGCAACGTGGTCCTGATGAGACACACCGAACTGGAGGAAGGGATCGACGTCCTGGATGGGGAAGGGAACGTCGTCGGATCGTCCCGGATCGCTGCCAGACATGTATGTGGTTCCTGGGGGGTCCCGGCTGGCTTTTTTTTTTTTTTTGCCAGGGATGGGGGGTTTTGAGGGTCCCACTAGGGTCAGGCACAGGGTGGGCCTGCAGAGGCCCTCTTTGTCCTTGTGCCGCCAGCCCTCTCCCTCAAGCTTTGCCCAAACAGCCCCTTCCCCTTTGCAGGGGGTCTTATCTTCACTGCTCTGGGAGGGAAGGACGCCTGTCTTCTCGGCCCCGCTGGGAATTTCTCCTGCTGGCAGAGGTGGGCCGCGGGGGGCAGTGGGAGGGCATTCCTCTGGTAGTCAAGCATTTGGGGGAGTCCCCACACCCAGGGTGTCTTAAGCCTTGCCAGCAGAGGGGTGAGAAAGGATCTGGTGCTTCTGGGGTCCACGAGAGCAGGAAGCCTTTTCCCCCTCCCCTCCACGGTTCCCCTCGCCCCCCCTGAAAGGGAAGGGTCCAGTGCCCGGTGGTGGGGTAGCAAAAACGGCAGGAGGAGGGTTTCTAACTTCCCTGCCTGGAATTAATTAGCAATCGCCAGCTGCGTCTGTGGGAAGATGCTCCAGATGTTTCCTGGCTCCCACCCACACCTGCCTGCTCCCCCCCCAACCCCCCACCCCACCCCCGGTTCAGCCCTGCCATCTGCAAACACCCCGGGCCTTTCTGCTTCTGAGTAACTCTTTGCCAAGATAACCTACACAAAACCCCACACAACGTATTGCGTCCCTGATGGGCACAGTTGTGTCACTCTTGTGTTTCGCACCTGTTCAGCTGGCAGGGCCCCTGTGGGCCGGAGACCACCAGCCTTTGGGGAGTTAAGAGTCTCCGGGGCAGGGTCATGCCTGCCCCCTGCAGCCCCCTCGGTCAAAACATCTTTCTACTGCTTTTTATTTTTGGACACACACACACCCTCCGGACTCCCCACCAGAAGATCTCAGCTTCGCTCTGCTGCAGTCACACTTTGCGCCCGCTGAGCTGCTGCCTCCTCCGGGATGTGGAGCGGGGGAGGCACTTTGCAAAGAGCAGGGAGCGGGGGGCAGGTGCAGGAGACTGGGGCCCCTTCACTGAGCCTCGGCAAGCCCACAAGGGCAGGCAGATGATCCACAAGCCCAAGTTCCGTGGCAGCCCACAAATTGCCTCCCGTGGCAGCCCAGAAGGGTTCTGCGATGACCCAGAGGGGCGTGGCACAAAGGCAACACAGTCAGATGATCAGTAGGAGTCCCTGTATTAGCTCCAACTTTGCCCCCGATGTCCTGGTTACAAAGGAACAGCTTTTGGCTGCAGAGAATCAAGTCCAAAACGTGGTCAACAAAAACTGTAACTATAAGTCCACTCAAGACAAAATGAGGTGATTAGTCCAGCAGGGCATGAGCAAAAATTCCAGATGTGAAGGCACCGCAATAACTCAACACGGTTGGGAAGATGCCAGGAGCACAGATAACAAAGTCAACACAAGATAAACTCATGCTTGCTCCCAGCAGCTGCCACACTCAACATGCATTTCTTTTAAAACTCTCCTCCCAGCTCTGGCTAATGAAGGGAATCAGGGCCCTTCCCTCCCCCGTAAGCCACCCAACCCACATCGCTCTCTTTCTCCGTTTCTCCCTGCGTGCCCTAGGATGAAGAGGGGGTGGGCCTGGGTCTTCCTCTGAACCCCCGCTTCTCTGTTCTACCTCTCCCGTGCTCTGCCAGCTGGACTTTGCCCTTCCCCAGTTTCCTCCACAGCCAACGGAGCCACACTCCCACTCCCTGTCAGCTATTCATCTTCCTCCTCAGATTCAGACTCCAACAGGGGCACGACAACAGGTTGTGGACCAAGCTGCTCAGAATGTGGACAGGCACTTTGAGGGTACCTTTGCAAACTTGCAGGGCTGGGCATTAAGAGCCACGGCTCGCCCTTTCAGCCCTCATCCCATCAGGCAAGGAGGTGCCCAGCAAGGCATGCCCAGGGCACCAGGATGGGCACAGCCTTAGGAAGGGCCCATCTGCACAACCACAACATTCTCGGGACGCTCCACCTTGTGCCCCCCCAAGTTGTTCCTTCAGCTGCAACCTGCCAGGGCCCTTCAGAGCATGGACTCCGCTGTTCCGTCCTGTCTCCATGGAACACACGATCCGGGGGTGGGTGGGGGTGAGAGTGACCCAGCCCTAACCCCTGTGGGGGGGCTCTTCCTTGTGGCGGGTGAGAGAGAGAGAGAGAGAGAGAGAGAGACCGTGTCCCCCACGCCATGCGGAGCCCCCCCTCTTTCTGGCAGGAGGGCAAGCGGCACATCTGAAGTGGTCACCCACCATGTCTCCCCAGGCCCTGCTGGAGACGGCGCTCACCAGAGTGGTCCTGCCGATGCCCATCCTGGTTCTGCCTCCCATCATCATGTCCCTCCTGGAGAAGTAAGTGGGGCGCAGGTGGCACTGGGGGAGGACCATAAGGGAAGGGAAGAGGCAGGCTGGCAGAGGGAAGTTTTGGGGGTGTCATATTCGCAAACGCTTGTTTTGTTGATGCAAAGCAGAGGTCTCCAAACCGCTTTAAGACTTGTGGACTTCAACTCCCAGAATTCCCCAGGCCCGTGGGGTGAAGGTTAAGCCTGCCTGCATGGGAAGGCAAGTGGTGTCCGGCAGGAGGGCCAGAATGGGTGTGTGTGTGTGCTTCTGGTGGGTCTACATTGGGCTCCCCAAACTTGGCCACTTTAAGACTTGTGGACTGGCTGGAGAATTCTGGGAGTTGAAGTCCACAAGTCTTAAAGTGGCCAAGTTTGGGGAGCCCTTAGGCAAAGCAACGTGCTATTACAGCAACTTCCAGTCACTCCGGTTGCCGTCACATTCCGTCTTCTTGGGTCCGTCCACTTTTGGGGCATCTGCATAATTGATGAGAAGCTCCTTCGTTTCGGTGTTTTGTTTTTCTTTAATTAAATTTAGAAGCTACTCAACTCTGGGCAGCCGGCTTATAATTAAAGCAGAACCATAAAACTAAAAGATGAAAGAACCACGCGTGTCTGAGAAATGTGTACAATATAGCAAAAACAGTAGAAAGTCAGCATGTGTAGCTCAGGGTGGAGCTGTGGGGTCTCCGTTGGTGCACCCTGAGTTTGGTTGTTTTGAAGAAGTTTCTATGCCTTACTAGGTAACATCAAACAGTGCAAAAGAATGTGAGGTTTGCTTCCTGTTTATATAGATAGAGAGAGGTTTGCACTGCAGTATTGGTGAGTATATGGTTTTCTCCTTGGTAGTTACTTTGATGTTGACGTTGCTTTCCACCCATATTGTTTGCCTGGTGCTGATCCCTGCTTATCTCGGTGCTGGCTGTTGGAGAATGTGTGTTCTGGTCTTTTTTTCCCCTCCTTCTTAGCTTTTTTTTTTGTGTCTCTTGAGTGTGTAAATTTGGCTCATCACTATGTGTCTGTTGATGGCTGATTTGTCTGAATGCCAAGAGGAATTCCTTAGCATTTTTAGATTTTTTCCCCAGTTGAAACTGTGGTGGAGACTCTCGTATATTGTGCGATTAAAGAGTTTTCGGTGTTCACACGGAGTAAAAAGAAGCTCCGCCGCATCTTTACGGATCTTCGTCATCCACCCGCCCACCCGCTGTGTCCTCTCCCAGCCTGCGTTAATCAAACCTCTATATAGCGTAGTTCGACTTAGTTTTATTGAAAGTTTTAAAAATGAAAAAAACAAACTAAAATGAAGAAGAAGAAAGAAAAAAGGAAGAAAGGGGAAAAAATGGAAAAGAAAAGAATAAAGATAGAACTTCGAATCAGCTGAACTCAATCACGGGAGTAAAAGTTGGGTTGACCAAGGATGTTCTTGGCCTCCTCCATTTCCTGCTCCTCCCGCCGGCCTTGGTTCCTACACCTCTCTTGCATACCCTCCGGGAAAGGGGGGAGGCCCTTCAGACCTGCTTCGTCTCTTCCCCTCCGTTCCCCGTTCCCTCTTTCCTGGGCCTGCCTTCTCTCCTGAGTATGTGTGTCCACCCCTGATATTTCCTCCTTCCCTCCCCGTCCCCTCCTGCTGCGGGGACTCCCCAGTCTCCTCTTGGCTCCCTGGGGAAGCAGCCAGCTGGGCTCAGTGGCACCTATTTTGGGCTCCCCACTTGGTGCAGGTGTGTGTGTGTTTGTGTGTCTGTGTCCGCAGATGGGAAATGCCGCTGTTGTTGCTGCTGTAGTTGGCTCAGATTCCCAGGAAAAGAGAGAGGGGTGCTCAGTCCCCTCCCCACTGCCCGATCCTCGTGGGTGGGGGAGGGGACACTGCTTTTCCCAGCACCCTCTGCCTTTGGCCTCCTGCAGGCAAAGGATGTGCCTGGTGTGTGTGGTGGGGGAGAACGGGGGAGGGGAGGACTTCCTGTAAAGCAGAGGATCCACACGGGGTAACTCTGATCCTGAGGCTGCTGCTTGTGTGAACCCTGGGGGAGCCCCTGAACCTGGGTTGACTCCTTGGAGGACGGTGGCTTCAGCAGCAGAGAGAAGAAAAAGCGGCGGCCGAGAAGAGACACCCCCTCCCCGTCTTGCAGGCAGCTTTGGGGGTTCACAGGGACCCCTCGTTTCAAGCGGGCCTTGAAGGTTTCGTATCCTTTGAGCGTTGAGGACCTTGTGGACGGGGAGGGGGCCTTCCTTGTTGGAGCAGGGCACGGGGGGAGAGTGAGGCAGACTGTCCTGGACCAGGGGCTCAGCAGTCGGAGCGGGGGACACCCACAAGGGCCCCCTTTGCTACCCCAGAAACGCCTGCCTTCCCCCATTCCATCAAGGAGAGTCTTTGTAGCTCAGGGTTGAACTGGGGGCTCCTTGGTGATCTCTGAGCTGGGTGGTTTTCTTGCAGACGTTGCATGACCCAAGCTAGCACTGATGACATTACCTAGTTTGGGTCATGAAACACCTGCACGAAAACCACGAAACTCTGAGAGCACCAGGTCGAGGTCAAGGTTCCCCTCGCACCTGCGTGCTGGTTGTTTCTGGCTCTGGGAGGCGCTGCTCGTCTCTGTTTCAGAGCCAAAGAGCCCAGCATTGTCCAAAGTCGTCTCCATGGTCATGTGACCAGCATGACTGAATGTGCTGAAGGCGCACGGAACGCTCTTCCCTTCCCACCAAAGGGGCCCCTATTTTTCTACTTGCATTTTTAAAACATGCTTTCGAACTGCTAGGTTGGCAGAAGCTGCTGGGACAAGTAACGGGAGCTCACTCCGTTACGCGGCGCTAGGGATTCGAACCTCCGAACTGCCGACCTTTCTGATCGACAAGCTCAGTGTCTTAGCCACTGAGCCACCACATCCCTCTGAAAGGTCACCAAGGACCTCACAATCCCCTTCCTCCTCCCCCTCCTCCTCCTCCCTTCTAGTGCTGATGATGTTACCTAGTTTGGATAATGAGATGGCTGCAAGAACCGCCCCCCCTCCCAGCTCAGAGAGCACCAAGGGCCCCTCATTTCCCCATTTCATGCCCTAACCGATGAGACATCGATGGCAGCCGTGTTTGACTATAAACATGGCCCTTCCTGTCCCACCCGGAATCTGCCAGCTTCGGCGCCTGCCCTGAGCCCCGGCTATCGCCCACTCAGCGCCTCCGTCTCCTCCGAGGCACATGCCGGTCTGAAGCGCCGAACCTGAGAACGCCTGGGCGTCCCGAGAGCAACTTCCATATGGAAAGCATTGCAGGCCCTCCGAAAATGCTGGCGACAGCTGCCACATTATGCAGAACATGAACCGCTAATCAGCCATGTGCTGAAACGTGAAGGAAGGTGCGCATTCAAGCTCGGTGACATGCCGTGTCTGCAGCACAGATGCACCGTCTGCACCATCCTTCTCTCCGGGTCCCTTCCTGTGGGGGGGAGGCCTTGGCTTGCCCACCCCCCCCACCCCCTTGGGCTTTTGGAAGGGGCTTCCTGCCTCCTGAGACCCTGGCCACAAGAGGAAGGGGCTTCGTGGAGGGACCAGCCCCCAGAGGCCCTTGCTGTGAAGAAGGGCACTTGGTCGCTCTTAGCAGAGATACAGCAGAAGCCCCTCAGGTGGGACAAGGTGCCCAGTGACACCCCCCCCCCCCCCCTCCCCCACTGTCGGTTCCTGCCCGCTGCCGCCCCCCCCCCCAAGTATTAAGGGCCCCTTTTAAAAGCATTCTGGGAACCCCAAGGAAATTTGGGCCAATGCCAGCTGCTCTCCTTTTCATCAAACCAGGCCTCCAAAGCAAGGGGTCTCCAACCTTAGCCACTTTAAGACTCATGGACTTCCGCTCCCAGAATTCCGGCTGCCTGTGGAATTCTGGGAGTGGAAGTCCACAAGTCTTAAAGTGGCCAAGTTTGGAGACCCTTCCTCTAAAGCAGGTTGCAGGGTCTGCGTGGAGTGGGGGCTGACGAGCACTGACCAGGGTGGGCTGCAGGCTGGCCTTGATCCCGGAAGGCCTCCTCCCATCCGGGCCCCGGCAGAGAAGGGCCCCTCGCCTCTGCACGGTGGGAAAGCAGCCATTCGCACATGCAACCAACACTGGAGTTCAGGCTTATGGGGATCCTTTTCCGTACTTTCCCATACACGGTTTCCTGTCTTTGCTGGTAGCTGGAGCACACGAACCTTTGCCTTCTCCTCCTGCCTTGCTCCCGAGGAGACTGTCCGGGGAAGGTGGTTCCCCGGCAGCTGTCTCATATTTATGACTGTCGCAATCGTCCTGGGGGTCACCTGATCCCCCTTTGCGACCTTAACAAGCATGGTATTAACAACCGCAGTGGTTCACTTAAATAGCTGTAGCAAGAAAGGTCGTAAAGTGAGGCAAAACTCGCTTCACCGTTGTCTCGCTTAGCAACAGAAACGTTGAGCTCAACTGTGGTCATAAGTCAAGGAATGCCTGTGTGCTCAAGTGGGTTTGTTTCCTGCCCTGACTGGATGCCCTCTGACTGTTCAGAGGGAGCTCCTGCCGGGAGCGTTTGGCGCCTTCTCCGCCATCAGCCTAAATTGGCCCCACAGGTGGCCTTTTTGGGAGGCTTTTGCCCATGGGGTGGGCCTTACAGGCGGGGCACTTTGGCTTTCCTTCCATGTAATTTATTTATTTATATACCGGATTGGTTGGAGACATGGGAAAGAGGCCTTCATTCTGTGGTGGGTAGACAGTGGCTAAGACAAGGTTGATGAGGGTGATACCAGATTTAGTCCGCCTGTGTTGTGGTTCGCCGGCAGCAGGTGCGGATGGTTGAGATCTCTGATAGTGAGGACTCGAATGAGGGTTGTGTGTGATGCAGCGAAGGGGCCAGGACTATCGGAGAGTGGGGTGCTGCCTTCGGAGCTTGTGGAGTCTGGCAGCAGTGACGGAGGAAAGGTGGCTGTGCCCAGTGTGCGTGGTGTAGGTCTGCTCAAAGGAAAGAGCAGCTGAAGCAGCACAGGCGATTTGGGAGTAAGACTGCAAGGTGATGGCTCCTCCCATAAGGGATAAAAGCCAGCCTTTGGGGTTGGCTTCTTTGCAGGAAGCAAAGAAGTTCTTTCAACTCAAAGTTCTTGTGGGAGTCCTGTATATTCTGGTTTGTTTTCGGAGGCCCCTGGCTTTGGATATTTCTCTGCAATTACTCTTGTGTTCTTGGCAGCCTTTCGCAACCTTGAAAGAGTTTGCTCTTATCTGGGACGCTTAGTTGTTTTTTTTGTAAATTTTGAGTTTTTACAAAAAAAATACAAATAAAACATCTTTTTTGAAAGTAGCGTAATCCCGGGTTACATTTCTTCGTACAGACACAAATTCAATTTCATGCTCATTTTTATGTTCTATTCCATATCTTATTATTGTTTTACATTTTCTGCATAGCTTCTCCCCTCTTTTTATTTTAATTATCTCGCCTCAATTCAAATCATTATATTTATATTTTTTGTCTGTCCTGTTTCAATTATCTATTATCTTTTCTCATTAAACAAAGTTTCTTCTCTAGTTACTGATTGGAGTATGACGCCTTTATATCTTTTAAGTTTATCCATTTAACTCTTATTTAGGCTTCAATATATACCCTAAAGTTATAACATTCAATATAATACATAACTTCCATTCGGATTCTGCTTGGTACATTCTTAAAATACACACTATATTCTTAAAAAAAGAAAAAAATATAAATATATATAATTAAAACAACACATTCCATTCCAATTCAATTCTATCATTAATATTAATATTCATTACTTCTTTAACATTACTAATTAAATATCATACTTCTATGGGAACAATTATAAGCTTTCCATAATTAATTCCCCCTCCTTCACTTATATTTTATAAAACATTAACCAATTAAAATGTTCCCGTCCCTTCCTAATTCAATTATCTCATTTATTTTATTTCACTTATTTTATTCACAAACATTTTACTAAATTACACTAACTATTTTATCCCTCATTTTAATCATACATTGTTTCCAATTTTCTAAAGTTATTTCTATTACTAATATAACAATACAATCTTATGTACCTTTACAGAATCCCTTTTTCAGTTAAATTTTCACCCATTATCTCTAAATAGGCCCTGTTTCTTTATATCTTGTTCCGGTCCTTTGTAACTTCTTTTTCTTTTACCCCCTTGTCTCTCTACCTCTATTTCTCTCTTCTGTATTCCCCTCTTCTGTTGCTTTCCAGTATTATACTTATTTTTCGAATTATTTTTCTTTTCTTTGGTTGTTTTTTTAAGTCTTAAATTCTCCATTCTCTTTCCCCCTTCCTTTTTCTTCCCCACATAGAATTACTTGTTCACTAAAGATGGCTTCTTCTTTGTCCCAGTTTTCTTGTTTTGCAGACGTTTCTTGTTGTTTCTCATAGTTCCAAATCTCCATTTCTACGAATTGAAAAACGAAGCCAAAAGAACCCTTCCCTTCTTGTGCATCTTCTTTGTACTTTTTAAGTTCCATTTCCAATTCATCCAGAAGTAGTGCCATTGTATAAATTTTTAAACAACCACCCGATTAATTTTAGTCATTCAAATGCAATAACCAAGAATCCAAAGATCACCAAGTAATCCAAATACATGCAAGCTGTTTCTTTTTTGCTCTTTTTTTCACTTTCTCTTCCTGGGGTTCTACTGTTTAGTTACAAAGTTTCAGTTAAAATGTATCTTTTAGAAGTCTTGTTGAAGTTTTACTGTAGATTCTTTTTAATTCCAGGCAGTCTCCTCCCTCTTTCCAGATCCTGTCCTTTTATTCTTTTTCTCTGCTTTCCTGCTTGTGAAAAAAAAAATTTAGTGTCCAGAAATCTTTATTATCCCTTTGACATTTTGTTTTATTTTCAGCTTAATTGCCTGTTGATGTCAAAGCGGATTTTTCCGATTTCTTATTTAAGTCTCTTAGTTGTCAGTATAGGGAAGGAGAGAGAAGAAGAAAAAAACCCAAACCTTTCCCTTTTCACTTTCCTTCGCTGCTTCCGACTCTTCTTTGGGAGCGATGTTATTTTTTTGTAAGTTTAAATTCCAGGGTATCTTAGTTGTTGCTTTTGCAATTTAACCCAGTCAGCCAAAACTTTCACTTCTTATCTTCCTCCTGCACATTCTTTTCCGGTCAAGTTCTTCTTTGTGGTGGCCATTTCTGACCACCGCTTCAACTGCCTTCGGGAAAGGGAGTAATGGCCAGCTGAGGAGGAGAGATGCGGCTCTCCTCAACCCTGCTGGCAGTCCCCCCCCCTCTTTACCACCTCTGCGGGGTGGCTTAGCCCCGAAACCAGCTGGCTCGGGGCGCTCCAGCGGCGGGCCCGGACCGAAACCGCGCACAATCGCGGATTTCTGTCTGTCGCCGAAGGAACTCAAACCGGAAGCCTGGGACAATTAGTTTTAATGACTCTTTGCTGTGAATGAACAGAATTCACAGAGAAGCATTTTATAAAGGTTTGCTTTTATATATACTTTGTGTTTGTTTGATTTGAACGAGGCTTGGGTCAGAACAGCCTGCCTCACAGAAGGACCGCAACTTCTATTTTGCTCAAGCTGAGCTTTCAGGAGCCTCCCTGCAGTTAACAGCATCCAGTAATTTCTAACCCTGGCTTTGTGACCGGCTGCCATGAGAATGCTCCAAAGATGTGTCAGATTTTGCAGCAGAAATTCAAATCCAGAAAGCACACACATAAATGTCTGATTCAGCAAGCAGGATTCATTAACTTCTTTATGCACATCATAATATGAGGAAAATGTACAATACCAATAGTAGATTCTTCTGAAGTAACACAAGCAAAACACAAGCAGCAGCTTCAGAGCTGAGAGCAGAGACCAGAGCCACACTCAGGCCACTTCTAGTTTCACTTTCCTTTTTAAAAAAAAATTAATTTAATTTATTATTATTTTTAATTACGAATCTCTGTGGATAAATTCACAGTGGAATTAAAAGGCAAGAATATTATGCGGTTTGGGATAGGTGGTATAAATGGGTAGAACACAGAAATAAGAATTAATGTGTAGGAATAAATGCAAATATATGTATTATTAACGACACAGTGCTGTTAATGTAAATAGAGATCTAGTTTCACTTTCCAGTGCAGCTCCCATTGGCTGGTCTGTTGCCACGCCTATTCATTGACTGACTTTGTTACTTAGCTCTGTTCCAGTTCACAAATATACTCTGACAAGGTGCTTTTTTCCAAAAGGCAGGTAGACTTCCTTGGGCTTTGTTTTTTCTTTTTCCCTTGAAGGCACTTCGCTTCTCATCCAAGAAGATTCTTCAGTTCTGGAGAAAAACTGAACTGAAGAAGGTCCCTGGATGAGAAGCAAAGCGTCTTCGAGGGGGGGGAGGGAAAGAACCCCCAAGGAAGTCCACCTGCCTTTGGAACAACCCTGAGCTGGATGACGGAGACCCTCCCTAGATCATGAAAACAGCCGTAGTTCCACCGGAATTCCCCCTTGGGCTTCTCACAGCCTCCCTCCAAAGCTGACCGGCGCTTTTGCCTGGCAAAGAAAACGGGGTGGGGGGGAGTTGGGGGGGGCAGAGGCCAGGGGTGGGTGGGTGGGCAAGGCTTGCCCTGGCTGGTGTGCGGGATCAGGGTGGCACCCTTGCAGGCAGCATCCGCGGCTTGCTGCGGTTTTTAAGAGCCGGGAACTGAAGGCGGGGGGGGGGGGCGGGGGGGTGTGAGCCTCCCTCTTGGCTAATTGTGAGTCATTTTGTCTGAACTTTGCAAATGCGGAGATCTAAGTCCCAATTAAGACATTACACTTGATGTGATAATTGAGGCTTTTTCTTTAATCCGGGGCCATAAAACGCCGTCTAATTAGGAGGCCCAGAGCCATTGTGATCTGAATTGGTCGGAGTTTAAAACACCCAGGGTGGAAGTCACACCTGGGAGCCAAGCCTCACCGAGGCCAGGCTCTCTAAATTGGTTCTGTTCCCTGTAGAAATGCACGGGGGTGGGGTGGGGGGAGCCCAACGGCTTCAATTAAGTGGCAGCAGCCCCCCCCCAAAATAGGAAATGGGGTGTGGCCTGGGGAAAAGAGGCGGCATCCCAGAGAGGCCGGGCGTGTCCCGCTTGGGCTCCAGTGGGCTGTCAGCTTTGGTGGCGAGGGTGCTGGGTAGAATTTCCAAGGGACCACCTGCATCAGGTACACAGACAGGGGATGGGTTACCCTGAGAGGAGAAAAACCCGGTTGCCGGCAGAAGGAAGGGGTGTCCCTGGAGGGAGGGGCGACCGCCTATGTCCTCCTGCCCTGCCTCCGTGGCTCTGGTTTCTCCGGGGCCCTTAGACATGGTGGCCCCTTGGCAAGGCCAGCGTCTCAGTGCGTTGCCCAACTAGGGAGCTGATGAACCCTTTGCTGAAGGTCTCAGGGATGGAGGACGAGGGAGGGGAAGAGTTTTTTCCAGAAACTCACCCAGCTTCCTGGTTTGCCCATCGTGGGTCCTTGAAGAGGGAGAGGCTGACTGGTTGGCTGGCTCCCATAGATCAGGGCATTTTCTGGCCAGGGTGGGTGACGAGGGCCAGACCCTCGCCCAAGAGAGAGTCCCTTCTCCTCCACCGCAGGCCCCTTGGGGGCTAAATTGCAGTGTCTTCTAGGGGGGCTGTGAGTGGGGGCAGGGAAGGGGGTCCCCGTGGGCTTCTCTGTCTGACGATGACGTCTGTCTTGTCTTCCAGGACGGCTTTTCTGCGCTCCCGACCTCGGCTGCTTCTCCCAGTCCAAAGCCTCGTGTGCCTTGCCGCCTTCGGCCTTGCCCTGCCTTTGGCCATCAGCCTCTTCCCCCAGATGTCCGAGGTCAGTGACACACTCGTTCTGGTCCCTGGAGGATGGGGGGACAAGGGGGGGGCTCTTGTGGAAGGGGCCAAGGGCACCCCTGAGCGCCCTCTCGGTCGACAAAGTGGCAGGTGTGGGGGTCCTGAGCCCACCTGTGTTAGAATTTCAAATTCAGAAAACACACAGATGGCTGATTCAGCAGGATTCATTCACTTCTTTATATACATAATAACATGCTCAGTAAAGTTTACAATACCAATTGTAGATTCTTCCAACTGGTAGAAAGTTACAGGCAAAACACAAGCAGAGAAGCAAAATGGTTTCACTTTAGTTCAGCAGGCAAGCAAGCAAGCAAGTTTCAGTTTCCTCAGAGATGAGCACGGAGCAGAGAGAAACCACGCCTAGATTCCTCCCAGTCTCCACCCCCAATTCAGCTCCCATTGGCTGACCTTGTTAACCATGTCTCTGCCACTTCATGAATATTCTGATAACCTGCTCCAGAGCCTGTAGGGGCTCACTCATCTGCGGCTCCCGCTGCTTCTTGGAGGCACCAAAGGCTGCTGCTTCCGTGAACGGATGAGACCCCTACCGCCCCATGGGACTATCCAGGAGCCCACGAGTCCGATCTCTGCTGGCTCAGGGAAGAGACGCTGCTTGCAGCCTTTGGGCGGGGGAGCAAACGTAGAGCGTGTGGCACCCCAGAAAGTTGTTCTCGCTGCTGCCTCCCTCCCTCCGACCCCCCCATTTCAAGGCCAAGCCAAGAGTCCCAGTTTCCGAGGCCTTTAACCGCCTTTTGCTGCTTTTGTCCCCAAGGGGGCAGGCATGGCCTTTACTTGCAGGTAGCTTTCGGTTTAGGGGGCAGGGCCATCCATTTAACTTTACGGGGTGCTAGATTTGATTGCCGACAGCTGCGTTTTCCTATCCGCTTACTGCAGGAAAGGGTTTAACCCATGTAAGCAGTGGAATAAATAAAAATGGGGAAGGGCAATGCCAATTTGAGAAATAAATAAAAGGTGGGTGGTTGTTTTTTTTTTTTTAAATTCCTTGTCGGTTACATCAATCTGTGGGGTTGGCGACGGGATTTGCATGCCAAGGTCCCAGTTTGGGCAACAGTTTGAGACTAAAAGCATTTTCCTCCTTTGTGCATTGGGATCAGGGAGGGGCATCATCAGAGGAGTGCCGCCTCCCCCTCCCTCGCCCCCTTTGCCCCCCCCCCCGGTCTGCTGGCTTTGCAATAGGCCACCTGGAGTTCCCGGAGCCCTTTCATGAAACACGGGGTGGAGGTGGGGGAAATCGGCCGCCCCGTTTTAATTAGAGCGCCACTTTAATTGATCAAAGGACTTGAATGGGTAACCCAGAGAAGCTGAGGAGAAGCCCACCCCCCCCGAAGGGGCAAGGCAGGGCCGCTCTCAGGCAAGCGCAGAAAACCCGCCTTCGCTGGCTCTGCCCCTGCAGGAAATGGGGCTGGGGGAGGAGAGAGGAGTGAAAACCCGGACTCTTGCGAGGCCCCCCCCCCGTCCAAAGGGGCCTGGGACGGCTGCAGCCCTGGGACCCCGGCACCCCGAGAGGGCGGCCCTCCTGGGCATTTTTGGTTTGGGCTCCTGAGGCGAGGGCTCGGAGGGCCCGTGGGGTGGAGGCTGAGCCTGCCCACATGGGAAGGCAACTGGTGCCTGGCAGGAGGGCCAGAAAGGTTTGAGGGGGGGGGCCTCCTGGTGCATCGACGGCAGGGGTCCCCAAACTTGGCCGCTTTAAGACTTGTGGACTTCAACTCCCAGAATTCTCCAGCCAGCACAGAATTCTGGGAGTTGAAGTCCACAAGTACTTAAGCTCGCCAAGTTTGGGGGACCTCTGGTTTACGGCAAGTCACCGCAGCCAACTCGCCACGGGACAGAAGTTAACCCAACTACCGAAGAAAGAGAGGAATAAAATCACGAAAGGAAGGCGGGGTCAAAAGGAGGGAGAAAATGAAATGGGAAGGGGAAAAAAAAAAGATTAAAATGATTTTTTAAAAAACTGTTTTAAAGCATGAAACCGAATTGTCGAATGGTCTCTCTCGGCGAGTTTGCCCTGTGGCGAGTTGTCCTGGGTTGGCTCTGATGTCCCAGAATGTTCCGGAAGGGCCCCGATATTGGAGAAGTCAAAATGGGGCCCCTTTTTTCCCGCTGCCTGGTTCCCCTTGCCAATCCCCCTGCCCTGGCTGTTTTCCTTGTCCCTTCGAGCCTGGCCTTCTGCCTCCTCCTCCAGGGGGGGCCTTTCTAAGGGTGGATGGATGGGTTTAAACGCTTGGGCCGCCCCCCCACCATCCAAGGGGATTCCGCCTCCCTGGAGCTTCAGATGAGGGTCTTGGAGGGAGCTGGAAGGAGGGAGGGCAGAGCAGGGCGGCTGGAGGGAACAAGGCCACACAAGGGAGCCCAGCGCTTAGTCCCTCAGCAGGGCCAGCCAGATGCTGCTGGGTGTGTGTGTGTGTGTGTGTGTGGAAGGCACCAGATGTACAGGGGGAAACGCCCAGCCCTCCCCCAGCACCTGAGAGGTGAATTTGAAACTTTCCAAGCCAGCGGCCATTGTCAGTTCTGGGGCTCTGAACCGCCCAAGTTAGCAGCGATGATTCCCTGCGTGATGCCCCCGTTTCAAGTCTCAAACCCTTGCCAGTGGGAGGGGGGCTTGGCTGGCCATGCTGCTTGCTTGCAGTGAGGAAGAAACTCCTCCTCCTCCTCTTCCTGTTCCTCTTCCTGTTCCTCCTCCTCCTCTTCCTCCACCTTTTTTCCTCCTCTTCCTCCACCTTTTTTCCTGCTCCTCCTCCTCTTCCTTCTCCTCCTCTTCCTCCACCTTTTATCCTCCTCTTCCTCCTTATCCTCTTCACCTTTTTTCCTCTTCTTCCTCCTCCTCTTCTTGTTCCTCCTCCTCATCTTCCTCCACCTCCTCCTCTTCCTCCTCCTCCTCCTCTTCCTCCACCTTTTTTCCTCCTCTTCCTCCTCTCCCTGTTCCTCCTCCTCTTCTTCCTCCACCATTTTCCTCCTCTTCCTCCTCCTCCTCCTCTTCCTCCACC
>NW_020769399.1:611763-643517 GCF_900518735.1 Pseudonaja textilis | reverse complement strand
TCTTCTCTTTCTCCTCTTCCTCCTCCTCCCCTTCCTCTTCCTCTTCCTCCTCTTCCTCTTCCTCCTGGTACTCCCCTCTATGGGCATCTGCAGGTGCCCCTCAGTCCCCCAAGCATTCCGGCCTGTCCTTGGGAGGCAGCTGCCTTGTCCAATCCATTCCCAGCACAGGTTGGAATCGACCGTCCCTCCGCAGTGGGCCGGATTGCCACAACCCTGCCCCGTCCATGGGCGGAAGAGGAGCGGAAGGCCTGGCCCCGGGAGCCCGGGCGTCCTTCTGGCTCCCCAAGGCGGTGGGGGAGGGGAGAGAGCGGCTCTCCTTCTCCAATCTGTTTGAGGCCCCCTTTGCTGGCAGCGCCATGAGAGAAGCAAGAGGTTAATGAGCCAACGCCGCCGCGGTGTTGCGGCAGCAGCCGCACGATGACAGTGAGCAGCAATTACTAATTAGATGCAGTTTAACAGGAGGGGGGGAGTGACATCTCCTCTTCGCCAACTGTCAATAATTAGCAGATCTGGTGAGGCTGAAATGTGTCCACAGTTAAAAGGCGGCTCCTGCCTGGGAAAGGAGGAGGAGGAGGAAGAGGAGGAGGAGGAGGAGGAAGGTACTGTGAGGTCCTTGGTGTTTTTCTGAGCTCGGTTGTTTCCTTGCAGACATTTCATGACCCAACTAGATAACATCTTCATTGCTAGAAGGAGGAGGGGTTTGCAGGGAGGAGGAGGAAGAGGAGGAGGAGGACCTCAGCGGGACAGGCAGGGACCAGCCTTTTCCACTGGGATTGAGCTGGGCCGGCCTCAGGGCAGGCAGGGGCTTTTTCCGGGCAGTAGGGAGGCTGGCTCTGGTGCAGCCTCAGGGAAGGATCTCAGCCCTTCCGAGTGGCAGGAATTGAATCCCGTGAGAACAAAGGATTGGTGTTCCCCTAAGCCGGTCAGTTGCCTAACATCTAAGCTGGCTTGTGGTCATTGCATGTGAAGCCCTTGGTGAGTGGTGGCCGGGGTGCCATCAAGGTTTCAGCCTAGCCCCAGAGGCCTCGCCTTGTTCCCAAATTTGGAACTGGCATGGGTGCTGCTAGAGCTCCTTCTGGGGTTTATCCTGGGCAGGAAAGACGGAGACACTGGCTACGGGATGGCTCTTGTGCCCCATGCTTTGCCAGAATCACTCAGCCGCTCCCGGGCCAAGAAGGGACGGAAGGAAGGAAGGAAGGAAGGAAGGAAGGAAGGAAGGAAGGAAGGAAGGAAGGAAGGAAGGAAAGGAAGGAAGGAAGGAAAGAAAAGAAAGGGAATGGAGAGAGGGAAAGAAGGGAGGAAGGAAGGACAATGTTTCATCATAACAAAAGCCCCATGTTTTCTTTTATGCCTTAAAATGTCGGCGAATGCTTCCTGCAGCTGACGCTCTGGCCTTCACAAGCTGCCTTGGGGGAGCTTTGCAAGATCGCAGCTCCCCCAAATGTTCGTACCCATGTGGGCCCCAGGAAGAAGAAACTCCACAAAGGACACCTGGTTGGCTTAGCTGGGCTCTCTTTTTACACCCATGGACCCACCATCCTCTGCAGACACAGGAGCCACAAGGATTGGCAGCCTTGGAGGCACCTGCTCACCTGTGACGAGCCCGGAGTTTCTGAGAACCATCTGGAAGACCGTCATCAACTGCCGAATCCAGTGGTTTGAAGGGCTGTCACAGAGAGGAAGGGGTGTGTGTGTCAACTTATTTTCCAAAGCACCTGAAGGCAAGACAAAAAAAAACAATGGATGGAAACTAATCCAGGAGAGAAGCAACCTGGAATTAAGGAGAAACAGTGTGGACAATTAACCAGTGGAACAGCTTTGTCTTCAGACGTTGTGGGTGCTTCCAACCCTGGAGGTTTTTAAGAAGAGAACTGGACAGCCGCTTATCTGAAATGGTGTAGGGTCTCTCCTACTTGAGCAAGGGGGTTGGACTAGAAGACCTCCAAGGTGCCTCCTCTAGTCCGATTGATTGATGGAGTCCAAAGCTGCCCTCCAAGAGCCTAGGAAGAGCCCAGTATTCAAAGAAAAGAAAGAAAAGCTTCTATCGAAGAGTGAAACGTGAATGCGGAACCGAATTTTCTTAAACGGTTTGTTCTCGTAAGCCTCGTTCTTGGTATTCAGAAGGGCCGAGCCTTGCTTCTGCAGAACCTGGAGGCCTGGCGTCCGGGGAAGATGGTCTTCCGCTGGACCAGGGCCCAGGGCCTTTCTTGGACAGGGCTTTTCTCTTGGGAAATGCTCCTCACCCTTGGGGGGCTTTGGTCCTGCTCTCTGGAGCCAGAAAGAGCATCTCCTTCCACTCCGGGTGAGCCTGAAGAGGCCGCCGGGATTTTTGCAAGCTCTGCTTTCTCACCCCCTTTTCAACTGCGTTTGCACCACTTCCCTGGGCCTAGGACCCTTCCCTGGGAGCCTTTGGATTGTCAGCCTCTCTGGTGGGGCGGGGAGAAAGACAGGGCCGGATGATGATGATGCCCGATGCCGCAGAGGCGGTCATTTCTCCCTCCCCTCCCCCCAGCAGATCCCCCTGCCCCTTCCTCCAATTCTCTCGTTCTGTTGTGCAAACAGAGCATTCTTTTACACCCCCCCCCATGGGGGAAGGGAGGAGGGATCAGGACAAGAGGTTCAAAGGCACCTTTTCACACCTGGCACCTGCAGGCTGCTTGGATGCTCAGCTGCCAACTCCAAAGGAGAGGAAAAGTCTTCCAGATCCCCGGTTGCAAAGAGAAAGTGGAGACTCTGAAAGCTGTTCAACGACATCACTCATCCCTTGGACATTCCCTGCTTTCAGATGTCAAACAGGAGGCGGTGATCAAAGCCAAGGCCGGAAGAGGCAAGGCTCCGCTCGGTGCCCGGGGGCAAGGAATTGCCCTTTCGGGATCTCGCAAGCGGGCCTCCTTTGCCATGGAGACTAAAAGGCCAGGTGTGTGTGTGCGGGGGGAGCAGATCGAGACCTTCGGAGGCCAAAGGTTCCGGAGGAAAATGCAGGCGAGACACCCCGGCCTTCGGGGCGATTCTCTCTCTCTCTCTCTCTCTCCAGGCTGGATAAGGGTGGAATGAGGCCGTGCCTTAGAAGATCTCCACGGCTAGGAAACAAAGGCAGGGCAGGTGTGGGCCTCTTGCAGTGCCTCTGAAGGAAAGGTTGGCCCGTTCAAGGTATTAAGGCAGCTCCTCCAGGGCCTGAGCCCCTCCGTGCACCAGCAGCCGCTCCCGCTGCTTGGAGGGCAGGACACGCCCAGGATGGGATGGTGAGCCGGGTGCAGAATGCTGACCAGCTTTGGGTCCAACCTAAACTCTTGCGCTCCCGAAATGTTCTGTCTCGTTTTGGCTGAGGTATTCCCAACTGGGGCAGAGGCCAGGGATGAGATTCGGCCGGTCCGCACCACTCGGGGAGAAACCGGTCGTTACATTTCCGAGCAATTTTGTGAACTGGTTGTTAGAAAGAAAGCATTAGGGTGGAGATCCGGTCGTTAAAATCATTTGAATCCCACCACTGGCAAGAGACCCCCAGGGCGGCCCCATAGAAGACGGGGCAAGGATTGTTCAGAGCTGCTCCCAGGAAGGTGGAAAGGAAACAGGCAGTTTAAATTACAAGATTTTGACAGAGGCATTAACCCATGAACCGGAAGAGCCGCCAGTGCAGGGGCGGTTGGGGCTCTCCTTTCAGCAGAGGACTTGACACACACTTTTTTAAAGCTCAGGACTTTTGCTCAGTCTAGTCCAGGGGTCTCAAACTCAATTGACCTGGGGGCCGCTGGAGGCAGAGTCTGGGTGAGGCTGGGCCGCATAAGGGATTCCACAAAAAACGTTGTTAAAAAAAATATCCTCAAATGTCATCAACAGTTAATGATTTCTCCAATACATGAACTGTCCTGAACCCATGAATGGAACATTGAATGAAGGTCATGGACGGTTCCTCAGAACGTGGCTTCTCCGGCTTACTCCTTGCTGCCAGAGACTTGACAACGCTTCCTCTCACATATCTGAGCCACATTGGGCTTGAGAGAGGAGGCACCTGAGACCCTCAGTATGGCTTGAAGATGATCCTCAGTAAGTCTGGACCTGTACTTGGACTTGTTAACGTTCAGGGTGGAGAAGAAGCCACGACGAGGAACGGCAGGCGGGACTTCCTTCAGAGGTCCATTCCCCCTGCGGGCCGCACTAATATTATACTTTCATATCACGGTGGGGGCCACAGGATATTGTCCCGCGGGCTGCAAGTTTGAGACCCTTGGTCTAGATGATCTTCCAAGACCTCTTTCGGAAATACCAACCGAAAAATTCTTCCAGGGATCAGAGAAAAGGCAGAGCCGCTCCACCAGACAACCCCAAAGAGCAGAAAGGAGTCAAACTTGAGACCGATAGGAAGTATGTCCGGGGCATCCCTGTTCGCTTCCCGTGAGTTCGACCTCCAGACTGCTGCAACCGGACTTGGAGGGGCCCCGTGAGCGGACAGACAAGGGCGGGAAGGCATGGGAGACCCTCCCCTCCCTCAGAGGATTTGTGGAACTGCAAAGAGCAGGGCCTAGAACGGCTGTGGGACAGATTGGGGTGCAGCTACTCTGAAATTCTCTTAAAAATAATATGATGCTTGCCAAAATTCTGTGTAGATTTCTCAAGAACCACATTTTTCCCCCTTTTACATTAAAAACCACATTTGGAGTGTTCTTAAGAGTCTGTGCCTGGATGACTGGAAACCCCCAGAGTTTGTGAACCTTTAGGAATTTTCAATATTTCAATATTTTAGCATA
This sequence comes from Pseudonaja textilis, assembly GCF_900518735.1. The sequence goes on along the minus strand of NW_020769399.1, from coordinate 638,772 downwards.
ACCGTGTGCTAAAGTGTTACCTCTTTATCTGTTTTCCACATAAGTCCTCAGACTCAATAAAAAGAACTTAATGAAACACGGGAGTCAATGAACAAGCATAATATTTTTGGATCATTGATGGGGTGCCCTTTATACAGTTGGAAGACTTGTGTGGAGAACACATCAGATTTTATGCAGAAATATCGAGAGCACATATTCTTAAGCACCACTGGGATTTACTGTTATATCTTCAGGTTCAAACACATAATATTTAAGATTGCATTAATTATACAATTCATTGTTTATAGGCAATGCAGAGGCCCACTTGTTGATACCTATTTTTCAGATTTTTAAAATAAATAGGAATTGTGTTTACGTAGTACTTCTTTCCAGAATGGCCAGCACATCTGTGTTTCATTTTCTGATTGATTGAATGGGTTCTTAATCGATTGTGGAAATGCTGGGGCCGTAATATGTCTGCTTCCGACAAAGCCATTGCTGCAGTCCCTCGTGGCAATGCCAGTCCATTTGGGGCTGGGTGGCAGGATCCAAAAGTGGTTCGTAGGCTGATCCAAAAATTGCCCCCAAATCATACTTTTCAGTCATTTCTTAACTGTAGGAGTGAGTATTGGGTGGACAAGCTAAAGATTTGGTTCTTACTTTTAGATAAAAGTAAAGGAAAAGGTTCCCCTCACACATATGTGCTAGTCGTTTCCGGCTCTAGGGGGCGGTGCTCATCTCCATTACAAAGCCAAAGAGCCAGCGCTGTCCGAAGACGTCTCTATGGTCATGTAGCCAGCATGACTAAACGGCGATAAGGTGCATGGTTCCCTTCTCACCAAAGTCCCTATTTTCCTACTTGCATTTTTACATGCTTTCAAACTGCAAGGTTGGCAGAAGGTGGGACACGGAACGGGAGCTCACTCCATTACGTGGCACTAAGGATTCGAACTGCCGATCGACAAGCTCGGCGTCTGAGCCACCGTGTCTTTTATGATGAAATAAAAGCACGCTTCTCCAGTTCAGATGAATCGGTTCAGGTTGAGGAAAAAAAAAAACCAAAAACTCAGAATGTTCTCAAGAGATCAAAGCATCAGCCTCCAAATTGCAGCTTCCTGTTGTGTAAAGATTTACAATTTATGAAAGACTTACGGAGCAGAAGTGAAACGCCGAGTATTGAATGGAGGACTTCGTTCTACAAAAAGTCTTAGAGCCAATTATACACTCGAACGTAAGTCAGCAGGTGCGGTGGCAAGAATAGGCAAGGCGACTTTGCATCGGTTTCCTATATTGCTCTTGGGTTGTGGGGTTCAACGTGGAGGAGCACCCCCTTTTAGGATGGATGTAGGGAAAATGGAACGGATTCACAGATGAACGAAGATCCGGAGAACATCCTATGCAGAGCGGAAGAGAAGGACTAGGGTTGATATGAAAGCAATCGCCTTTGGGACATCCTTGGACTGCCTTGGCTTTTTTGGCAGCTGCAGGACATTGCTGGCTCATACCTAAACATTGGTCCACTAGGACAGCTAGATCTGTCTTGGAGTTGCTGCTATTGACCCAGGTGCCACCAACTCTGTACTCTCGCTTTGGGCCAGGTGCCGAGCGCAAAGTGGCTTTGCACTAAATTCTATGCACCTAACCCACTTTGGGTGACTGTTGGATGGTTTGGCTGGCAGTGCTCACTTCGCTACCTGTTTTGCATTTGATCCATAAGTTGGTCCGGAGAGGGGCTGAGATGGGGGATGGGGCGTGGGAAGAGGGAAGGTGGGGGAAAACCAACATTTGGGTTAACAGACCCGGGACCAGGTTTGTCAAGGTTAAATGAAGTTTTGATGACCTGCAAGTAGGGGAATGTGGATTGTCTGTCCTATCAACAGGAGTGACCTTCAAATTTCTAGGTTCTAACGTATCACAAGACCTAAAATGGACACCTAACATCAAAAACGTCATCAAAAAAGCACAACAAAGAATGTTCTTTCCGCGCCAACTCAGAAAGCTCAAACTGGTCAAGGAGCTGCTGATCCAGTTCTGCAGAGGAATGAGTGAGTCTGCCATCTGCACCTATATAACTGTCTGGTTTGGTTCTGCAACCCAACAGGACAGACACAAACTTCAGAGAGTAATTAGGATGGCAGAAAAAACAATTACTACCAACCTGCCTTCCATGGAGGACCTGTATACTGCACAAGTCAAAAAGAGGGCTGTGAAAATATTTACAGACCCTTCACATCCTGGACATAAACTATTTCAACTCCTCCCCTCAAAACGACGCTATAGAGCACTGCACAGCAGAACAACTAGACACAAGGACAGTTTTTTCCTGAATGCCATCACTCTGCTAAACAAATAATTCCCTCAACACTGTCCAACTATTCACAAAGTCTGCATTACTATCTTCTTATCACTCCTTATCGCCCATCCCCTCCCACTTGTGACTGTATGACTGTAACTTTGTCACCTGTATCCTTAAGATCTATATTGACTGTTTCCTAGTACGATTTGATTGCTTATTGTACCCTATGACTATCATTAAGTGTTGTACCTGATGATTCTTGACTCTTGTTGAATGTATATTTTCTTTTATGTACACTGAGAGCATTTGCACCAAGACAAATTCCTTGTGTGTCCAACCACACTGGGCCAATAAAGAATTCTGTCTATCTTTCAGTTTTGCACGCGGATTCTCACTGCCGTACTTATGTGCGATTAAAATTATTCTCCTGCCCATTTTCAGAGGGCGGGATCTGTTGACCTTCCTCCCGTGAAGACCCGTTCACTGGGGGGGGTGGGCAGGAAATCAGCGACCCAGAGAGCGGTGGGCTGTCCTACAAGCAGAGACCAGGCGGCCCCTCTTTCTGCATATTTGTGGTATGAGCCAATGTCCACGGGTGCTGGGCGCAGCTGCTGCCCGGTCTCAACCTGGCCGGCCCCTCGGAAGTGCACAGGCCAAGGTGGTGCCAAGCTGGAGGTGGCCTCCATGGCTTTGCCAAGAGGGAACTGGGCTTGGCGGGTCCAACAAAGGGGCTCAGTGGGCCCACACTTTCCAGCGGCTGGCGCAGTGGCCCTCCTCCACGTCAGCCGGTCCCACCCTCCCCTCGTAAGAGGCCTCCGCCGTCTCCCTTTCCGCTTTCTGCTTTGTGTTTAAATAAGAAAAGAAATGGTGAAGTTGCTAATAATGTCTCTAAGAGAAAATATGCTACATCTGCTATGGATAGCAGTACAAAATTAGCTACTCACACCTCTGACACCCAAGATGTCTTCACTTAAAATACCCGCCGGCTTCCTTTACATAACTTTGCTGATGATATTTAAAAGAAATACAATTTTGCAATTACTTCTTCTTTCTGGTGTATATCATTTTCTTTTTATGTTTATATATTTCTGCTTCATTAGTGCAGACTGAAGGGTGATTAGATCCCTTCAAACATTTTACAGAGGTTAAACGTTGATTAAGATTTAATTATTACTGTAAATAGCTTGGAATGACATATGGTGCCAAAACCTGACATATGTGCATTTGAATAAATGAAGTGCTATTTCCCAGGATGCATCAGGAACTGTTTAACAGCTTTGGTGAAGGGTTATGTTGCACCTCATGTTAAGATTTCTTGGATGTTATATTTTGTTGGGTTTCTGCAGCTGAAAGCTAAGAACAGTTTTTCCAGTTTTTAAAAACATTGAATATTTTAAATACCTAAATTGTTTTGCACAATTTTTTGCTAATTTGTCTAACTAGGTTAAACATTTTCAAAAGCTTTTAGGTTTTCCATGTAGGTTCCTAGCGTTGTTGTGTCAGCCTTTGGCACTGCCTCCCGTAGATAGCGTTTTGAAGATTATAAAAATAATAATTTTAAAAGGAGCATTTGGGGTGGCTGCACCTGCTTTGGGTGGCTGAGGCTCTGAAGGAAAGACCTGGCCCCTTACACCCCTTCCAGGGGTCTGACCTTCCCTTGGGAGGCTCCAGAGACTGCAGGATCAAAACAGGATTTCAGTACTGGAGGGCAGTATTTATTTTATTTCCTTCCTCAACTGTCACAGTCACTCATCTTGCAGGAATCATAAAGCCACCTGTATCCAAAGCCAACAGAACCGACTGGCAGGGGAGGGCATCATTCGGACTTCTCCAAGAAATGGGTTCTCTCAGCCCTTTGGGGGCCACTCAGAGGTGGGATTCAGCAGGTTCTGACCAGTTCTGGAGAACTGGTAGCGGAAATTTGGAGTTGTTCGGAGAACTGGCAAATCCCGCCTCTGACTGGCCCTGCTAACCCCATCTCTTCTCTGCTTCCCGTTGAGTCCCAGCGTAGTCTTTTGTTGCCTTGCGCAGGAGAACGGAGCTGGAAAGCAGGTTAGTGGGGGTGGGGAGGGAAGGGGGATTTTACAGTATCCTTCCCCTGCCATGCCCACCAAGCCACACCCACCAAGCCATGCCCACCAAGCCAAGCCACGCCCACAGAACCGGTAGTAAAATAATTGAATCCCACCACTGGGGCCGCTATGTCTTCAGAGTTTAGAAAAGCCAAGGGGGGCTGGAAGGGGGCGTGGGGAGATGAAAAGAGACGTTCCACTTCCTTAAGCCTTGCAAACCCATTTTGTTGTATCCACCGGGGGGGTCTTGGACAGTGGTGGGATTCGAATTTTCTTCCTACCGGTTCCGTGGGCGTGGCTTGGCGGGCCTGGCTGGGGAAGGAGACTGTAAAATCTCCCCAGTCAGAGGTGCGATTTGCCCGTTTTCTGAATTCAGGATTTCAGCTACCGGTTCTCCAGAACCTGGTCAGAACCTGCTGAACACCACCTCTGGTCTTGGGTCCTCTGGCCGACTGAAATGGAGCACAGGTGCTTCCCGTGATGGAGGCGTGGGACATTTGGGGATGCCGGGAAGACCTTTCAAACGAGGGAAGGACATCCCAGAGGGAAGCCAAGCCCCCCCTTGGTGTGGGGAGCAGAGAGGCAGCACCTGCCATTGCCTCCGCTTAGAGGCAGCATTGAGGCATCTTGCAAGGAGCGTCCAGCGTGGGATGTTGTGGCGTGAACAACATACATACTGCGGCACTGAGCGGACAGGTTTCTGCCTGGTGCAGACTCTGTAAGGGTAAAAGGATGATCTTGTTTAGGATGGGGTGGCCCCAGAGGGGGGGTTATGTGGCCTTCCATTCCAGGAGAAAGAGGGGGGGGCCTCCTTGGACCCCAGCCTCTCCTGGGAGTCTAGACTGGACACAGCAGCAGGTCCTTTGGGGCGCAATCGTGGCTTGTAGACCACCGGGAGGGGCCGGTCTCTGCACCCCGGGCCTCTTACCCTCAGTCAAAGCACCAGGGGGACCCCCCTATCTCCCTCCCACCTCCCCCTTTCGCTTTCAGCCTCCCAACTCCGAATGTTGGCTTCTGCCGGCACTTCCTCTGGGCTCGGTGTCGCAGCTGTGCTGTTGAGATGCTTCCAGATGATTCTTCCCACTTTCTCTGTTTCCCACCTGTCCCCCTAAGAGACAGGCAGCCACCAAGATTGTGCGCGTGGTGTGTGAGTGTGAGTGTGTGCTGAACTGGTGATTCCCCGCGCCTGGCAAGACCGTGTGTGTGTGGCGCTCAAGAAGGCCACGGACGGGGCAGGGCTTGGGCCACGATGAAAACCCACGGGGGTTCCTGCAGAACTCTCTGTTGGTGTGCTAACAGATTCCACCCATGTCATTAGTATAACTTTGGTGTGTGTGTGTGTGTGTGTGCGTGTGTGTGTGTAAGTAATGAATTGAAATCTATTATCGCTCAAACCGCTCCGATAGAGCCGCAAAGCACTACGAAGCAGGATATAAGTCCAAGTGCTTTTGTTGTTGCTAATTAGAGCAGCTTTGCTCCTTCCTTTGATGACACGAATGGGTTGGTTGCTCGGGCTCCACTTATGCTGGCAGGGGATGATGGGTAGCTGTGCTCCTGTCATGTGTCTGCACACCCACAGCCTCTCACACACACCCCTCCCATCTTCCTGGGGAAGGAGGCTCCAAATCCAAGTCCCCTGCACCTGGCCCAGTGGTGGGATTCAATTTTTTTTTTACTACCGGGTCTGTGGGCGTGGTGTGCCTTGGTGGGCGTGGCAGGTGAAGGATGCTGCAAAATCCCCCTTCCCTCCCCCCTAACCTGCTTTCCAGCTCCGTTCACCTATGTAGGGCAACCAAAGAAGACCCAGCCAATCATCTGGGACTCGGGAGGCAGAGAATAGATGGGGTTGGCGGGGCCAGTCAGAGGTAGGATTTGCCAGTTCTCCAAACTACTCAAAATTTCCACTACCGCTTCTCCAGGACTGGTCAGAACTGGCTGAATACCACTTCTGACCTGCCCACCCCCCTCCCCAGGAGGGGCTGGGTCTGGGGCCAGTTGCTGGGTGCCTTACAACCCTCCGGGCCCAAAAGCATCCCGTGATGGTGCCAACGCTCCAGAGATGATAACAAAATCCCCGACATGCCCAGGGCCTCGCAAGAGCCGGTAGAATTACGGTGAGCTTTTCAAGAGGAGGCCGCTGAGCCTTCTAAAACCACCTTGTCCCCCTGAAAAGGAGCATCTGTTGAAAAGAGAAACCTGTTTGGTTTTGATAGCGAGGAGAAAACCTCTGGCTTAGGTTACTTGCCTGAGGTGGGATACCTGGCACCGAAAGGCACCTAGTTGCCTTCGGGGTCCATGGGCAGGGGTGGGATTCTCCTGGTCCAGACAGGTCCGGGTGAACCCCTTATTCCAACAATCAGCTGGGTCCAAACTAGTTCGCTCCTACGAGCAGGTGGGGGCTTTTTTAAACACGGAGCGTGTGCACAGAGGAGTGTTCGATGCTTGCGTGCGCATACACCGACCCGGTTGTTATACCGGTTGAATCACACCCCTGCTGTCGGGCCTCGGCTGCTCCAAGTAGCCTCTCAAAACCAACCTGTGCCAGGGCTCCGGCATCCACCGCCATTTAAATCGTGAATCTTTAGCCGCATCTCTCAGAGTTTAAAGAAGATTTATTAGGCGTGACCATGCTGGTGCTACCTGGGTGTAGCCGACTCTGAGACACATCATTCATTTCACCCTTGACCCTGGTCTTCCCCCTACCCCCTGGATGCATATTCTCCAATGGGACATATCCATAGCCAAGAGTCACCAATCATGCTCTCCAGTAATAATCTTGTGCGCCAGAAGCTTCAGTTGCCTAGAAATTATCTATAAGCATTTAAGGCAGTGGTGGCTAACCTTTTTGGGCTCCTGTGCCAAAAATTTTGTGTGTGCACGCTCATGCTCGCGTGCCAGCACCCAGAAGGCAATGCACATCCTTCCACGCTCCCTACACATGCATGTTCACACCCCCTGCAGCCCCCTTACCAGCACTGCACCTCACAGCTGATTTTCAGCCGGTTTGAGGCCTTTTTCGGCCTCCCAGAGGCTTGAGGAAGGCTTCTGCAGGCTTTGCAGGACAAAAATTAGGCCTGTTTCGTCACTTACAGTATTTCCGGAAAACAGAAAGTGACGAAACGAGGCTGGTTTTCAGCCTGAAACCTCTGGGAGGCCGAAAAAGGCCTCAAACCAGTCAAAAATCAGCTGTGAGGCACGCACATGTGCAGTGAGGTAAGTTTGCCTGCAGCCTGCATGCCGGAACAGATGGCTCTGCGTGCCACCTGTGGTACACGTGCCATAAGTTCACCATCATGGATTGAAGGAATGCACTACTTCCTCCACTCCCTTTCTGCTGAAAACTCTAAAATATTCATGAGTTGACAACCTGGGTGAGCAAAGGAGATTCAAGAGGTCTGGGCGTGGTACCTCTTAGCCTCTCTGCCCCCTGGCAGCTTTCATGCCCCATCCAGGGGCCTTCTTCTGACCCAATTTTCCTGCCTTCTTCTTCTCGGCAGATCGAGACCGCCCGCTTGGAGCCAGACATCGCTCAGGCCACCTCCAGCCTGACCGTCACCTACAACAAAGGGCTGTAAAGCTGAAGCCAGCCCAGCCCTCAGCACCCAAGACGGTGGCAGCGGCGGCAGCAGCAGCGGCGGCGGCGGCGGCAGCGGAGGCACAGAGAGGCGTGAAGGGAGGAGGGGGGCTGGTGGGGAGGGGGTGGAATACAATAGGAAGGAGAAGACGGCAAAGCTGTGGCTTGTAACATCTTCCCTCCGTCAAGAACGGAGTGTAAATTAGCACTTTCCCGAGACCCGGTATCTCACGTTGGTCGAAAAGATTAATATTTAAAGTTCTCAATTAGCGACAGTAACAGCACAAAGAGAAGAAGGGGGTGGGGGGGGAAGGAAGGAGGCAGGAACTGTTGGTGAAGGGGGGAGGGGGCTGTTGGAAAGTCTGACTTCCTCTGGCTCTGCTGAGCTTCAGGCCAGCCTGGCAACCCACCCCTCAGATGCCCAGATGTTTGGGGGTGCAGCTTTCAGGATCCCAGGCACCCATGGCCGAGCAGGGAGGTGCAGTCCCAGATAATTTGGGGAGGGGGGGAGCAACTGCAGAACTATGGGGAGGGGGACCGCCCTGCTCCTCCTTTCAGGCCGGAGGGCCAAGCTCCAACTCTTGAGTAGGCGGCTTTTCAGTCCTGGCTGGAGCTGTGAGGGTCACTTTTGATCGTAAGCCCTTCTCAGGGCTTCCTTGCTCCTCCGCGCAGCCCCCAGGACCCCTTTCCCTTTTTCCTGAGCAGAGCCGCCTCCTGCTGCCCTCAGGAGGTGGGGCATTGAACCCAGGAGCTCTTGGAGGGGCAGCTGGGGTCTTCCTTTCTGTGCTGTGAGGGCAGGGGGTTTTTTTTGGCTTGCAGACTCCCATGGAGGGAGGGAACCTCCCTGCAGTGGCCCTTCCCATGGGCCCTTCAAACCCAGGGCAGAGGAGGGCCTCTTTTTATGGGGCCAGCTGTGGGACGGAGGCCAGGACAGGGCTCTTCCCTTCCCACTGCATTCCACACACCCCACCCCCGGGAGGGTCTTGGGGTAGGGACATAAGGGGGTGGGGAGGCAGCCATACTGGGCGGGGGGGTGCAGGATATGGGGCAGCAGCAGCGATCAGCCCTAGAGCCTTAGAGGTTGGGGGCCTCAAAGAGGCTGGTTCTAGCCCACTGAAAATAGGCAGCCTGCTCACACACTCACCCAACCCCTGAAATACTTTCTCTGGCTCCCTCCTGAAAGCCCCCAGCCCCCCCCTCCCCCTGCGTATTATGGCTCCTGCAGGTTCTCCACAGGCAGTGCTGGTTGCAGCTCTGGGAGCCCTTCGGAGAGGGGGTTTCTCTGATCGACCCCTTCTTTTGGAGGTGGGGGGGCGGGCCGAGCTTTGCCTGCTGTTTTAATTCTCACAGGACTGGCCAGCACTTCCTGCCTTCGTGGGAGCTGGATGTGGCACATTGGTGTCTGAGACCCACTGCCAAAGGCTGTAGGTTGGTAGATTAGGAAAGAAAGAAAAGGAAGAGAAAGGAAAGAAAGGAAAAGAAAGAAAGACAAAGAAAGAAAGAAAGAAAGAAAGACAGACAGACAGAAAGAAAGAAAGAAAGAAAGAAAGAAAGAAAGAAAGAAAGAAAGAAAGAAAGAAAGAAAGAAAGAAAGAAAGGGAAAGGAAAAGAAAGGAAAAGAACAAAAGACAGGAAAGGAAAAGGAAAAGAAAGAAAAGAGAAAGAAAGGGAAAGGAAAGGAAAAGAAAGAAAAGGAAGAGAAAGAAAAGAAAGGAAAAGAAAGAAAGAAAAAAGAAAGGAAAAGAAAGAAAGAAAGGGAAAGGAAAAGAAAGAAAAGGCAGAGAAAGACAGGAAGACAGACTTTCACAGCCAAGTAGTGCCACAGGAGGAAGTGCCAGTTTAGCTGACAGCAGGCTTCATCCGATGACTGGCAGAGCCAGGGGCTGAGCTGAGCGAGTCTCTTTGCAGCATTCATTACGCTTCCTCACCTTCCTTCCTGTTGTTTTGGGTGCGTGTTGTGGAAACTCAGGTAATGAGATTAAATTTCAGGCCCAACCCTAAACATGTGAACGCAGCCCTTGTGCCTTGTGGAGGGGGAGGGGCTGAGACGGTGCCTCTGCCCAAAAGCAGACCTTGCCTCCCCCAGACCCTCTTCGTGCCCCCTTGGACCCCCTGCCCGGTTAGTCCCCTAAGTCTGGGGCTGGGTGAAATTGGTTTGTGTCTTCCCAAAGTATTGGGGGCAGTGGGGCACAGCCAAGGCCTCTTCAAACTTGCCCCAAAAGGAAGCTCCTCCGAGGAGCCACCCCCCTTCCACCCCCCTTCCACCCCCCCAAAGGAGTACCCTGGGCGCTCAGACTCTGCACCTTAATCTCCCAGCTGGGGCTGAAGCAGGAAATGCCCGGGGGGTGGGGGTGGCGGTGGGTGCAAGCCTCCCCCCCCTCTGCCCAAGGGTATGTTTGGGTCAAGAAATCCATGCCCGTCGGGGGGGCTTTCGCTCACCCAGAGGGAGGGGCTCCACCTTGATCCCAGCGGATTATTTTAAACTCCCCCCCCTCCAAAAAAAACAAGATTCCAAGGATGTTTTTTTAGCCCGGCAAAAGTGAACCGTCCCTCACTCCAAAGTGCCCACCTGCCGACCCCCATCCTTTTCCCAGGAGGGCGCCTGGTTGGGTCTTGGCGCTGCCTGGCTGAGGGGCTTCTGTCTCTCCACCCCAGCCGGTAGCAGAGTAGAGGGGGGGGGGGCATACCAGCACCCGCAACCCGCCGGCTAATTAATTTTGCCGCCGCTCCGAAGAAAGTACAAAAGGAGCCGCGTCGGACCCCGCGTCCCTCGCTCGGCGTAATTGGGGCGAGGCTGGCAAGCTGGCTTGATGCTCACCTCAGCAGCTAATAATAATAATAATGAGAGGATCCTCTCTTGTAGCTTTTAATTAGGAACTGAGTAGTTAATTGATTTGTTGGGTATGTTAATTAAGGAATAATGAGGGCTGCGATGAAGCAGAAAGAGGGAGCCAAGGCTGCCCCGCCTCCCCGCTTCAAGGCAGAAGAAAGTGGGGCCGTCCGTCCAAAACCACCTCCAAGATCCCGCCTACCGGAATTGGCTTCTCTATGGGGAGAAGAGGGTCTAGGGGAGATAGTCCTTTAAGCAGGGCCCTGTGAGGCCAGGGGGGTGTGCAACCCTCCCACTCCTGCCCCTTCTTGACTGCCTTGGGAGGGGAGAGGGCCGTCCACGTGTCCCCCCTCCCTCAAAGCTGCAACACCTGCCTCGGCCAATGGCCCCTGTGTGGCCCATGCTCCACAGCCGGTCAATCCCTTGGCAAAGAGGCTGGGCCCAGAGAGCAGCTAGAGGGGAGACCCATTGCAGGAGTTGCGAGGCCCAGCAGCTAAGGAAGGGATGGTTGGCCACAGAATGGCCACGCGGGTGCAGTTGGTTGAAGAATCCGCATGGCCAGAGGTCCAAGCAATTCACCTCCCTCCTGACTTCTGCGGAGAACGGTCTCATCCGGGTTAAATCAGGGATCTTCAGTGGGTCTCCAAACTTGGCAACTTCGAAGACTTGTGGGCTTCAACTCCCAGAATTCCACAAGTCTTAAAAAGTTGCCAAGTTTGGGGACCCCTGCTCTAGGAAAATCATGTGTGCTGTGTGTGTGTGTGTCAAAACTTAAGGCTGTGTTGCCACTTAGCCACCCTCACCCCCACCCCTGAAGCTGCAGGCGGTTCTGCTTCTGCAGTTTAAGAACTGGAATACAGGAATTAAAATGTAATTATGTTCTTTTCGTATCTTGCAACTCTGACCCCAGTGAAATCATTAGCCTAATTTCTGTGGGGTGTGTGGCACACCAATGCATTTAACTGTTGGGGGGGGGGGGGATGGAGCAGCTGGGCAGTTGCTCAGCCCCTGAAAAACGTTGCCAAGTTTTGTATCGGGAAATCCCACTCGGTGGGCTGCAGAGCTGCCGAGGGCAGGCTCTGTCCTGGCTGGGCACGGCCAATGGCTCAGCTGTCTTTGGCAGGGAACCACAGCTGGGCCTGCCCTGCCCTTCCACTCACCCACCCCCGCACTGATCTCAATGCACCTTATGGCTCGCCTGAGCCCCCGAATGGTCATCCAGTGGTGACCGAGGGCGGGGGGGGAGGGTGGGTTTCGCCATCGTTTGTCTTCCAACAACCTCACTCTCTGAGCACAGTTACCTCTGTCTGGGTGAGCGGACTGTGAAATGCCCAGAGGGTCTTTTTTTAACTTCCTCGGTAGATTTATTGATCATGACACTTTATGTAACACTTCTAAACTCTAGAATAAAAGCACAGCTAAAACGGCTCGCCTGGATCTGTGGCTTGGTATTATTTCACAAAGGTTCCTCTCGCTCGTACGTGCTAGTCGTTTCCGGCTCTGGGGGGCACTGCTCATCTCCGTTACAAAGCCGAAGAAGAGCCAGGAATGTCTGAAGACGTCTCCGTGGTCATGTGGCCGCCATGACTAAACGCCGATAAGGCGCATGGAACGCTGTTACCTTCCCACCAAAAGGGTCCCTATTTTTCTACTTGCATGTTTTACGTGCTTTCGAACTGCTAGGTTGGCAGAAGCTGGGACAAGGAACGGGAGCTCACACCATTACGCGGCACTGGGGATTCAAACTGCCGACCTTTCTGATCGACAGGCTGGGTGTCTTAGCCACTGAGCCACCTGTTGGTATTTTATAGGACACCTTTATTATATTTTATTTGTTTATTTATTAAATGTATATGCTGCCCCGCCTCTGTATCTCGAGGGAGCTATCTATAGCAGGGGTCTGCAACCTTGATAACTTTTAAGATTTGTGGACTTCAACTCCCAAAGTTCCTCAGCCAGCAAAGCTGCCTGAGGAATTCTGGGAGTTGAAGTCCACAAGTCTTAAAGTTGCCAAGGGTTGCAGAGCCCTGGTGTATAGTGTTCAGATGTCTCCTGCCAAGGAAGGATAATGTATGTAGGATATTTGTAGGTTGGCTAATGAAACTCTGGCAAAAAAAAACAGCTAAGCTCAGAGCACCAAGGACCCCGTAGTCGTTTCCTCCTCCTTTCCACAAACCCCACTCCCTTCTAGCACTGATGATGTTACCTAGTTTGGGTCATGAAACAGCTGCAAGAAAACATCTAAGATCAGAGAGCACCTCAGATCTCTCCTAGATCAGCCCCAGGTAGCCCTTGATCTAGTCCTGTCCCTCCTGTCGGCTCTTCCTGGGAGCCCACCAGCAGGGCAGACAGACCACGGCTGAGCTGACGGAGGGCAGAGGGACTCTCGCCACCGCCTTGGCCAAGAACCTGCAATGAAAGCCACAGAGAGGCTAGTCCTCTTGAGATGGCCCTTCTGGGTGGCAACATCCTGAAGGATCTCCTTCCCGCTTCTCCCTGCCTTGGCCTCCACTCTATGGGCCAGGTGGGGGCCCAGCCATGCCCCCAAGGCCACGTCTGCCTCACAGGAGGAGAAACGCCCAACTCAGAACTTGATTTGCCCCCTTCTCCCACCTGATGCCCATTGCAGGAAAAACGTTCTGGTGCCCTAAATGCCAACCTGCGGTCACACTGGCAAATTTTGAAGTGGCCTGTCAGGATTTATTCACTAAGCGAGTCAGGGGCCTTTTGCTGCCGCTTCTGACGATGAAATGCAGTAAGCAGCACAACAGCAACGCCAATCACTCTGACGGACAAGAAAGGAACACAGGAAAAAAGCCAGCACACCATTTCAGTGCAATAATAAGAGTAAATCTATATTCAAGGGGCGAGAGGCTTCCGTCTTCCACCCCAAATCTTGCAAAAGCAGCCATATCTCTGCAGGCCCACCTTAAACTGTGGAAAAAGCCTCTCCCAAAGGGGCTGAATTCAGGAAGAGAGGCCCACTTTGGAGTCCTTTCTTTCTGTCCCTGGCAGGAAGTGGGGGCCCTTGGGCCTTGGGTAGCTGGCCAGATACTATCTGGTTGGTTCCTAGCCATCATCCACGCCCTTCCTGCACCCAGAAGCAGGCTGGCGCTGCTGTCAGGGATGTCCTGTTAGCACCTGGGCAGCTACCGGTTGTTCCAGCCGAAGGTTCTCGGTGGTCTCCAAGGGTAGTGCAGTATAAAATGAATTGCAGTAGTCTAGTCAATGCACAGGGGCATGAGTCTTGCTCTAGGGCCATGATGGCGAACCTATGGCATGTGTGCCACAGGTGGCACGCAGAGCCATTTGTGTGGGCACGCGAGCCCCAGGCAAACTTACCTGCACTGCACAGGCATGTACCTCCCAGTTGATTTTCGGCCTCCCAGAGGCTCGAGAGAAGCCTCTGCAGCCTTTGGAGGCCGAAAAACGGGCCCGTTTAGTCACTTCCTGTTTTTCCGGAAATACCGGAAGTGACAAAACTGGCCCATTTTTCGGCCTCCAAAGGCTGCAGGGGCTTCCCTCGAGCCTCTAGGAGGCTGAAAACTGGGAGACGCACGATGTACAGTGCAGGTAAGGGGGTGGCGGGAGATATCGTTCACACATGCGCATGGGCGGCCCTACATGCATGCAGTTTTGGGCACAGGAGCCCAAAAAGGTTAGCGACCGCTGCTCTAGACCCACTCCTCCTGGGAGAGCAGAATAAGCAGAGCTAACGTTCTCTTCCGCAACGGCTTGCCTTCTTTATTGGCTCCTCCATCTTTTCCGCCTAGATACTGCCGTTAAATTGGGGAGCAGGATGTAAAGCGGGCTGACCTTGGTGAGCTTCCTAGTGGTTTCCTACAGAGGTTAAATAAGATGGAGGGAAAGATTAAGCCCTCTAGCACCCCGTGTTGAGGTGCACCCAACCTTTGGAAGTAAACACTCAGGAGGAATTTGCAGCACCATTGGGAGAACCGGCCATTGGAAGAACCACCTGGACAGGTAAGGTTGCAATCCCTTACATAAGCCCTGGTTCAAGTAAAGGTAAAAGAGGGAAAGAACCTATTGGCCAAAGCAGTAGTCACCACCGGTGGGCTGCGGCCCACTGGTGGGACATGAGAAAATTTTGGTGGGCCGCAGAGAAATCTCACTCCCCAGAGATTTCTCTGCGGCCAACAAAGCAATTAATCCAGGCCGCGCAGAAACACAAGGCTGTGCCGCCCACATGGCCCGCGAGAACCCTTCCTCGCCCACTCACTCCTTACCCAGCAAACTTGTCTGCTAAGTTGCTATTTTTCTTTTTTTCTGACCATCATCTGTTCTGCTGTGCCGGGAGATTTAGATTAGCTAGGAAGCAGGAAATGGTTGGATTTCTTGCTTTCTAGCTAGTCTTTAGATCTTCGGCTCTGCTTTTAAGCACAGCCGAACCTCCCTTAGGACTGAAAGTTTGCTTGCAAGCAAATTCAGTGCAGACTCACGGCAAGCAAATTTGAGAGACTGAGCTAGCCGATGGCAGACAGATAGATCACTCAATGATTCTGTGAGCAACTCAATCTGCCCGCTTTGCCTGATTTTGGATAAAAGTTGCTTTTTTTATTTAAAAAAAATAACAATATTTACATACATGGTGTGTTGTGAGTTAATTTTGTGCGTTTGCTTGCTAGCAAATTTTATGAGTTTGTTTGCAAGCAAATTTTGTGTGACAGACTGAGCTAGCCAATGGCAGATAGATTGATTTCTGAATGAATCTGTGATTCTGTGAGCAACGCAATCTGCCTGCTTTGCCTGATTTGGGGTAAAAGTTGCTCTTTTTTTAAATAAAAAATTCAATATTTATATAAATATTTATAATATTTACATACTAGCCATGCCCAGCCAGTCACATGACCACCAAGCGACACCCACAAAGTAAGCCACGCCCACAGAACCAGTTAGCGGTCCCTGGGATCTAAAATTATGACTTTGGTGTTCCCTGAGGTCCAAAAGGTTGCCGCCCCCTGGTCCAAAGCACCAGAAGGCAGGACAACAAACAATGGATGGAAACTAACCAAGGAGCCAGGCAACCTGGAACCAAGGAGAAATTTCCCAACAGTGAGAACTATTAACTGGTGGAATGGCTTGCCACCAGAACTTGTGGGTGTTCCATCCCTGGAGGCTTTGTAAGAAGAGACTGGACAGCCATTTGTTGGGAATGGGACAGGGTCTCCCGCTTAGGCAGGGGCTTGGACCAAGACTTCCAAGGTCTCTTCCAACTTGGGGTACGCTGTAATTGATTAGAGTGACCACATGATATCCGTCCCATGTCTGAAGGCATCCTGAATGGAAACAGGTGAGCTCTGATTCTTCTAGGTGTTTTGTTGTTGCTGCCCCAAAGAAAAAGGTTGGAGCATGGATGCTAGCTGCCTGGCACCTTGACTCCCAGGTGCCTTAGAGCAGGGGTCTCCAACCTTGGCTACTTTAAGACTTGTAGACTTCAACCAGGGGTGGGATTCAATTTTTCTTTTACTCCCGGTTCTGTGGGCGTGACTTAGTGAGCGTGGCAGGAGAAGGGTACTGTAAAATCTCCAGTCAGAGGTGGGTTTTGCTAGTTCTCCGAA
This sequence comes from Pseudonaja textilis, assembly GCF_900518735.1. Next base: position 622,442 of record NW_020769399.1, on the reverse strand, counting down.
CTACCCAAAATTTCTGCTACTGGTTCTCCAAAACGGGTCAGAAACTGCTGAATAACACCTCTGACTTCCACTCCCAGAAGTTGGAAGTCCACAACTCTTAAAGTTGCCAAGGTTGGAGACTCCTCCCTTAGAGGAGATGCCATATGGAAGCCGCTTCGGACCTCCAGCAACAAGGCCCATCTCTCAACCCCACACCTCAGAAGAAGCCAGGTAAGACATAGCCACCAGCACCTAGGTGAGGTAATAGCCCCCACCTCAGCCCCTCTTCCCCGAGGATGACAGGTTACCAGGGGTCACCTGGGCCCCAGGGGGCTCCTTTATTTATGGGCAGAGCTGCCACCATCTCCCCCCTCTCTGCCTCCCCCCAATCTTGTTTCTACATCTGGGGCTCACAAGGGGTCACTCTCTTCGCCCCTCACCCCACCTCTTGTCCTGCTCCCACAGATCCATCTCAGGACTGGCAGGGAGGCCTCCCTCTTCCTTCGTCCTATCCCGGGGTGTGGGGGGGGGCTCAAAGGGAGGGTGCCGCACTCCTTTTCCAGGGGTGGGATTCACCGGTTCTGTGGCTGTGGCTTAGTTGGTGGGCGTGGCTTGGTTGTCCTGTGACTGGCTGGGTGTGGCCAAATCAATATCACTCACATCGAGGCACGCATCTCCTCGCCTGGCCTCTCATGACTGTGGGGATGCTGCAACAGTTGTAAATCTGAAAAATGGTCATAAGTCACTTTTTTCAGTGCCATTGTAACTTTGAATGGTCATTCCGCACAAGCAAAGTACCAGCAAAGGAGGGGGAAAAAATTCCAGAGAAGTTCCTGAGACAGGAAGTCTAGTCCTGCCAAGAACGTAATAAGGGTTAACGGAGAGGCAGTTTCTATAAGCAACACCAGAATGTTTCCTTCCTGCCTTCCTTACAGGACTAGGCCAGTAATTTATTCTAACAACCGGTTCTCTGAACTGCTTAGAATGTTAACAACTGGTTCTAGCGAATAGGTGCGAAGCTGTAGAATCCCACCCCTGCCCTTTTCTCGCAGCATTGGGCTCAGGCCTCCTGGCAAAGAAGACTCAGTGGGCACCCTTCCAGGCTGCATCTCCAGGCGGGCAGCATCGGGGAGCCTGAAAGCTGCCGACGGGGCGGCCGGGTCCCCGAAAAGCGCCTGTAGGGAGATCCGCGCTGCTCTCGCGAAAGTCCCAGCACTTCCTCCCTTTGCAGAGCAGCGCCGGAGAGCCGGTTCATCCTTCTCTGGGTGTCCCGTGGAGTGAGGCTGGAGCAGGGCAGGGCCGCCGGCATGGAGGTCCTGAACCAATCCACACCTGAGCCAGAGGAGTCGGGTGTCCGCTGCAGAAGCTCCTACCCGCCCAGTTCAGGGGCCTCACATGGTGCTGCTCCCCCCCAGCCTCCTTCAAGGAGCAGGTCCTGGGGAGGGAGGGGTCTTCTTTGAAGGGGCAGACATCACCCGGTTGTTGAGGGGGAGGGTAGAGACTCTGCACCACACCCTAGTCCCAACCCACAGATGCCGGCAGGAGGGCAGCTCCTGCCTAAAGGATTTTTGGTGACCCAAACTTTGGCAGCTGATGACCACACCAGGAATCAGAGAACAAGGCAGCTGCCAGTGGTTTGGCTTGTCCTTTCCACCGTCACCCCCTGACCCCAGCAGAACCTGGTTCGGGGTGGGGGCCTTCTGGGCACAGAAGAGAAAGAGGAACGAGTCATGGCCACAACTGGAACACATCCCTCTGAACCAGGAAGGGAATGCACCGGCGTGGCCCGGAAGGACACCCTCATTCCCACCGGAATCCGGCAGCTTCCCTGGCCCTCCCTGTCTAAAACTTCGGGCGGCTGTCCGGAACGGAGCCGGGGAGACAACCAGGTCCAGTAAAGGGGCCCTTCTGCAGGTAAGCCGGTTACAACCAGGCCTTGCACATCCAACCCAGGTTATTTTTTATTCACGGCACAGCAAGACACACTACAGCTGCTCGCTATCTATGACATCAGAGTTATGTACACAGGCCCAGCAAAATGCAGAGACACGAAATAATAAATTAAAATAAAAATGCATTATTTTGTTGTTGTCGTTGTTGATTAAAAAAATGATCCCACCAAAGTGCAACCAAGACGAGAGGACGGAGTTGTTACGGTGGAGGGCTTGGGGGCTGGATGGATTTGTTCCCGCGGCTGGCAAAAGAGCTTCTCTTTGTCCCTGGTGGCTTCGTCCCTCCACACTGGCTGGGCTGGGCATATCCCACGTTCCCCAGTCTGTCCCAGGGCAACTAGGCAACTGGCAGGATTCCAGGAGAGAAATGCCTTCCTAGAGCATCCTTAGGTTTTCCCACCCCCCCAGATTCCCCATGAAGGGGGCACCCCTGGTGGAGAGGAGAGCAGCTGGATCTCCAATTGGGTCCTTTCCGGCCACCTCCTCTCGCTAGTCGTTGGACGTGACGTCAATGTCCTCCGTGTTGGACTGCTTGGTGGCGATCCGCCATCGGTTGATGTGGTGGGATCCTTTTTTCTTTTGATCGGATTCGGGACCTTCTTCTTCCAGTTTCTGCCTTTTGTATTTGGTCCTTCTGTTTTGAAACCAGACCTTCACCTGGACGAGACAGAGAGCAGAAAAGAAGGGAAGGTAAAAAGTTAAGGCCCTCTTGGAAACCGCGGGAGCAGTGCCAAGCCTGGGGAAGCATTTTCTGATGTCCTGATGTGCACAAGCACTCATGTGTTCCCTGTCTCTGAACTGCCAGAGATCTGGCACTTATTCGCTGATGTAAACGTATTCATCTTTCACCTCCTTCTTCGGGAGGATCAAAGTGATACGTTGAAAAGAGGCGCCTAAAACCAGCCAAACGGACCAACCGTAATCCAGAACCAAAGGACGGCCAGCCACTCAGCTTTTACAACAAGGGAGGCCCGGCGTTCCCCTCCCAGGGAGAGGAAGAAAAGTTTTAAACAAGGGGCTGCCTGCCGGAAGGGGAAGGGGCTGCCTGCCTAATGCACGGGAATGAGAGCCACAGCCTCCCAAAAACCACATCTATCAATAGAAGAGAATGTGTGTTGCCATTTATATAAGCGTAGAATATATATATACTAGCTCGATAAATGTGCATCATTATGAAACTATGTGGTCGGGCTTAGTTTTGGGGAAGGAAAATAAGGGGAAAAAAATTGCGCCTCTGCCTACCAGCATCCATTGATATTGATCTGGCTGGCATCCTGTCAGAGTGTGAGAGAGGTGAGGGCTGTTTGGAAAGTGAAACAGTATTTGATGTGTGAGCAAGGAGACAGCAAGGAGCCTGGGTGTGGCTTAGCTCAACTGTTCTGTACTAAAGCTGCTTGGTGCTGCGGAAGTAAAACTGAAACTGAAACTCCTCTCCTTCGCTTGTATTTTGCATTTGGAACAGATTTCTTTTCAGGTGGGGAGGGGGAGTAGAACTCCTTAGCATCAGAGCGTTTTAATAATAAAAAAAACACAAAATACTAATGCTCCGATGGTCATTTCGAAAAATCCTTTCTTAGCGAGCACCTAAAAGCCAAGAGAAACTCACATGCCAAATGTCAAGTTTGTAGGCTTTATGGTTACAGTTCTGGAGATTTTGTGATGATGTGTGAGTGGTATTTTGCTTTTATATAGAGAGAGAGGAGGAAGAGGAGGAGGAGGAAGAGGGGGAGAAGGAGGAGGAGGAGGAGGAGGAGGAGGAGAAGAAGAAGAAGAAGAAGAGGAGGAGGAGGAGGAGGAGGAGGAGAAGAAGAAGAGGAGGAGGAGGAGGAGGAGGAGGAGGAGGAGGAGGAGGAGGAGGAGGAGGAGGAGGAGGAGGAGGAGGAGGAGGTGTGTTTGTGCATCAGAACGCTGGTAAGAAAAGCCACAATCCACTCTCTTCATTTGCTGTGGATGAAAGTACTAGTGCAAATGCACGTAGTCCCCCACTGTCCTTTATGTAGCAAAGAGGAAGTGGTGGAGACTGGCAAAGTTCACGAGAGACCAAGAATATGTTCTTCAGCTACAGAAACGCCTGTTGGAGCTGGCAACATGCGACTTAGCGTGCCAGCCATACTCTGGTGGTGGAAATTAAACTGACTTGGCATTGAAAGAAAAAAACCTTGTGAATAACGGAGACATTTCAATAGGAAAAACATACCCTGTAGGTCACACAAAGAAGGACCCGGTGAATTTTATCTAAATGTCCAAATTTACCTAAATTTTATCTAAATGTACCACTTTTGGCCAGTTTGAAAAACCGCCCATCAGGAAAAGCACAGAAGGATTCCCGAGAAACTAGCCGACTTGTAAGAAACAGTTGTGGTTTTGAAAATGGTTGGATCTGAGACTATGATAACACCTCGGGCACCTACCAGAACCTTCCCCCACCCCAGATTTTACTGGTGTGTCTGATCAGCTGCATCAGAAGACCCCCAAGGAGAGTCTTAAGGAACACAGCAAAAGGACACAACAACTGAGAATCCAAACGGAAACAAACAGGCATCAAACAAAGAGCTTTGGGTTTGGTAAGGCTGGTGCTTGGTTGACATCCATTGCAATTCTGCATCATTCTATTCTTCTTACTCGACTGGCCTGTCTTAGGCATCCCGCCTGGAATGGCTGGGTCCTCTTTCCAGCCATGGGGTTTCCCAGCTGCCATTTTGAAATCCTGAATCTGCCCCAAAGAGCCATTTTGGTCCCCAACTTACGAAGTTCTTGCAAAGTTTGTTGGGCATGGAGAAGTAATCAAGAGCCCCACACAGACGGCCCTGGATGGCTTCAATCATTCTAGGAAGCTCTTCTGGCTGATACACACACACACACACACACACACACACACACACAGGTCTCTTTTCTGCCCAACTCCTTTGGTCACCACGCTGTAAAAACGATGTTGAGGCTCTAGAAAGAGTGCAGAGAAGAGCAACCAAGATGATGAGGGGACTGGAGGCCAAAACATACAATGAACGGTTGCAGGAACTGGGCCTGGCTAGTCTAGGGAAAAGAAGGACCAGGGGAGACAGGATAGCGGTCTTCCAATATTTGAGGGGCTGCCACAGAGAGGAGGAAGGGGTCAAGCTATTTTCCAAAGCACCTGAAGGCCAGACAAGGAGTAATGGATGGAAACTGATCAAGGAGAGATTCAACCTGGAAATGATATGCACTGAAGATGGTGTTTGATTTCATTGTACGAGGTGCAATGACAATAAAGTAAACTGAACTAAAACGAAAGAGAAACTTTCTGACAGTGAGAACAATCAACCCATGGAACAGAAGTTGCCTTCGGAAGTTGTGGGTGCGCTATCACTTGAGGCTTTCAAGAAGAGACTGGACTGCCATCTGTCAGAAATGGTGTAGGGTTTCCTGCTTGGGAGGGGGGGGTTGGACTAGATGACCTGCAAGGTCCCTTCCAACTCTTAATCTAGAAGTAAGGTATGAGAACTGCTGCAGGAGGACTCACGACAGTTGGTCTGCTCAGGAACCAACCTGTTTTTTTGTGGCACTTCATGGTTCCTCCCACAGATGTGCACCAAAGCATGCCGAAAACCGGGGGGGGGGGGGGCTTTCCCAAATCCCCACCACTCTAATCAGACTCTCCCCCTGTGGAAAATCTTGCCCTGTGAGATTGGCGTGTCCTGTCAGACATCCTTTTCCTGCAGGCCTTTTGCCAGTCACATGTGGAAGTGTCTTTGGTGCCCTCAGGTGGCCTGCATGCCGGCTGCAGTTTGCACATTGGCAGAGCCAGAACGGGCCTGGAACAGGCGTGAAGGGCATGGAAGCGCCTGAGGCCTTGAATGCAGAAAAGCTTACTTACAGTTGGAAGGGACCTTGTAGGTCATCTAGTGCAACACCCCCTGCCCCACCGCCCATACCAGGGGTCCTCAAACTTGGCAAGTTTAAGTCTCGTGGATTTCAACTCCCAGAATTCTTGAGCTAACATGGACTGGAGAGGAATTCTGGGAGTTGAAGTCCACAAGACTTAAAGCTGTCAAGTTTGAAGACCCCTGATCTATCATCTATACCTGTCTGTCTGTCTGTCTATCGTCTATCCATCCATCCATCCATCCATCCACTTCTATCTGTCTGTCTGTCTGTCTGTCTGTCTGTCTGTCTGTCTATCCATCATCCATCCATCCATCCATCCATCATCTATCACAAGGGTCCTCAAACTTGGCAAGTTTAAGACTGGTGGACTTCAACTCCCAGAATTCCTGAGCTAACATGACTGGAGGGGGAATTCTGGGAGTTGAAGTCCACCAGTCTTAAACTTGCCAAGTTTGGAGACCTCTGCCACAGACCATTTCTGCTGTGGAAGACAGACAGGGGCCTCCCCACCCAAACGCCAGGATGCAGGTATAACTCAGTGAAATGTCATGAGAGTCAAACTGAAGGTTTTCCCTTCTTACAGCGGACTCTTCCTTTTGGGGACTCTGGCCCTGAGGCCCCCTCTTGAAGGGGGCTTCAGCCGAGACCGATTCTCAGGGAAGCTGCCCTTCAAAGACAGCTGAAAGTGGCCCAAGAAAACACAGATATACACGATTAAGCATCTCACTGTTTATAAAAGACAAGGGATTTGGCAGGTCAGGATTCCTGCTTCAATTTCAGTTTCAAATCCCCCGTTTATTTTCAAGGCATCCTCGGAGGGATCCAGTGATCCAAGAGATTGGTGGTACCCACATGGTCAACACACATGAAACTGAGGCGGAATTTCGGCCACACAACTGCAGTATCTCTGGATGTTTTGACACACACTCTCGTGAGCGACTTTGCTCCTCCTAGCCCAAGACCACCCATCCCAGCCTGACCCACTGATCATTCTCCCCCACAAGCAGGCATGTCTCTCGCCAGAGTTCTGGAGCCTGTTCTGGAATTTAAAGAACAACAAACACATATCACAACCCTATGGAACACCGCATCAACCGCAAGGAAGGTACCAAACTGAATGGCAGTTTAAGCTTTCCACATACAAAATTCGACTCCGATTATTTTTGTTCTGGTCGATAATTTAAATGTTGGTATGATAAAAGTACTCCATATTGTTTTCTTTAATGAACTCAGAAATTCTCACTGGAGGCACAAATGACCAGGCTCAAATGATCCTACTTCAGGGGTGGGTGAGATTCTACCGGTATAACGACTGGTTGGGTGATCGCACGCTTTGCACGCACGCTCCGTGTTTTAAAAAGCTCTAATACAGTGGCCCCCAACCTTTATTGAACCAGGGACCGGTTTCACGATTATTTATTCTTCCACGGACCGGTACCTGAGTAACACAAGACTCCACCGCCATCAGGACGGCTCTTCATTCAAAGCCGCCCCCACCCCTTCGACAAAACTAAGGCGCGAGCACCCAAACGCTGCTTTCCAACTGAAAACCTGGAAGCAACCGAAAACCCGGAAGTGCCGTCAAAACAAGATGGCGGCGCCCAAGCTTTGCGGCCTGGTAAAAAATGATCCATGGCCCAGTACCAGTCCGGGGACCGGTGGTTGGGGACCCCTGCTCTAATACATTGATGGCAAACCTTTTTGTTGTGGTGTGCTGAAAGCTCTGTCCGCCAGCACCCACAATGCAAGGCACCCCGTGCCCCTGTGCATGCACCCACAACATCCCAGCCCCACCCCCTTACCTGCATTGTGCATGTGCACACCTCCCAGCTGATTTTCGGCCCATTTGGGGCCGTTTTTGCTTTCCTGGAGGCTCGAGGGAAGCCTCTGGAGGCTGAAAACGGGCACTTCCTGTATTTCCAGAAGGCCCATGTTTCGGCCTTCCGAGGCTCTAGAGGCTTCCCTCGAGCCTCCGTGAGGGCGAAAACGGCCTCAAACGAGCTGAAAATCAGCTAAACGAGCTGAAAATCAGTTAAGTTTGGCTGGGGCTCACATGCCCACACAAATGGCTCTGTGTGCCACCTGTGGCATGCGTGCCCTAGGTTTGCCATTATGGCTCTAATACTTACCTTCTACTTCTACTCCCTGTGAATAAAACAGCCCTGCTGTGTGAATCAGCTGTGCTCTTAAAAAAAGGAAAATGCAGGATGGGATAGAGCAGGGGCCGGCGAGTGGGCCCCCCGCTCATCACAGAGACCTGGTTAGCTGCCAGCTGATCTTTGGAGCAAGGGCTTCGCCTGAACCGGTCCGAACTGGTAGAACTGCCCTACTTCGGACACCTTGGACCAAACTCTGACTCTCCGGCTCGGATGCTGGGGAAGGAGGAAGGAAGGAGAGGATGACCAGCAGCAAAGCAGGTGGACTCAGTCCCAGTGATGACTGGGGGGGGGGGCAGGAAGAGGGGGGGCCGCCCTTGGAAGACCTCAGGATTAGCGATGTGGTTGCTAGGAGTCAATTGTGATAATGGCGGTAGTCCTTGGCTTATGACCAAAATGGAGCCCAACATTTTTAAGCGAGATCAGTGAGTTTTGTCCCGTTTTACCAGCTTTCTGGCCACCGTTGGAAAGTGAGTCACTTCCATTCAGCGGTGGTATTCGCAATTTTTACGACCTGTTCTGTGGGTGTGGCTTGGTGGGCGTGGCAGGGGAAGGATATACTGCAAAATCCCCCTTCCCTCCCCACCCCACTAACCTACTTTCCAGTTCTGTTCTCCTGTGCAGGGCAACAAAAGAACACCCAGCCGATCAGCTGGGACTCTGGAGGCAGAGAATAGATGGGATTGATGGGGCCAGTCAGAGGTGGGATTGGCCGGTTCTCTGAACTACTCAAAATTTCCGCTACCGGTTCTCCAGAACCGATCAGAACCAGCTGAAGACCACCTCTGCTTCCGTTGTTAAAAGTTAGCAACAACTGGCTTCTGCATTGACTTGGCTTGTCAGAAGGTCGTAAAAGCGAATCACGTGACCAACCATCATAAATACGAATACGAATCCGTTGCCAAGCCTCCAAATTTTGATCATATGGTCACGGGGGAGGCTGCAAGAGTCGCCTTCCCCACCCCACCCCCACTGCTGCTGTTAAGTTAGAACAGTCACTAAATGAATTGTTGTAAATGATGGACTCTCTGTACACCATTTTATTCCTGTTATTTAATCCCCAAGCAGAGTTTCTTCACTCCTCTGAACTGTTTTCGGAAGCGGGGAATGGGATGACAATGAAATGAGGGGCCTCCCTTAGCCTGCTCCAAAAATTCTTGGATAAACCACAGTGAGCCAACCTCTGCCTAAGGAGGAGGGAAAAAAAGGGAAAAGGCAGCAGGGCCTCCCCTCTGGGCAGCAGAGCTAGAGGGGTCCTTGGCGGTGGAGCTCTGGAGGTGGGGGATGCTGGGAATGGTAGTCCGTGACAGCCCCGAGAAAGCCACTTCCCTCCCAAACTCGGAGCAGTCTGCCCAGAGAAGCCAGACATGTCCAAAACCCCAGCCACAAAGCTCCCTGGGACACAAGTGCTAAAGGACAAATTGGAAAGAATTGGACTTCCCCTCCCCAGCCCCCCAAAGAAAAAGCTCAAACTGAAGAGCGATTTTCTTTTGATGGCTCCTTGGCGCTCTCTGAGCTCCCTTGTTTTCACTAGGATGAAGTTATCTAGTTTGGGTCAGGAAACTGCAAGGAAAACCTCAAGAAAACGAGGAAGCTTCAAGACGAGATTGGACGGCCATTTGTCAGAAAAATGGTGTAGGGTCTTCCGCTTGGGTGTGTGTGTGGTGGGGGGTTGGACTCGATGACCTATAAGGGTCCCTTCCGACTCTGATGATCTGTTATCTGTTAAGCTCAGAGCCCACCAAGAACCCCTCATGTCAACTCTGAGCTACAAAGATTCTCCTTTTTTTCCCCCGCCTGCCCTTGGTCAAAAGGTTGTTTTCTGGTTGTTTTCACCATAAATGACCTCTGTTTTTAAATGGTTATGCTCTGTTCCTAAGTACCCATTAAATGACCTTTAAAAAAAAAATAAAACAAATAAAACCTACAGATTTGCCCGTTTCTGTTTTCACATTTTACTTTCCTTTCGCTCCCCAACCGTTGGGAGGACCGAAGGCGCCTCTCGTTTTCCTTCAGGAAGGAGGGGACGTTACTCCCCGAACGGAGGCAGGGAAGGAGGACGTAGTAGGATTTTTCTGGTATAAAATCTCCTTTAAAAGATCAACAAATCAGTCTAATCATGTCCCCCCCCCCGCCCCCCACGATTAATAAAAAGTGCACGGCTCTCAACCCCAAATTAAAACGGACTCTGACACGGTTCACGGTTGCTGTACCCTGCAGTAGTCCTGGGTCCGTCCAAGGACTCTTCCCTGGGCCAGGAATTGCCCGAAAGCGCTTCTCGCTCCTCTCCGGCAGGTACACCTCTCCCCTCCCCCCCCCCCCGTCTCTCCCTCTCTCTCTCTCTCTCTCTCTCTCTCGAACAGTGACATTCCCTGGATTGGGACCTTCGTTCCTGGGCAGAGTTTTTTTTACCTTTGAACATGCAAATTCATTGTTATCGTAGTAATCCTAATTCTTCTTGCAGTTTTCGATTCAAGAAAAAATAACACCATATAAATGTTGTGCCTAAAGCAATTAAAAAAAAAACAGAAAGTCCCACAAAAATATATTTTTTTAAATACAAAAACAAATATCGCCTTTGTTGCGGCGTTCCAGAATGCTTTGGGTTTATCTGTACAAGAATACGCACAGACACACAGACACAGACACAGACACACACCAGAGGGAGAGGGAGAGATAAGGAGAGGGAGGGAGGGAGGGAGGGAGGGAGGGAGGGAGAGAGAGAGAG
>NW_020769399.1:590423-604789 GCF_900518735.1 Pseudonaja textilis | reverse complement strand
GAAGGAAGGAAGGAGGGAGGGAGGGGGAGAAAGAAGGAAGGAAGAGCAAGGGAGGCGACAGTCCGGTAGATTTCCCGGCGGAGTTTAGGCCGCCGTTCTTTGAAACATGGACGAATCGGCGCCGGTTTTCTCTGGGATGGAGGGGAGCATCCCCGGGGCCGCCAGATCTCTCCTTCCAGCTACCGGAAAAAATAAAACGAGTTTCTGTGCGGTGGGTGGAAAAAAACTTCCAGGAATCTCAAACCTTCTTGGAAGAAAAAGGGCCTTTCTCCGCCGCGAGGAGTATTTGAACGGGTTTTGCTCGGATCCCGACCAATCCCCCGGCGGGGCGCCGAAGCAGCCGGCGAAGTCCCGCTCCTTTACCGAGCGCTGTTCTTTCCCGCTGGAGCGGGGATTGCGGGGCTCCGGGAAGGGTGGGCGCCCCCTTCGCCCCTGCACGGCCGCGACCTCCCCGAGTGAGTCCCCCCCTCCCCGTGCCCCGCTCCCTTCTCAACCATCTCAGCGGAAGGGAAGTCTGAATCGCGGGGCCTTCTCGGGTCGAAGGAGGGCAAAGCGAGCCGTTGGCGGGACGGCAGGACCGGCTCCAGTTACCTCCTGAGCCCCACCGGCTGCTCCCGCGGCTGCAGAAGTCCCGGGCAGGGGCGCCTTGGCCGGGGGTCTGGATGGCAACGTCCCTCCCGCGGGCCCCGAGGGTCGCGCCGATCGCTCACAGGCCCGGAAAGGAGAGATGGGGCTGAGCCGAACCAGCTCAAAGGCCGCGGATGCCTTGCAGCGGTCAGAAACGCCGGCCCAGCCTTTCACCAAAGTCCCCCTCGGCGCCCTGGCCGGGTGGGGGAAAAGGCGCTGCTGCCTCCGGCCAAGCGGGAAACTTCTCCCGGCGCTTGACCGGCACCCGGATCGCGACTCGCTTTTCCTACAGGACGGACGGGCTCGGCTGCCTCCTGGCACAGCTTTGACCCACCGCCAAGTCCGGGCCGGGCGAGGACGGCCAGGCCAGGCGCTGCTTGGAAGCTCAAAAGCCCGAGAGGCCCCGACCGCATGCCCTGGGCTCCCCGGAGGCGGCCGCGCTTTGCTTACCTTGGAAGCGGTGCCCGAAGAAACGGTTCCGCAGCACCCAGGGGTAGAAGTTGAGCGGATCGCGCGGCTGCGGGCCGAAGAAAGGGTGCGGCGAGGCGGGCAGGTGCGAAGAGGCCAGCTGCGGCGGGTGGACGGCCAGGGCAGGTGGGTGGCTCACGGCCTCCGGGAAGAGCAGCTCCGGGCCGCCGTAGAGCGAACGCCCGGCGGTAGCCGAGCCCTGGAAGCCGTGGGCGAAGGCCTCGACGGCGGCGCTGGCCGGGTATCCGAGGGCGGCGGCGGCGGCAGCGGCAGCGGCGGCGGGACGGAGAGAATCCTCTGCCAGCGGGTGGCTATTGTCCTTGCCCACCAGGGACTCGATGGTGAAGCAGCGCTTGGCCGCCGCCGCCGCCGCCGCGGGCTGGAACATGGCTCAGGGCCGGGCGAGGGCGGCGCTCAGGCGGACCCGGGCGCGGGAACCCCAGGGAGCCACGTCGGGCTCGGCTCGCAACCGGCCCGAACCGGCAACAGTTCCAAAGCGCGCTGGACCGGGCAGGGCGCGGCGGCGCCAGGCGGCTGTGGGATAGTGGCAGCTGCACTCCCACCCGTGGTTCACCCGCGCGCGGCCCGCCTCCCACCCCATCCACCCGGTGCGCAGTGGGCGCGCTCCTTGGCTAGTCGTCCAGATAAGCCGGGTACCTGCGGCCCGCCCCTCTGATTGGCCAGGTTCACCTGCCCCGGGGTTGGGGAGGGCACGTGGGAATGGCGGAGGGAGGGAGGCGAAGGGGAGGAGGCAGCGGGGTCGCCGCCAAAAGGCGGACTGGAGCGCCCGGGAGGCTGCGCTCAGCTCCGGATCCGCCCCCGCTGCCCCGCCCTCCCGCTTGCCAGAAGGAAGGCAGGCGGAGAGAGCGAGCGAGGGAGCGGGCGAGCCAGAGGGAGGGAATCGGCTGCCCGCCCGGGCTTCTCGCAGCGCCCGGATCCCGAGTCCCCCCGGGGCCGGGCCGAGCTGGCCGAAGGCAGGCCCGGTCGGCGCCTTGTCCAGGAGAAGGGCGACTCCCGAGGCCGAAAACCCTCGGGCGGCTCCAGCGGCCTTGAGGCCTCCAGGACGGCTTCTCTAAGCCCCGACGGAGTCCCCCCCCACCCCCGCGTCGGCTCTCGCTCCTTTTCTCGGGGGGGTTGGAGCAGCGCTGCGGGTCGGGAGCAAAGCCGAAGGCAACGAAGAAGTCGCCCTCCAGGATTCGCCGAGGCGCTGCGGGAGAGAACGGTAGGCCGAGGAGTCACACTCGCCGGGTGCAACGGTCGCCTTGGTCCGTATCCGAAGACCGGAGACCTTCCGATCTCAGACAGCGCCTCGCGGGACTCGAAGGCCCGTCCGCATCCCGCTAGCCAACTCCACTGCGGCGGCCACTCTACCTGGGGCCCGGGAGAGAAGCGAGACGGTCAAGGGCTTCCTCTTGGCCAGGCCGCCTGAGGTCTGGCTCGGCTCCCGGGATTCCCCCCCCCCCCCCCCGCCCTTCGTTGCTGCTGAGAAGGGCGGCTGGAGCTCTCTTGCTGGCTCCGGAGGAAAGGCGAGGACCCACCCGGCGCGATCAGAGCGTTGAAAGGAGTTTGGGGCGCAGGATAGCTGGCTGGCCCCACCTGTCGCACGGTAAGTAGCCCCGGCCATCGCTACCGGGGAGGCTCCCGTCGTGGCCTTTGTCAGTTCCTTCCCACCCCCTGCTGCTGCGGAGCCTGGAAGGGCCCCGATTCGTGTCTGCCAGAGGCCCGGTCGTGCTCCGCTCCTTCCTCCCTGGCCCCCGAGGGTGGTGGGAGGAAGCAGCGCGTTGTGGCACCGCGGCGAAGGACTCCCGTTCCGCAAAACACGGAGTCGCCGAGAAGCCCGGAGGCCGAGTTCCCACAATCAGCTCCCGCCACCAGGATTAAGGCTGAGCTGCACTGAGCCTGCTGCCTAGGCCGTTCTGGCCGCGCCGGCTCCGTAACCCAAGGCGCATTTTGCCGGAGCGCGGGCATTGCAAGAGCCTCTCCGGGCAGGCTGGAGAAAAGCTGTCCCCCCACCCCCCCATCCCGACGGAAGTAATCGGGGGGGGGCAGTTCTGCAGCCCCCGCGGCCGGAGGGTTTTTTTTCTCCCTTCTGCGAGGCCTTCGCGTCCCTTTCCCGACGGTCCCCTGCGCGGAAAGGCCACTTTCTCCGCCGAGGTCGGGTTCTTTTTTTTTCTCGGGCAGCGCCCTTTCCAAGCAGCCTCTTCAGCGTGCGTTGGGTCTCCTGCTGCGGCCCGGGTAAGTGGAGGAGAAGCCCAACCGGAACGTCCGAACCGGAATCCAAGCAAGGGGCGGGGGGGCTCGTTTATTCTACCGGAGGCCGCCTCGGTCGCCTCTGAAAGCCGCCGGGGAGAGACCAAGAGGCAGCTGGCTCCGGTTTTCCGGACGGCCGGGACTAGGCACGGCGTCCAGCACCCGAAAGAGTCGGGGAGACAAAGGGGTGCGAACGGAAGCGGCTTCTGGCGTTTCCCGGCTAACAGCGGATTGCAACCCCTCGTGCGCTCGCCTTAGCGGGAAAGGCGCTGCCGGCTGCTCCGAGGGCGTCCCGGTGAAACCGGCTGCTGACTCGAAGAGAAGATTTCACGCCAAACCAAGCCGCCTCCGGAGAGATCCTGGAAGGAAAACCACGCAGTCAGCCGGCGACGCTGGAGGTTTTCGGCGGTGACTGGGCTGCCCTTTGTCTGGGAGGGTCTGAGGGTCCCTCCGCTGGCGGTGGGTGGACTAGAAGGGCTCCGAGATCTCCTCCCACCCTACGGATCTCAGGTTCTCTTCTAATAGAAATAGGGTGCAGGCACACACATAGGGAGACCGAAGGTATAATAGGAACTGTGGTTTTTTTTTTTTCCAGGACGTCGGTATGTTTCACGGGAACCGTTTCCGCGCCAACGCCGCTCTCTTTGGGCGCACTGAGGCCGGGATCGAGTTCACGAGCGCCGCGTCCTCCTCTGGGCTCCTTCGGCCGGAGACGCGCCGCTTTCTTCCTCTTCAAAATGAGCCCCGTTTCCCTTTGAATTCCGGGGTGAGGTTCCAGCCTCTCGCTGCGTAGGAGTGGACTCCGGAGGCCGGACGGTTTTAGGCGGCCCCACGGAAAAGGCCCGTTCCGGAGACGCCTCCGGCGACCCAGCTGCCCTTCGACCTTGCCCGTTTCCCGAAGAGCTGAGCTCCCGTCGGCCTCCAAAGGGGCTCCCCTCATTTCCAGCCGGGGAGCAAAAAAGGAGGCGCCTCCGCGCCAGTGAACGCCTCTCGCGACGAAGGGAAACCCGCAGCGTCGCCGTGAAGCGGCCCGGCGATCGCCGAGACCGAATAACAACCTGCTTCGGCAGCCTGCAGGCGGCTGCTTCCCCGCGCTTTCCTCCCGGGCGGCCTTCACGCTCCCTTCCGCGCGTGGGAAGAGCCCTGGACGCGTCTCGGTTGAGCCGGGAGCTGAAGCTGGCGGGGCTTTGGCAACGGAGGCTGGCCGGAGCGGGCTCTGCCCCCCACCCACCCACCCGTGACAGCCCCGGCCCCACGCGGGGTCGTTCGCTCTCCTCCTTCGGGCTGTCCCGGCCTTTCAGCTGCCCCACCCTCCACCCCGTCGAGGCGGGCACAGCCGAAGCAAGGCGGGAGGAAGAGAGCGCCTGGGCACTGCGAGTCCTCGGACTTCGGCGAGACCCGGCTCGCGTGGTCGGGTGGGCGCTTTCTCCCCTGCCAGGGCGAAGGTGGAGGGCGCTGGGCAGGCAGGGCGCTCCTGTCTCGGGGTGGGGTGGGGGGGTCCCCGAAGCGTTGGGGGTTCGATTCTGAAGGCCGGGACGGGCCTAACCGGTTTTGGCCAAGGGGCGGCCGCTTCTCGCTGCCCTGACACGGAGAAAGAGGCCGGGGCCTTCACGCCCTTGAACGAAGGGGGCGGAAGGGGTGTGTGAGGCTATGTAGACGGTGACCTTTGCTTCCGGCCATTCAGAAGACCCGCTGGGTCCCCCGGGGGTGGGGGAGGCCTGAGCGGGACGGGAAGCGGCTTCCTAGCAGCGGGCAGGATCAGAAGAACCAGCCAATGGAACCCCCGGATCTTTGGGATCCCCCAACTCCACCTGACTTGGGCACCAGGTGCAGTCCGGGTGTCTGGCGGTGGCGTGGTCTCGTCGCCCTGACGGAGCAACTCAGCACACGGAGGCTGGAGTCTCACGGGTGCCCAGGACGCCCTTTCTGGCTGGGAAGAGAAACGGCCGGCAACGGGCCGGGCGGCCCCACTCCCACCCCCTGATTCGCCCAGGCAGCGGCGAACCGCCCTCTCCTGTCGCCCCTCCCCCCCCCCACTTCCCGGTTGCTGCCATGGATGCCAACCAGCGCTTTCGCCCACCGATGGTCCGAGCAGGAAAAGCCAGGAGGTGGCAGTTTGGAGCGTCCGCCAAGCTGCCCAGGTCTGAAGTTCTTGCATAACTGGAGGAGGTGGGGGGGGGGAGGGTCCCATTTACTGGTCGGGGTGGGTGGGAAAAGACAAGGAACAGGTGAGTTTCCCCAGGTATTCAGCCTGGATAGGCAGTTCCTGCTTTTCCTAAGGGGAAAAGTCCCTATGATCCAAGGGCACCTTGGTCATTTGGGTCTTTGGGTTTGGTGGTCTCTCTCTCTCTCTCCCCCCCCTCTCTCTCCCTCCCTCCCCCCCTCCCCCCCTCTCTCTGTCTCTGTGTCACTCTCTCTCTGTCTGAAATGACCCCTTTTGCAGGCATTGGGAGTGGATCCAAAATGGTTAACTGGAGATTTTTGCCCTTAGCCAGAAGAGTCCAGAGAAAGCAGGCAAGGGAGGAAGTGAGCAAGTTTACATCGCCTTCTTTTTTCTTTTTTTTACTGCAGGGGCCTTTTCTCTCCTTTCCTCTCCCCTCCCTCTGTCTCTCACTTCTTCCTCTCTCCTCTCTGTCTTCCTCTTCCTCTCTTCTTCCTCTCCTCTCTCCTCCTCCTTCCTCTCTCTTCCTCCCTCTTCCTCTTTCTTCTTCCTCTCCTCTCCCCTCCCTCTCCTCACTTCTCGCCTCTCCTCCTCTCCCTCTCTCTTCCTCTCCCCTCCCCTCCCTCTTCTCCCCATCCCACCAACATGCACAAGGCAAAGACTTGGTAAAACAGCCCCCTCCCTCTCCCCTGCCACACAAGAGAGAATGGCGCCTTTGATTAGGCCAGAGATGATTCCAGGGGGCCACAGGTTCAGGATCCGCCCCACTTTGCCAATTCCTGAAGATAACTAACAAAAGCTTTGAAATTTGACAGCAATTCAGGGAGCTGAAGGAAGGAAGAGGCTCCTGCCTGGCCCTGGGTTATGGAAGGCGTCCTGTCCATTTGGCTGCTTCGGTGATGGCGCCAATCAAGAACACGAGCAGATCAATACAAAAATCCACTTAATTTAAAATTCAAGGTACCTCTTCAAAATTACTTAAAAATGTCCTGTCACTTTTGAAAGCTTCTTTTTTTAAAAAACACAAAACCTTTCAGATTTTAACTGGGAATCAGCCTGGAATTTCTGAGGGTGTAAAATTCCCTTTAAATGCATACTGAGAAGTCATCAAAAACTGTATAGATATAATTTACAGATGATGCCAAGCCTCTTAAATGCCTTCAATGAATCAGATTAATTTTTGTTGACGGTTGACAGATTTGTTCTACCAAAACACTGGAAAAAAAACATAAAGTCCAAAGTCTTCATTTGAATCGGTGGCATTTGAAAGTGTGGAAACAGCCCTGGATGAATAATACGGCAGCCAAGAGGTTTAATTAAAACTGTTTTATTTATATTTGGCTTCCATTTTTAGTAATATCAGTGAAGTAGTAACCTCCATCTATTTTTAATGGAAATAATTGAATGTACATGTTTAAAATTCTTGATTTCACTTTTAAGTTTAGAAATGTACTTAACACATATATACTGGTAAAATGTATGTTTTTTTAAAAAAACTGCATAGTTTCTCTTTTTAATTTTTCTTTACTTGTATAAACTTTTTCCTACATGAAACATGATTTTATCATTGTATCTTCCATCCACGCATTCATCCACCCAATTCATTTTCTGGGTTCACACAACATGGTAAATCCTAAACCAGATAAACAAAACAGAACTCTATGTAGAATAGAATAGAATTTCTGCCCAACCCACATCTACCTTCCAGGTGCCCAAGGAACCTATCCTGGCCTCACCTAGACTGCAGGGGGGAGGTGGGCTTGTCCTTAGCTGCTCCCAAAGGTCCCTCAGAAAGGCTCTTCTCTTCCTCTAATTTTTGCATAGATTTAAGTTCACCCTTTTCATTCAATATTTCCCCATATCTAACTGTTTGTTCCTTCTTGTATATTATAGGATAGAAAAATGCTTCAATAGTCAATAACCAGACTGGAATTTTCAAACAACATTGTCTCTTAATCTTCTCCCAGTTTAACCACAGAGACTCCCGTATATAATATCTTCTAAAATATCCCTGTATTTTAGTTCCCTTATAACATAGAAAAGCGTGCCACCCCAACAACAAATCATGTCCTTCTAATATCAACAATCTAGTATTTCTTAAGTGTTATCCATTCCTTGATCCACATCAGGTTTGCAGCTTGGTAGTACAACTCCCAATTAGGCAAACCAAATCCTCCTCTAATTCTAGCATCTTGCAAAAGTTTTAAAAGTTTTCACTTTTCTAATTCAGTGCTCAAGGAGATGAAAAATCATTTTCCCCTCCAAAAAAGTAATTAAACATGAAGAATGTTTAAAGATGGGGACAATTCAAGAGCCAGCAAAGGAAATCTATCTTCTTGCCGCTGTGTTTCATGGTAGTTTCCACCCGAGTGGGGCTTTTCTTGCCCCCCAACACCATTAGAAGAGCCCCAGAAGCCCCAGCCAGTCCATGTAGATGGAACCCTGAATGTCCAATCACTTTGGAGGAGGGGACTGTCTATACAGAGTGCTGCTGAAGGGTTGCATGGATGCGATAGCCACCCACCCAACCTTTCCGGGCTTGGTGGAAAAAACGGGAGGGCCAGAAAAAATCAAAATAGTCTCAGCAGCAAAACCCAATCCCAGCCAGGCAGCAAAGGCAGGAAGGGGGAATTGAAGCGTTGTGGGTGTGGATGGGAGACCACGAGGAAATCCCGGGCTGTGGATTAACAGGAAGTAGAAAAGGATGGCCTCAGAAGCCTCATCAAAGCTAGGCCCCCATTTTCATGCCTATCCCTGCTGAAGGGGGGAGGGAGCTTTGGCTGCACCCTCACAGCCCCTATCTTGACTTGTTTTTGACCCGCCCTCTGCAGACGCCCCCAGAAGAGGTGAAAGAAGCTTCCGGTAAACCAGAAGGGTTTGTTCGCTTCCAGGTTGTTCCCAGGAAAATGGCATTTGTGTGCTGATGATGTCATCAAGAGGTCAGCTGAGATAAAGGTGGGTGGACTCTGAAGGAGGAGGAGGAGGAAGGGAGATGGAGTCAGGGAAAAAGAGGAGGAGAAAGAGAAGGAGAAGGAAGGGAGATGGAGTCAGGGAGAAAGACGAGGAGAAGGAGAAGGAAGGGAGGTGGAATAAGGGAGAAAGAGGAGGAGAAAGAGAAGGAGAAGGAAGGGAGAGGGAGTCAGGGAGAAAGAGGAGGAGAAGGAGAAGGAGAAGGAAGGGAGATAGAGTCAGGGAAAAAGAGGAGGAGAAAGAGAAGGAAGGGAAATGGAGTCAGGGAGAAAGGAGGAGGAGGAGGAGGAGGAGAAGGAGGAGGAGAAGGAAGGGAGATGGAGTCAAGGAGAAAGAGGAGGCAAAGGAGGTGGTCCTTGTGATGCTTTGCCTTGGATTTTTGATGGGCGGGAGAGATAAAGTCCAAGTAACTCTAAGTCTCTCTCTGTGTGTGTGTGTGTGTGTGTTTGTGTGTGTGAATGTGAGTTTGTCTGTGTGTGAGAGAGGGAGGGAGGGAGGGAGGCCTAGAAGTCCCTGTGCGTGCAACATGGGATTTGTGGTGGATTTCTCCGGAAGTCCCCACGGCTTCGGGGAGAGGAAAGGCCCATCCATCAAGGCCATATGCCGCCGCCGCCGCCGCATTTCCTCTCTTGCAATTTGCGTGCCGTTCGCCGCCGCCGCCGCCGCCGCCGCCGCCGCCGCGGAGATGGCAGCCTCCCAGCCCTGATTAGGCGCAACAGATTTCTGCTCCTTATATTTAGACTCTCCAGATTGCTTCCCGGAAAGTGCGCTTTTGGAAGGCAGGAGACGCCCGAGGGCCATATCCTGCCACCAGGCTCGGCAGGTAGCAGCCTGCTCCACGCCGGGAAGGCCTCGCAGCCGGAGCTTCTGGTGCCGGGCGGGGTCCGGCCCAGCCTGGCTCTGCCCTGCACCCTCCCCGGGGGGGGGGGGGGGCTCTGTGCCCCCCCCCCCGCCCCTCAGGAGAAGGGCCTGTCCCGTCCTTCGTTCCCCTCCCCCGGGATCATTCCTGGGCTGGCATGCCGATTGTCCCCTCAACCACATCCCCACCCCAACCCGCCGCTCTCGGGGCTCCCTCCAAAGAACGGCCAGCGCTACCAGTTGCTCCGAAGCCAGACAAGAGCCGCCGCCAACGGGCGCTGTGCGATTCCGGTCGGTGAGCGGGAGGTGGTGGCGAGTGGCGCCTCGGGGGGTTCGCCTTTGGCCCAAGTCGCTAGGTGGAGCTCTGGAGGCTGTCAGTTCGATCCTAGGTGGAGGCTAATATTTGGACTAGAGTCTCCCGCTAGAACAGGGGGTTGGACTAGATGACCTCCATGGTCCCTTCCAACTCTGTCATTCTATGTTCTAAGTCAGGTCTTGCCCGCCAGCACATTTTTATTCTGGGGGGTTCCCGGAGCCTGCAGGAGAACTTCGGTCTCTGGCAGTAAAAGGGGCTCCCGGGATGCTTGAGGGGGGGTTGGGGGTGAACTCGGAGCGAGAACCGGCCGGAGGAAGGATGTGTGTGTGTGGGGGGGGCCCTCCTTCGCTTCGCCCGCAAGAGCGGGGGATTCAATCCTTCTCCTGCCTTTGGCTGGGGCGGGGAGGAGCCCCTGCGTGAGCGGGGTGTGTGTGTGTGTGTGTGTGTGTGCGAGGAGGGAAGGGCGTCTTCCGTGGGGTGAGAGGTGCGCTCGGGGTCCCGAGGGCGGCAAGAGGCGCGGATACTGTGGCAAGAGCAGCTGGGGGCAGGCAAGGCAAGGAACCGGGCTGGGGAAGAGGAGAGAGGGGCTCCCACCGCGGTCGGAGCGACGTCAGCCGACTTCCAGCGACTCGGGATAGTAGGCAGCTCTTCGGTCGGCAGCCGCTACATTCCGGCTCCCCCCACCTCCCCCCAACAGCGCCCACGGCCCGCGGGCGGGGCTTAGTAGGGCCCGGCTTGGAGGACTGAGGGTGGGGGATGAAACGCCGGGCGCGTCGCGCCTTGCCAGTTCCGGATGTGGGAAGGACCTGGGGGGGTGGGGGAGGCCGAGAGGGCGGTGACCCGCCTTGCCCCCTCCCCCCCCCGCGGGCCCTCCGGGGGGTCCCGGGCTCTTTTCTCCCCCCCCCCCCCCCCCCCCCCCCCTCCCCAAACTCGTAATTAATCGCTCAAGGCAAAAGTAATGAATGTTAATTGGCCATCTGTACAAAGGCTAATTAAAATCTACCATGCTGGGGATTCGAACGTCCTGCGAGCGGGCGGCTGAATGGAGCCGAGCCCAGCCGAGGAGGGAAGTGGAGGGGTGGGGAAGGCGGGTGGGAGGGTGGGGGGCGCGGAAACCCGCTGAAAGGATGGCGGAATGGCGAGCGCCGGGGGCGTGGGGGGGGGGGGGCCCGTCTGGCCCTGCTGCTTTGCTTCCTTGGGGGGGGGGAGCCCCCCAACCCGCCCCCACCCCCCGCCCCGCCCCCCCCCCCCCTCTCCCACCCCGCCCTGTCCGGCCTCGGCCCCCCCCGCCCCGTCGAGACGCGACTTATGCCCGGCTTCCAAGTCAGATGGGAGTTTGAAGGCTGCCCCACCCTGTCTCCAGGGAAGGTCTTTTTGGGAGGACCGAGGTGACCCCCCACTCCCAGACCCGAGTCTCGGCTATTGCGTCCAGCCTTTTGCTGTCGCACTGTGGGGCATGGAAGAGGCGCCTTAGACGCAGCCGGTCTCCAACCTTGGCTCCTTTAAGACTTGTGGACTTCAATTCCCAGAGTTCCTCAGCCAGCTGTGCTGTTGCCAAGGTTGGAGACCCCTGCCCTAGAGAATCCCTTGCAGAATTTGTGGTAGAGTCCTCCCCCACCCTTCCCTCATCCTCTGTAGGACTGAGGTGCACCCCTCCCCACTGGAGCCGAAGCTGGATACTTGAAAAGGGGAAGAAGGGGCAGACAGAGGCCGGCCCGAGCTGGGCAACTGGCCGCTTCGTGAGATAATTCCCTCAACACCGTCAAACTATTTACAAAGTTTGCATTACTGTTACAATTACTATCAATCCTCTCAAAGTTCCTATAACCCATTTTCTCCCACGGGAACTCTGTTGCTTGTATCAGATTTATATTGACGGCTTCCTGGTATGATTTCATTGCTTATTTGTACCCTATGACTACCAGTAAGTGTTGTACCTGATGATTCTTGACTCTTGATGAATGTATCTTTTCTTTTAGGTACACTGAGAGCATTTGCACCAAGACAAATTCCTTGTGTGCCCAACCACACTTGGCCAATAAAGAATTCTATTCTATTCTGTTCTGTTCTGTTCTGTTCTATTCACTGTTTCCTAGTATAATTTGATTGCTTATTGTACCCTATGACTATCATTAAGTGTTGTACCTGATGATTCTTGACTCTTGACTAGTGTATCTTTTCTTTTATGTATACTTAGAGTATTTGCATCGACAAATTCCTTGTGTGCCCAATCACACTTGGCCAATAAAGAATTCTTCTATTCTATTCTATTCTATTCTATTCTATTCTATTCTATTCTATTCTATTCTATTCTATTCTATTCCATTCCATTCCATTCCATTCCATCCCATCCAATTCACTGTTTCCTAGTATGATTTGATTGCTTATTGTACCCTATGACTATCATTAAGTGTTGTACCTGATGATTCTTGACTCTTGACGAATGTCTCTTTTCTTTTATGTACACTGACAGCATTTGCACCAAGACAGATTCCTTGTGTGTCCAATCACACTTGGCCAATAAAAGAATTCTATTCTTACTTACTTACAGATTAAGAGTTGGAGGGGACCTTGTAGGTCATGTAGCCAACCCCCTTCCCCACTCCACGCAAGAGCCCAGGCAGGAGGCCCTACACCATTTCTGACATATTGTATTGTATTCTGTCTGTATTCGCCTTTCTCCAGGCGCTCAAGGTGATCCTTGTGGCGCAGGTTCCCGAGGCAACCCTACTGAGCCCCTGGCGGTCCCCGACGAGCTTCTGGGTGAAGGTGCGGCCTACCCCCGGGGGGGGGGGGCCCCCCGGGGTTTGCTTGGGAGGCCTGGGGGGGGGGGGCATTTGTGGCTCGCTGGGGAAATGCCAGCTTGGCCAGGTGCCCCGGAAGGGCCGCCGGGAAACGGGGTGGGGGAGACTGGAGTGCCTGGCCTAGAGGGGGTGCGGAGGGGCGCACAGGCAGCGGAGGAGCCTCATAGCCGAGTGCCGAAGAGAAGCAGGGCGGCGGGGCGCGCCAGCCAGCCCTTCCCAGGAGGGGAGAGCGTGGGGACGGGCCAGAGCAGCCGGCCGAGTCTTCACAGGGGTGGAAGGAAGTAGCACTGCCGCAGCCGGGCGATGAGAGCGTCTGAATGTGGGCAAGGGTAGGGTGAGGGGGGTGCGGAAGGGGCTCCCACTCCTCGGGGTGTCCGGTTCTCCTGCCGGGGCGATGCAACCGCCGCTCCGAAGAGGGTCCGGCGCCTTCCAAGGTTGCAGGTTGAGTAGGGAAGCGGGCCTGGGTTGCTGGGAGGGCAGGCGCGGATGGAAAAGACGGCCGGGGCCTGCAGGAAGGAGGCGAAGCAGCCGGAGGCACAAAGGAAATTGCGAGTCGTGTTTTCATCCCTGACTGAAGATATTGGAGTTTTCTTGGGAAAAGCACGCGGAAGTTGGCAACCTGAAGACTTGTGGACTTCAACTCCCATGCTGCTATGCCGGCTTGAGAATTCTGGGAGTTGAAGTCCACAAGTCTTAGAGTTGCCAACTTTGGGGACCCTTGTGCAAGGCTAACGGATAAATAAACAGGCTTTCTCAAAAGAAAAAAAGAGACCAAGCAATTTCCCCTCCCCTTTTTTTTCTTTTTAAATTTAGACCTTGGATTTGTCTTTTGTTCGCAGCGAGGTGACACTTCTCATCTATTTTTATTTTGCAGTTAAGATCTTCGTATGTGCGGTCACCCAGCCAAACAGCAGCGCTGAGCAAGGAAGGGCTGAGGCCGCCTCAAACAAAGGCAGTGGGGTTTTTTTCACACCTTGCAAGGGTTCATAGGTGAAAAGCGCCTCACCTGCATGCAGCTCCTCCCTAACCAACCTCTCCTCTCCTCCCTGGCTCACCCCTTGATATAACATCCACCCCAGTCAGGTCCCTCCTGGCATCTGATGATTGGAGCTGCAGAAGTGAATAAAATTTGTTTATTGGAAAAGATTTCTCCTGATTTGAGGGCTTCTCACAAACATTTCTCTGCAGGCGGTCCTTGACTTATGACTGCAATTGTCGATGGAGTCTCTACTGCTGAGCAAGATGGTTGTTAAGTGAGTTGCACACGTAGCACCTTTTTTTTTTTTACTGTGGATCACTGAGTGAATCACAAGGTATTGAAATGACTCTGTCTTCGCCCATTGATTCTGCTTGTCAGAGTTTGGCTAGGCAGGCCACAAATAGCAGTCACGGGACCCTGGGATGCTACCATTCCCATGGACACCAGGTGCTCAGATTTGGATTATGTGACCCCAGGGACGTTGCAATGGTCGTAAGCATGAGGACTGGTCATTAAGTCCCTTTTTCAGCACCATCATAACTTGGAATGGTTGCTAAGCAAGTGATCATATAATTCAAGGACTATCTGTACAATCTCTCTTATCAAAAGCAGGCAGCCGGTCTGGCCCTGGGTGGCTGCTGAGAGTTTTCAGGTTGCTGGTCCTCTTAATATCGGTTCTTCCCTTCCACCCGCTGTGACTGTCCTTTTGTGTTTGCAGACAGACCCACAAGGCCACACTAACCTGTCAGGCTAGAGACCTTGCCTGAAACCAAACCAGTGAAATTCATCGGATATAAAATCTTGCTTTGAGGATTAGGGCTAGGGTTAGTTCAGTGCAGTTTATGCAAAGCGCTCTCTCTCTCTCTCTCCTCTCTCTCTTCTTTCTCTCTCTCTCTCAGTGCAGTTTATGAAAATCTCTCTCCTCTCTCTATT
>NW_020769399.1:542984-568263 GCF_900518735.1 Pseudonaja textilis | reverse complement strand
CCCCCCCCCCCCCGCAGCCCCCCTCCCCAGCCTTCCTCCGCAGGTCCTCGGGCAAAGCCGGGCAAAAGGCTCCGGACAGCGACTTCCGTCTCTCTCCCGGCCCGAGGGATGTGGGCGCGGGAGGAGAAGCCCCTGGCTGGGAGAACCCGGACCGGCTCTTCTCCTGGGCGCTGGCTTCCCTTCCCCCTCCCGCTCCCCAGGCTGCCATATTGACTTTTTTGACCGGGTCAGGCCTGGGGGAGCCTCCCTGCCCGCGTGGTTCCTGCTGCCTCCTTTGGCCCGGGTGGGCGACCCCTCTCCCCGCCCCTTTCCCGTGTCTTCTGCTTTATGGACTCTGTTCTCATCAGGGGCCTCTTGAGGATGGTCATCCTGCTTGAGTAAGGGGTGGGGGGGGGGTTGGACTAGAAGACCTCCGAGGCCCCTTCCAGCTCTATGCTGATTCCTCCTCCTCCTCCTCCTCCTTTTCCATGCTGCCCTCCCCCCTCCCTTGGCCATCAAAGGATGGGGAAGAGCAGCCGCAGCTCCTGTTTTGGGGAGCCCTGACAGTTGCTGGGTGGGGGTGGGTCAGTTCATAAGGGAGGCTGTTATGGAGAGCAGGAGGGCTGGGGGCCAGCGCAGGAGCCACAGAGAGAGAACCCCACTTCCGCTTTTGTGGCACGGCCCATGAGAGGGACATTGGCCGGGGCATCTTCTCTGGAATCAGGGTTGGCACCCCTTCCCGGCTCTCGGGCTGATGGACCTCGGGGTTTGGAAAGGCGTCTGGGTTTACCTTTCAGAGAGCGGGGCAGGGCTTCATCCGGACAACCTGTCAGTGCATGCTTTTCCCTCGGGTCTTAAACATAAGGTCCCCTCCGCTGCGCTCCGCTCAGTCTGCAAGAAGGAAAGAATCCTCCTGGCCTACGGTTTATGAATCATAACTTTAATTTTATCCTTTTGCGTGGCTCATTGGGCTGCTTTCCTGCTTCGCGTAAACGTCCCTCAGTGAGCGCTTCCTGGCAGCGATGAGCATTTTTTTTCTTCTTCTTCTCCCTTTCCACGCCTTTAAACAGTGTAATGTTCCTTCTGGCCAACAGTGATGTGTGTGTGTTTCTTTTTTTGCTTTTGTGCAAAGGGAAGAAAAACGCGGTCTGAATTCACTCAGGCTGTACTGTGTTTCTGGATGGGAAAATGGCATTTCGTTTTAGGTACATGCCTGCATCTACTGGGCACAGCAGACTGAGGGATTGTATTGAAAGAGAAGGGTGTCCACTTACATCTCCTGCTTCATTCAGAATTAGATTTCCTGCTTGGAAGGAAATGCGGTGACATAACCGGACCTTCCTATGCTTTCTTATGCACCCTCTGATCTTCTACCTCTGGTGGATTACAGGCAGCCCCCAAGTTAAGAAAGAGGGCCGTTCTTAACGTCCTTAACTCAGATTGGTATGCCAGGCGGAATTCGTACTTATGGATCACCTGCATCAGTGGTGCATTTCAAACATTTTTACCACCGGTTTGGTGGGCGTGCCTTGGCGGGCGTGCTTTGCGTGTGCGCACACACTTTGCGCGTGCACGCACACCCAAATGCACACTTTGCGCAGGCGCAGAGGCTTTCCGACTCGCCGCCTACAATCCTGCACTCCCCCTGTTGCTTCAGCAGCTGCCACGCAGCGATCTGCTGGTGCTGCGCAAAGCAGCTGCGCTTCCAAAGCAAGGAATAACGGTTAATATGGGAGCCCTGGAGGGGCAGGTGGGCCAAACAACAGAACGGTGGAGAGAACCGGTTTGGTCTCCGCTGCTCATGGGCGTTACCGGCTCGGCAGAACGGGGCTGAACCGGTAGAATACCACCACTGACCTGCATGTTACTAAAAATGGCAGACAGCATTCTCCTTCTTTTCACGAACAGATGAAAACAGCCTGTATTTTCGATGTCAGTAGAGATTCTCCATCACCCAGATGTCCCAAAGCTGCTTTTCCAAGCGGCAACTGGATTTTCTGATTTTTTTTTGAAAACCTTTCACTCTATTCCCCACCCACCGGTCAGAACTGAAGAAGCTTCTTGGATGGGGAACGAAACATCTTCAAAGGAAAAAAAGAAAAAAAAAAGGTCCGGTTGCCTCTTGAAAAAGCACCTTTGGGACAGGCTGTAGATTAAAAAGGCGCTGCTTTGATGGTTTAAGGAAACAGTGCGCATCTTTAGCAGTTTGTCGGTTCGAGGAAAAAGGAATGCCATCACTCATTAGTACAGCAAGATGCAGCCTGTGCATAAGTCTGAGTTGTCCATAAAATGGGGCATTCTTTACCTGGAGGCTGCCTGTAATCAGGGTGGTCCCTTTTAGATCTGGAAGATTTCTGAAAGATTCCTATGCTGTGCAGCATGTGAATGGACCAGGCCCGAATGGGCTGGAGAATCCAAATCCCTACAAAAGGGGCAACCTACAGATAAGGTCTCTTAAATCGGGGGTCTGCAACCTTGGCAACTTTAAGACTTGTGGACTTCAACTCCCAGAGTTCCTCAGCCAGCTTCTGGCTGAGGAACTCTTGGAGTTGAAGTCCACAAGTCTTAAAGTTGCCAAGGTTGCAGACCCCTGTCTTAAATTGAGGCAGGCTGTACCTGAAGAGCCCCAATACAGGATTACACTGGTTCTATAGGGCCCCCTAGTGGCCCAGTGCCAAATATAAGAACTTGTGAAAAAGCCAACAACTCCCGCTCCCCTTGGTGCCCCCTTCAGGGCTCTGGATCAGGGGTCTCCCCGGTATAAGGCAAGGCTTCATGCGTATTTCTTTTTTTTTCGCAAACTCTTTTCATTCTGGCCAACATTTATTACTTGAACCCCGTGCTGGCAGAGCTGCTTCACTCCATGCTTCTAATTCAGGGGTCTTCCAACTTGACAGCTTTAAGACTTGTGGACTTCCACTCCCAGAATTCTTCCTCCAGTCATGTTAGCTCAGGAATTCTGGGAGTTGAAGCCCACAAGTCTTCAAATTGCCAAAGCTGGACACCTCTGATATAGGCTGACCAGGAATTTTGCACCAGGAACTTGTCTAGGTCGACCAGAGAATGCATGCTTTTATTAAGCTTTGCCTATCCCTGTAATTTGTCTAAAGAGGATGAAATCTTCATTAATATCGTGTTTGTATCAATAAACTTTACACAAGTTACAGGCCGGCCTTGGCTTGCAGCCACAATGGCGACCAGAATTTCCATTTTGTTAAGTAAATGGTGCCCAGTTTTACGACCATTTTTGCCATGGTTGTTAAGCGATTCACTGCAGCTAAGCTTCCCCCGTTGACTTTGTGTATGGGAAGCTGCTGGGAAGGACGTGAGTAGCATTCATGGGAGCCCAGGACGAAATAAAGGCCGATGGCCGAGCACCTGATCAGGTGACCACGGGGAGGCGGCGATGGTTGTAAGGTCACTTTTATCAGTGCTGTTGTAACACTGAATGGTCACTAAACAAATGGTTGTAAGTCGAGAACTCCTTCTATTAGCCAAGAACCGTTCTGTCACTTCACCTTCCAGGACAACCAGTTGTTTGCGTTTTATTCTTGCCAGGTAGTTCTCCTTGAAGTCCCCCACTGTCATTGGGCGGCCGAAAGAAAGGCGGTTATTGAGCCTGAGGCGCCAAAGGTGGGAAGATCCACCTAGGTCAGTGCCAAAATGGGAGTGTGGGCGGGCAGGAGAATGCCGGAAATTGGAAGAGAAGGTTCTCAGTGCGCACGCGCGTGCCAGGAAGCTAAGCAGATAACAGATAATCAGAGTTGGAAGGGACCTTGTAGGTCATCCAGTCCAACCCCCTGCCCAAGCAGGAGACCCTACACCATTTCTGATAGATGGGAGTCCAGTCTCTTCTTGAAAGCTTCCAATGATGAAGCTCCCACAACTTTCGAAGGCAACTTCTGTTCCATCAGTGGATTGTTGTCACTTTCAGAAAGTTTCTCCTTATTTCCAGGTTGAATCTCTCCTTGTTCAGTTTCCATCCATTATTCCTGGTCTGGCCTTGACCCCACATTCCTCTCTGTGGCAGCCCCTCAAATATTGGAAGACTGCTCTCATCTCTCCCCCCGGTTCTTCCCTTCCCTAGACTAGCTATGCCCAGTTCTTGTAACCATTCTTCATATGTTTTAGTCTCCAGTCCCCTAATCCTCCTGGTTGCTCTTCTCTGCACTCTTTCTAGAGTCACAACATCTCTTTTATAGTTTGGTGACCAAATCTGGATGCAGTGCTCTAGGTGTGGTCTTACTAAAGCTTTATAGAGTAGTATTACTACCTCACTTGATCTTGATTGCATTCCTCTGTTAATGCAACTTAGGATTGCATTGGCTTGTTTGGCTGCCGCTGCACACGGCTGGCTCACATTTGGCCAGTTGTCCGCTAAGACTCCAAGATCCCTCTCACAGTTACCGCTATTGAGCTTCTGGTTTCCGGCACGTGCATGCGCCCTGGACACCCGGTCTTCCGGTTTCTGGCATGCATGTGTGCGCGAGGACAAGTTGGCTGGCGTGC
Source organism: Pseudonaja textilis (assembly GCF_900518735.1). The sequence goes on along the minus strand of NW_020769399.1, from coordinate 563,775 downwards.
ATGCGCTGGCCTGAAACCAGCCAGCTGCCCTTCCGGTTTCTGACGCTCTTGCATGTGCAAAGACTAGCTGGCCAGCACGCATGTGTTTGTTGGAACCTAGAAGAGCAATAGGCGTGCCCGGAGAGAGGGCTCTGCCTGCCACTTCCAGCAGGTGTGCCGTAGGTTCGCCATCACGGACCCAGGCAGTTGTTGGGAAGAAGGCGGGCCCTTTGCACGCAGCTGCCTCTTGCACCTCGTTCTGCAGTAGCTGCATTTCCAGGAAAGGGGCCCACAAACTGGGAGATGTCCCAGGAATCCAGATGAAGAGGAGGCTGGAAGGGATCCCCCGGGTTGCGGGCGTTTGGTGCCTTTAGCAGGGAGAAGGGAAACCATTTCGCAGGACTTGGAAGGGCTTCCAGGGAGATGACAAGGCAGGGCTGACTAAGAGGCAGGCGGAAGGACAAAGGATTCCAGTGACGGGGAAGTAGATTTTAGTGGGTGGTTATTTCTAGTGGTCAGAGCTGATTCTGTGGTGCAGAATCAGTGATCACAGAATCGGAATTCTGTGATGCAGAGGCAGGCTGGACTAATGGGTTCTGGACTGGGCGGTGGGGTGGGGGTTGGACTAGATGATCTTCAAAGTACCAACCTGAGAGATTTTAAAAGTGTACTTAACTACCTTCCCTTTCGCTTCTTAAATTCATCGTGTTTTTCTCATTTCTTTCTAAAAAAGCGAAAGCCTTTTCAGATAGCTCTTTATGAGGTTGGTTCAATTAATGGTTCCTTAACTGAGGATTAGTAGGGAAACAGGATCAGGAAAGAGGCCGGGAGCTCCAGGTTGTGAGGAGGCAAAGGAAACCTGACTGGGGGTACTTGTTGGGGAAGAGGGAGCCCCTGGCTCGGCCTGGAGAAGCGGAGGGTCCTGGAGGCCAGAGAGGCTGGATCAGCCCAGCCAGAGGCAGAGAAGGGCAGGATGGAAGTGCTGTAAGGGAGAAGAGGGTTGGGAAGTGGTCATACTGTCCCTCATTCTCTCCCCCCAGTGTCCAGACCAGGGCTCCCCAAACTTGGCAACTTCAAGACTTGTGGACTTCCACTGCCAGAATTCCTCAGCCAGCCCTGAATTCTGGGAGATGGAAGTCCACAAGTCCCGAAGTTGCCAAGTTCGGAGACCTCCGATCTAGAGCGGTGCGGTTGGTGAATGACAGATCAGAAATGAGATCCTGTTGTGCCTGAGTGCCTGCGTGCATTTTTCGAAGCTTGGGTAAAGCTGGGTGGATGAAAAGGAGGGAGGATCCCCGCCTAAGATCTGCTGTCTCGGGTTCCAGGCGCATCAACATCCGTGGCTCCATGGCCGGAGAAGGGGATTTTGATGATTATCCTATCAGAAACAGATCGGCTGCCCTCTCCGGTCCTCGGGGGGGGGGGAATTTGTGCATGGAAGGTGGCGCGTGGGAGCGCGTTAGGGCTGTTGCTCTCGGCCACTGCCTGCCTGCTTTTGGATCTCACGTGGGTCAGAGGATTGGGACTTCTAGGTCCTCGTTCTGGGGAGGGGTGACCCTGGGGGAAGCACAGCAGTTCTTGGCCTCCATGGTGGGGTCTGGCTTGACTTATGGCAGGGGCGCTGAGGGCCTAGTCATTTTCTGGGAGCAGCTGGCGCATGATTTGAAAGTGGAGGGCATTTGCCTTGGTTCCATCCCTTCCTGCTCACCCAGCCTCTTGAACTTACAAAGTCAGAGTAATATATCCGTTGGTAAAGCTAAAAAAGGACGCAAAAGTTAAGCTCTCCCTCCCCATCAGATGATAGGTGCAATGTAGGTAGTTAGGCGTTTAGCTTTAACATAAACCGGTCTAAATATTAGTCTCCCCGAAATAAAATTGTTAGGGTTGGAATACCTTTAAGCAAATTTAGCAATCTTGAAATAATACCTTTTATGATACTTGCTTTTCCCTATTCGGATTTTGTGAATGTCAGATTTAAGCTGACAGAGTCAAACAGGCGCAGCCATAAAAGGAAGTTGTTGTCTGTGCCTGTTTCCAGATAACTCAAGTGGTGATTGGATTTCTGTGCAGTATCGGAGCCTGTATGAAACTTGATCCAGTTAATTGGATCACTTTGTGCATGGACTTGCTGAGCCTTCATGTATACCCAACCCTATTTTTTTTAAAAATAAGGAATGTTATGCAATGTTATGTTAAGTCGGTTGATGGTTTGAAAAACTGCTGGTGACCTTCTACCGCTGCACCATAGAGAGTATCTTAACTTGCTGCACCTGTGGATGGTTTGCCAATTGCACAGGGGCAGATAGGACAGCGCTCCAGAGGGTTTAATGTCATTGCCCAGAGGATCATGGGTTGCCCTCTCCCCTCTTTGGAAGAGCTTTATAGCTCCCGCTGCCTTAAGAAAGTTCAAAACATCCTCAAAGATCCATCTCATCCTGGGCACCCCGTTTTTTGAACTGTTACCATCTGGCAGACGGTACAGGATAATAAAAACAAGGACAAATAGGCTGAAAAAAACCTTCTATCCCAGGGCAGTAGCTCTGTTGAATTCTACTGTATAGTGCAGTGTCGGCGCGGTGTCGGGGGTTTCCGGTTCAATGTATGAAGGGTGAAGGATGTTTGTGTTTATTTTCATGGTCATGGTCATGGTATGCACTGAAGATGGTGTTTGATTTCATTGTACGAGGTGCAATGACAATAAAGTAAACTAAACTAAAACTAAAAAACCAAAGTGCAGAAATCTGTCATTGGGACATCACTCGTTCTTACTCATTGCTCCATGGGGAGTTATTTGCCCAAATTACATTTTCTGTTAATCGCTTTATTTCCATTGTAGCCCCTTTTATAGTGTTTAGCCACCAAGCTTCCGCCTTGCTTGTACCGAATATTTCATTACTCAAAGGCCATTCATTTTCATAGATTCCCTCAAGGGCCTTGTCCAACTCTCGGACCCTGGTGGACTTCGTAGATGGCCATCCTAGTCAGAGATATCTCCACCAAGCCTGACCTGCCTTGGAGCCCCAAAGTCCGATCTTTGGGATTGGCTTAAAACTGTTACATTTTGAAAGAAGAATTGAGAATGAAAGCAACACCAGATGTGAAAAGTGAAGAAGCTGAACGAACAAAGCGGAAGTAGGTTAGTTATTCCAGTAGGAAACCAAAGAGAAAATGGGACAGCAAATTTCTTTCAGAAATCCAGAAACCTCTTGGCTGGGCTGGTAGTTCCACAGTTTGCGATGGTTCAGCTAACACATCTTTCTTTCTCTTCTTCTTAGCAAGCAGAGTTCATTCTTTCCAGCTGTCCCTCCTGTGTTTTTCCCATAAGTATTTGTTCCAAAGGTAACCAAAGGGAGGAAAATGGAAATCAGAAAATAATAAGATGAAGGATGCAGATGATTGTAACCAAACATTTTCCTAGAACCATAGGGTCAGGAGATACCTTGGAGGTCTTCTAGTCCAACCTCCTCCCCAAGCCAGAAGCCTTCATGCTCACCCCGACAAATCGTTGTCCAATCTTTTCTTGAAAAGCTCCCAGCTTTTCTCACAACTTCAGGAGGGATTCATTGTTCTCACTGTCAAGAAATTCCTCCTTACTTCCAGGCTGGAGTTTCCACCCATTGCTTCTTGCTTCTTGTCCTACCCTCGGGTGGTTTTGGAGAATAAATGGATGCCCTCCCCGCTTCCAGGATGGGAAGACTGTTCTGGGATCTCCCCTTGGCCTTCTCTTCCTTGTGCAACTTAGTTCCTTTAGCTGTTCTTCTCAGAAACTCAGCTTTCAGGCCCCTGATCACCTTTGTCGCTCTTCTCTACACTCTTTCTTGAGAGCCTCAGCATCATTTGTGAATAGCGGCAACCAGAAGTGGATACAGGGTTGTCAATGTTGCCTCACTGGTGTGGCATAGAGCGGTACCATCACTTCCCTTAATCTTGAGGCCGTCCCTTTCTTGACGTAGCCCGGGACTCCATCAGTATTTTGGGCCGCTTGCAGTCCACTGCTAAGGGAAAGGTTCCTCTCGCACATATGTGCTAGACGCTTCTGGCTCTAGGGGGCCGATCTCCGTTACAAAGCTGAAGAGCCAGCGTTGTCCGAAGACGTCTCCGTGGTCATGTGGCCAGCATGACTAAATGCCTTCGAAGGGACACAGAATGCTGTTCCCTTCCCACCAAAGGGCTCCCTGTATTTTTCTACTTGCATTTTTTTTACGTGCTTTCGAACTGCTAGGTTGGCAGAAGTTGGGACAAGGAACGGGAGCTCACTCCGTTATGCGGCGCTAGGGATTCGAACCGCCGAACTCCCGACCTTTCTGATCGACAAGCTCAGCGTCTTAGCCACTGAGCCACCGCGTCCCCAGTCCCCTGCTACTTCATCCCAAAGTAATGGTCCATCAGGAAAGTTAGGTCTCTGTTCTATCCTCTGCACATGGATCTGTTTTTAATCCGGCCTAAGTGCAGGACCTCAGCCTTGTCCCGACTGAGCTCCATCTTGTTGGACAGGGCCCAGTGCTCCAGGTCACTTGGTTCACCCAGGCTCCCATTCCCAGAGGCAGCATCTTTCTGGAAAGTTCCACCTTTGATGGAACAACGGGAGGACAGGAGAAGAAGCGGCTGAGTCAGTGGGGAAGGAGTTCCTCCTTGGCTGTTTGGAGAAGATTAGGACTCCCTATTTTTAGGCATCCTGTATCTCTCCTGGCCTGGAGGCCTGCACTTCCCTTCTTCCCCCTCTCCGGTGCCTTACTGCACAAGAAGAAGGCCAGCTGGAAGCATTTCCCTTCTAAATATATATGTTCTGACCCAAACCTTGTTCCAAGGAAACAAACACGAAACAGAGGGAACAGCAAAACCTTTTAATGGTTCTTTACAAAATCCGTTCCTCCAAGGTTAAAAGTCTGTTTCAAACTAATTGTCTCTGATAAGAACGAGCCTTGCCAAGGTGGTGCAAGGCTGCCAAGAACACTAGATAAAGTTACTAAGAAATATTTCAAACACAAAGAGTCTCCAAACACCAACCAAGATACTCCGAACGTCCACCAGGCTTTACTGCAAAAAACTTTGCTTCCTGCAAAGAACGCCAGTTTCTCAGCTGACTTTTATCTCTTAAGGGAGGGGCCATTACCTTGCAGCCTTACTCGCAAGTCGCCCATGCTGCTGCAGCTGCTCTTTCCTACAAGCAGCCCTGCGCGTATGCACATTGGGCATAGGCTCTTCGGGGTCCTCTTCCTCCCTGCTGCCAGCCTCCAAAAATCTCCGAAGGCAGCACTCCACCCCCTGATGATCCTGGCCCCATCCCTACATCACACGCAGGCCCCTCATCTGAGTCCTCGCTCCGAGACCTCAGCCATCCACACCTGCTGCCCACGAACCACAACAATATATGTATGTATGTATGTATGTATGGCATTCAGCTTTGTTCGGGTATTTTCCCATGTCATTGTAGTTGTGCTTTTAAAGTTGTAGCAACGTTCGGCAGAATCTCATCTGCCATCATCAGGCTTCTGTATTGTGTTCGTCTATGAGTCAGACTTTTACAGTGGTTTCAGATTTAAATTTGGGGCAGCCTATTGCTGTGCCAGAATGGTTTTTTCTTCACCCTGATTGGTTGGGAGTCTTGGTCTGTGTTTATTGGTCTTGGAGTTTGCTGTGTTCTGCTTGATTGGTGTTTCTAATATATTCTGTCTGTTTTTTTGGCTCTTTTTGTATCTTGATTGGCTGGCAAAATTGTTTTACTTTATTGGAGGCCTTTAGTGCAGCTTGGCTCCGGGTAAATGGACGGCTATCATTAGTTAGGAAGCTAGGTTTCACCTGGGTGCCTGGTTGGGGTGTGTTTGAGCTGGAGGTATCAGGGGGGATCTGTCTGTGCCCAGGTGTTTGCCTGGCTTGTGGTGTGGAGATTTTTTTGTTTGTGAGTGCAGGCTTCTTCACTCTGAGAAGCACAGAGCCGAAGACACAAGCCTGAAGATGATGAATGAGACTTCATCGAAACGTTGCCTAGATACTTCCAATCTTACGCGGGAGAAAATCCGAATAACCAAAGATCTCTCTCTCTCTCTCTGTCTATCTATCATCTATATCTATCTATCTATCTATCTATCTATCTATCTATCTATCTATCTATCTATCTATCTATCTATCTAACGTTCATCATTGTACCTTGATCTTAACTGAGTACCTGAGGCAGCGGACGCCCCCTCGTTGCCCATCAAATCGCCTCTCAAGCACAAGCGAAGTGCTGCCTCTTGATCGCTGCCAACAACCCATTTCTGTCCTGAACCACAACAACAACCGTGAAGTGCACTGAAATTGGATGAGACCAAAGAGCCACTTAAAACCACTTCTAAAGAGTGATGGCTCACTTTCTGAGAAAACGCATTCAGGTGTCACATGAAGGAAAATAGGGAGGGAAGAAATACAAAGAATTATAGGTGGTCCTCCTTGAATTACGACCACAACTGAGCCCAATTTTTTTTTGCTAAGTGAGACATTAAAGTGAGTTTTGTCCCGTTTTATGACCTTTCGTGCCACAGCTAAGTGCATCACCGCAGCTGCTAAAAGCAGTAACGCCGTTGTTAAGTGAATCTGGCTTCCCCACTGAGCGTGCTTGTCAGGAGGTCGCAAAAGGGGATCGCGTAACCTTCGCTGCAATCGTCATAAATATGAATTGGTTGCCAAGCATCCCAATTTTGATCACGTGACCATTTTATTTATGTTTATTTTATTTGCTTTGCCAAACATGTACAAGATAGTAAGTGTAGGTACGAACATAAACATGAACAAAGGGAGTAAATAGAGTAAATACAGATAATGGAGCCCTGCCCACCAGAACACAACTAGACAGAAGGACAGTTTTTCCCCAAATGCCATCACTCTGCTAAACAAATAATTCCCTCAACACTGTCAAACTATTTACAAAGTCTGCATTCCTGTAACTATTAATCCTCTCATCTTTTCTTTCACCCATCTCCTCCCACTTATATATGACTGTAACTTTGTTGCTTAGGGTTTATATTGACTGTTTCCTAGTATGATTTGATTGCTTATTGTACCCTATGAGTATTATTAAGTGTTTCACCTGATGGTTCTTGACTCTTGACGAATGTATCTTTTCTTTTATGTACACTGAGAGCATTTGCACCAAGACAAATTCCTCGTGTGTCCAGCCACACTTGGCCAATAAAAAGAATTCTATTCTGTTCTGTTCTATTCTATATTCTGTTCTATTCCGTTGTATTCCATTCCATTCCATTCCATTTTCTAATCCATTTTCTATTCTATTCTATTCTATTCTATTCTATTCTATTCTATTCCATTCCATTCCATTCCATTCCATTCCATAAATGGGGACAGTAAGACAGGGACGGTAGGCACGCTGGTGCACTTATGCACGCCCCCTTTAAGGGCCTCTTGGGAATGGGGTGAGGTCCATGGTAGACAGTTTGAGGTTGAAGTTGTGAGGGGTTGAGGCTGTAACAACGGAGTCGTGTAGCGAGTTCCAGGCGCTGACCACTCTGTTGCTGAAGTTGTATTTTCTGCAATCGAGCTTGGAGCGGTTTACCTTGCGTTTGAATCGGTTGTTTGCCTGTGTGTTATTGTGGCTGAAGCTGAAGAAGTCGTTGACAGGCAAAGATGTTGCAGAAGACAATTTTGTGAACCATGCTTAGATCGGACAGCAGGCGGCACAGTTCCAGATTGTTCAGGCCCCAAAATTTCCAGCCTGGAGTCATAGGGAAATTTATTGTGAGTAGAAGAGTGGATGACTTTTCTCAAGAAATACCTCTGAACCTGCTGAATTGTGTTTAATTGGGGGTCCTGCAACGTTTGTAACTGTGAAAAGCGGTCATAAGTCACTTTTTACAGTGCCGTTGTAACTTGGTCACTGAATGAACTCTTGTAAGTCGAGGACTGCCTCTACATCCCAAATTCAAGCAAGATTTCATGGTCTAGGTTTAGTTTTTGCTTAAAATCTGACATCTATCTCTTTATCATCTCTCTAACATGCAATAATATTTTTACTATCATAGAAAAACAGAAAAAAATATTATACTTACTGTTGCTCCCATCCCTTTAAGGCTATTATTAGTTTTCAAAGATGTGATACTAGCTCTATACATGTGTTTCGCTACATAACTATGTGATCGGGCTTAGCTTTTGGGGAGAAAATAAGGGGAAAAAAATGTGCCTCTGTCTACCAGCATCCATCGGTATTCATCTGGCTAGCATCCAGTCAGTGTGTGAGATAGTTGAGGGCTGTTTGGAAACTGAAAGAGTATTTGCTGTGTAAGTAAGAAGGAGACCGCAAGGAGCCTGGGCGTGGCTTAGCTCAACTGTTCTGTACTAAAGCTGCTTGGTGCTGTGAAACTGAAACTAAACTCCTCTGCTTGTGTTTTTTGCATTTGGAAGAGATTTCTTTTCAGGTGGGGAGGGAGAGTAGAACTCTTTAGCATCAGAGCGTGTTAATAATAATAATATAGGAAATACTAACGCTCTGTTGGTCCTTTTGAAAAATCCTTTCTTAGTGAGCATCTAGAAGCCAAGAGGAAAATACGGGCCAAATTTCAAGTTTCTGGGTTTCATGGTTCTGGAGATTTTGTGGGGATGCGTGAGTGATATTTTCCATATATATATATATATATTAATGTGTGCCATCAAGCAGGTGGAAAAACCTTCTGTTTTAATTGAAGTTTTCAAATTATTATTTTTTTGGTACCATTTAGTGACCTTTTAGGTTTAGCGTTTCTCATTGAATACTTTGGAATGATCTTGGCAAACCAAATTTAACGAACCAAATAAATAAAACTCAGACAACGGGCAGGAACCAGCAGGAAGAAATTTTGTGGCCATGAGTTCCGAGTTCTGCACTTAAGATTAAAAAAAACGAAAGGCCTTAGGATTGTGGTGGGGGCAGCAGGAAGAGGGTCTCAGATACCTTGTTGAAGGAGAAGCCGAAGAGGAGATGCAGCTGCAGACACACACACACACACACACACGCACACACGCACACACACGCACACAAGCACAGCTGTGAGGAGGCAGCAACAGAAGCCCAGTGTGGAGCTGAAGGGAGGCCTCTGTGCTTCTCTCCGCTCGGTGTCAAGTCAGACCAGCAGGCTCTGGGCACCCAGCATGAGGAACAGTTATGACCAACTGGAATAAACTGGGAGGGAGCAAGCAAGATCATAAGGAGCAGGGCGGGAAGATTTTATGGATTTATAGCGCTTGGAGGCCGTGGCTTCATCGGCCGTCTGAAGGGCTGACATGCAGAAGAGAAGGCTGGATTCAGACGGGGGGGGGGTGTTCACCCGGTTCGGATCGGTTCTGGAGAACCAGTGGCGGAAATTGTGAGTAGTTCAGAGAACCGGCCAATCCCACCTCTGACTGGCCACGCCAACCCCCATCTCTTCCCTGCCTCCCATTGAATCCCAGCTGATCGGCTGGTTTTCCTTTGGTTGCCCTGCACAGGAGAATGGAGCTGGAAAGCAGGTTAGTGAGGTGGGGGGCAGAGGTGGTATTCAGCAGGTTCTGACCAGTTCTGGAGAACCGGTAGCGGAAATTTTGAGTAGTTCAGAGAACCGGCCAATCCCACCTCTGACTGGTCCCGCCAACCCCATCTCTTCTCTGCCTCCCATTGAGTCCCAGCTGATCGGCTGGGTCTCCTTTGGTTGCCCTGCACAGGAGAACAGAGCTGGAAAGCAGGCTAGTGGGGTGGGGAGGGAAGGGGGATTTTGCAGTATATCCTTCCCCTGCCACGCCCACCAAGCCACGCCCACAGAACCAGTAGTAAAAATTTTTGAATCCCACCACTGGTTGGATTCTCTGGAGTTTGTCAGCTAAGGTCATATTCTCCACTGCCAGGTGACTTGCTGCAAAGTGTGTTCGGAGCTGACGGGCTCCATAGCGAACTCTGAGCCCGACACATTCGTTTAGTGACCAAAGTTACAACGGCACTGAAAAAAAGCAACATGACCGTTTTTCACACATATAACGGTTGCAGTCTCCCTATGGTCACACGATTGTAATTCAGACACTTGGCGACTGATTCATATATATGACGGTTGCAGTGACCTGTGGCCACACGATTCTCTTTGCCCACCTTAGGACGAGCAAGGTCAATGGGAAGCCAGGTTCACGTCACAGCCATCTTACTAACTTAAAACTGCGAGGGGTTCACTTAATAACACCGGCAAGAAAGGCCGTATAAGGTGGCAAAACTCACCGAACAAATAACTTGCTTCACAACGGAAAATTTTGGGCTGAGTCGTGGTCGTAAGTCAAGGACTACCCTGCATTGGAAGGGATGGGGGGAGCTTGGCTCCTCTAGGAGTTTGCCAGGCACCGGACTAGGGACTAGAAAGGCAGCTCTGGGTGTTTGAAGAACGCATGGCTTTGCTGCCACCTGGTGGTCGGTGGAAGGGTTCGTCCGGGATGTATCGGACATCCCCCTGAAGTTGGTGACCTGCAGATGGAGGAGAAACTGAACCCGGAAGCTCAGAAGGGCGATGATGGGATTCAAATTTTTTTACTACTGGTTCTGTGGGCGTGGTTGGGTGGGTGTGGTGCGGTGTGCCTTGGCGGGCCTGGCAGGGGAAGAATATACTGCAAAATCCCCCTTCCCTCCCCACCCCACTAACCTGCTTTCCAGCTCCGTTCTCCTGGGCAGGGCAACCAACAGAGACCCAACCGATCAGCTGGGACTCAATGGGAGGCAGAGGAGAGATGGGGTTGGCGGGGCCAGTCAGAGGTGGGATCGGCCGGTTCTCTGAACTACTCAAAATTTCCACTACCGGTTCTCCAGAACTGGCCAGAACCTGCTGAATCCCACCTCTGGGATGGGTGGATGGCTGCCTGGCCTCCCCCTGCTGAGTTCCTGTTTCTTGGTGTATAAAGGGGGCTCAATGTTGTAGGTCACCTTTTCACACCTGGGCTGTATTCACAAAGATGTGGTTGGATTTGCATTGGGGTGGGATTTTTGTGGTTTAGCATGTGGGGTGAGTGCAGCCTGAGTCAAGTCTAAGGAAACAGGGTGTTTTAGTAAAGAGGCTGGCGCATTGGGGGAAGCCAGGGTTAGGATCAGGTGGAATTTCTGAATCACCACCCAAGGAGATCCACTTGGCATGACACACTTGGAAAGCAGGTAAATTTCTTTCCTTTCGTGCAGTTTTGAAAAAAACAAAACCCTCTTTATTCATGTATGTATAAATAGGCATAAGCTACGCTTGGCATTTTTCTGGGATGGGAACATGGCGATTTATATGTCTAGGGAGAGTCTCCATCATCCAGGCCATGGCTGCTCCAAAAGTACTTTCCAAAGAACAACTGGACTTGCTTAGTTTTTTTTTTCATTGAAACATTTTGCTTCTCATCAAAGAAGCTTCTTCAGTTCTGACTGGATGATGGAGAACGGAAGGATTTATATTCTTTGCACTCCTCTGTTCATTGGAACTCCAAAGGTTGAGTCATTGAGGCCACAGGGGTTATCTATATCCTCAGAGTCACCCGAATCAGAGTGTAAATGGGTGTGGAGCCTTCTTGGACTGTGTTGTAGACAGGAAATAGGGTGTGCCATAGCCTTCCCTCTCGATTGAGAGAGGGCTGTTCAGTTTGGACCTAGATGGCCTCTTGGACCCTTCTTTCGAACCAGTGATCCTCTCTGTCCAGAATGTGGACTTTGCTGTCTTCCAAAGAGGGGCCTTAGTCTTGTCCTGACTCTTGTCCTGATAGGTTTCTCCTCCTCCTGTGTTGTGCCATGCTTTTGTGAAGTGGCTGTTTTGTTTCCCCAACGTACACATCTGCGTACGTCTCACTGCATTGTACTGCATGTACTATGTTGCTCAGTTTGTGTCTGGGTGTTTTATCCTTTGGAGTGCTTCTGGCTTAGTGTATTCTTGGGTTTAAAGTGTGCATATGTCAGGATTCCAGCAGTTACCCTCCCAATTAAATTATGAGTCTCGAGCCAAACTTCAAAAACTTCAAAAGGATTTATTGGGAGTTATAAGGTCTGGCACTGCCTGGGTGTAGCCGACTCTGGGACACATAATTCACTGCCACCCTTGACGCTGGCTTTCTCCCACCCCCACAGGTATATCGTAATTCATATTCTCCAATGGGACACATCCATAGCCAAGAGTCATCAATCATGCTGTTCAGTTTGATATTTGCATGGCAGAAACTTCAGTCACCTAGTTACTATCTTTGAAAAACTATTTATGGAATGCACTTTTGATTTCTAAGCTGCCGCACTACTCTTTCAAAACCCCTTTCCCTCCTTCCTTTCTGTTGGCAACTTTAAAAAGACCATAGAAATATTTTATGAGTTGACAGCATATATGTTGCGTTGGTTGAAAATTCTCCTGAGCTTTTCTGGTATTCCTGCAACATATGCATGGAATGACAATGTTGTTTCATTTATTGTTCTCTTCTTTGTCTACGATGGAGGACAAGAAAGACTCTTTTCTTTTTCTGGATTTGATGAAGGCCCACTTGGGATAGCCACAGGTTCTGAGGGCTTCCTTGATGTCTTCGGGGTTTTTCTTTTTTTCCCATCTTTGCTGGGAGGCAAACTTTCAGCCTGGGGGTATAAAGCAGCGGTCCCCAACCACCGGTCCCTGGATCGGTACCGGTCCGTAGATCATTTTTTACCAGGCCGCAAAGCTTGGGCGCCGCCATCTTGTTTCGACAGCGCTTCCGGGTTTTCGGTTGCTTCCGGGTTTTGGGTTGGAAAGTGCTTCCGGTTTTTCAGTTGGAAAGCGGCGTTTGGTTGCTCGCGCCTTAGTTTCGTCGAAGGGGGGGCGGCGGCTTCGAACAAAGAGCCGTCCCGATGGCGGTGGAGTCTCACGTTACTCAGGTACCGGTCCGTGGAAGAATAAACAATCGTGAAACCGGTCCCCGGTTCGAGAAAGGTTGGGGGCCACTGGTATAAAGGTTCCGGTCACTCCCATTTTGTGTTCCAGTGGTTGTTGAGACGACGGCAGTTTAACGATAGCCATAACGTTCAAGACCATATGCATAATCCAACCAGCGGAGCTCACCCAACTTCCTAACCCCAACGCCTGAGGGAATAGCCCGGGGTCTTCAAAGCCTTGAGATGGACTAACAAGGTTGGGGCCATGTGACTCTTGGGTGAGGGGTGCTGAGTGCTGCTGCCGCTGGGAAGACCTGACATTGTTTCATAGAAGGGGCTTTGAGCAGGCTAGGTGTGTGTGTGTGTGTGGGGGCAAAAATGAAGGGAGACTTGTAATGAGAAGCGCTAAAGCAGAGGTGTGTGAGCATGGCAACAAAAAACAAGGCTTTATTTTTATTTATTTCATTTATTTTATTTGTCAGTCGCTTACAAGATAATAGGTATGAGTATAAACATGACTAAGAATACAGGAAATAGGTACGAATAAATGGGGACAATAGGACAGGGAGGGTAGGCACGAGGGTGCACTTATGCACACACCCCTTACAGACCTCTTAGGAATGGGGTGAGGTCAATAGTGGATAGTTTTAGGTTAAAGGAGTGGGGGTTTGAGGATGTAACTACAGAGTCAGGTAGTGCATTCCAGGCATTGACCGCTCTGTGGCTGAAGTCGTACTTTCTGCAATCAAGTTTGGAGCGGTTAACATTGAGTTTGTATCTGTTGCGTTGCTCTTGTATTGTTGCGGTTGAAGCTGAAGTAGTCATTGACTGGTAGGACATTATAGCAAAATAATTTTGTGTACTACGCTTAAGTCCAACTGTAGGTGGTGTAGTTCAAGGTTGTCCAAGCCCAAAATTTCAAGCCTGGTGATATAGGGTATTCTGTTGCGAGCAGAGGAGTGTAGTACGCTTCTTGTGAAATACTTCTGGACTCTCAATGGTATTAATGTCCGATATATAGTGCGGATTCCAGACAGATGAGCTGTATTCAAGTATTGGTCTAGCAAAGATTTTGTATGCTCTAGTTAACAATTCAATATTTCCAGAGTGTAGAAGCTTCGTAAGATTAGATTTACAACTCTTAATGCCTTTTTGGCAATGCTGATACAGTGAGCTCTGGCGCTTAGATGGTTTGATATGTGAGTACTCCAAGGTCCTTGACAGAGTGAATTCTGAGAATTGAAGTCCACAGTTTTTAAAACTGCCAGGGTTGCACATCTCTGTGCTAAAACCTGTTCTAAAATCTGGACCAGCAGCAACTTCCGGGCCTTCTTCTCTAGACAAGCGAAGGCCACATCCCAGTCATCCAAGGTGGAACCCCAATTTCTCGGCCCGCCATCCTGATCGCCCGATTCCCCTCTACGTTCCGGCTTGGTCGGTCCCTTGCTTGCCTGCCTTTGTTCGCCATGAGCTGAAAAAGCTCGTAACCTCCCCACCAGCCTCCCCATTTGCTCATTCTGCCAAAACCAGAAGCCTAGTGAGTAGCGACACTCGTTGCTAACTTTGACCCCTGGAAGAGTTCCCCAGGATGCAGTTGCTGGCTCCCAACAGCAGGTGGCAATGTGACATCAAACATTGGCAGCTGCGGGAACTCTGGCCTCGTTCAACGCTGCTTGTTCGAATGAGCTTTGCTGACCGGAGGCCGGCCTCACTGGCTGGGGGTGACGTCCACGTCCATGGACACTTCGGGGATTGAGTTTGACTCGAGGAAGCTTTTCCAGGCTCTTTGGTGTTCCCCCCCCCTCCCACTTGAGGCAACAAAGCCAGCCGGGTGACCTTGGCCCGGCCATACATCTTCAGCCCCAGGAAGGAGGCAATGAAGATGTGAAGCTAAAGTAGGATGAGGAAGGGTTGCAGGAATTGGGCACGGCCAGTTTAATGAAAAAAGGAGGACCCGGGGCGGCACCGTGGCAGTGTCCCGATATTTGAAGGGCTGCCCAAAGAAGAGGGGAGGGTCAACTATTTCCCATAACCCCAGAAGGCAGGACCAGAAACCACGAACGGAAACTGATCAAGGAGAGAAGCAACCTGGAATTAAGAAGAAACTTCTCTAACGATTAACCAGTGCAAAAGATTTCCCTCCAGAAATTGCGGCTGCTCCGTCACTGGAGGATTTTAAGAAGAGACTGGACAGCCACTTGTCTGGAATGGTAGAGGGTCTCCTGCTTGAGAAGGGGGTTGGACTAGAAGACCTCCCAAGGTCCCTTCAAACTCTGAGGCAATGGCAAATCACTTCTGAAATCTTACCGAGAAAACTGCAGAGACGGGTCCAGGCAGTTGCCAGGACGGATTCAAAGGTGCACACGTACACAGTCACACAGCCACACCCACCCACACACCCACACCTGCAGACAGGGGCCAGGGATTCAGGTCCCTCACCTGAGGGCTGGGTTGCGTTCATTTTCCTCCTGGCCCAGAGAGGAGAAGGAAGGTCCCCTTTGCATTTTGATGGGAGCTGAAGTTGCATACCTTCAGGGCGATTTGCGTAAGGAAATACAATCTCATGGATAGTCCATCACTAAAGATACATGGACAAATAGGGCAAACACAGAATAACCAGAGCAGACATGCTATTTATTTCAGTAATAGCCGTGTCACAAACAAAAAGTGAAGCATAGCAGTGAACAGACAATAATTGTAATGCTGGAAGGTAGTTGGGGGTCGCTCGGAGTGCCAGGTAGTAACATTATTAATGAAGTACAGTTGGACACCACAAAATTACCACTGTGAGGCGGGCAACGTGTAATTTTAATTAATAAATAAAATTTGGTTTGGAGAGGGGGGGGTAGGACACAAATGGACAGCTGATCTCCATCTTGAGGGGAAAGCAGAAAATCATTCCAAAGTATATCAGTATTGACAATTCGTTTTTCTTTTAAACAATGGCAGAAATATATTTCTAAGATTTGTATGGCAAGGTAAGAAATCTAAAATTAAATATAAATTGTTGCAAGATGTGGAAAGAAAGAGGTGGACTAGAATTACTTGGCTTAAAATTGTATTTGAGGAATGTTGTTTGGGATGTGTGACTTGAGGAAACAGGAGGTTCTTGGAATTAGAGGGACATTTTTTGAGATTTGGGTGGCATGACTACATATGGTATTATAGACTTCAGGATAATATAAATTAAAAAAACATCCCTTTGACATTTGTGAGAGTTTGGAAGAGATAGAAAGCAAGTTTGTCTCCCAACATTTCTCTACGGCCGTCACTCCAGGAAACCTTTTTTAGAAGGGAAAATGATACTTACACAAACTTACGCGGATCTGTTGATCTTAATTAAAGAGAACCTAGATTAAGAGGTGGAAAAGGAGATTTGTATTAGTGAATAGTTTGCTTATGTACAATTGGCAATGTTGTATATAATATTACGTAAGATTTAAATTGGATAAAAATGTTTTTGAAGATGAAAAAACAGACTTTGAGGGGGATTTATGTTCTAATGACAAACATCTTATTTGCCAAGGTATATAAATCATTGAAAATGAACCCAGAGGATGAATATGTTGAAGAGGGTGCTATTAAATCGGCAAAGGTTTTTGGATATAATTTCATATTTGATTAATGGGAGAGTATGTGTATTGAGTGGATTTTGCCTTGCCATAATTCACAATTATTATTTTTTTTATAAAATCATGTACTGTTGATATTCAATTCCTGAGAAATGGTCAAAGATGTACAAGGGAATATCAAACAAGTTTTGGAAATACAATCAATGTGAAGGTATCCTTGATGGACACATAAAACTGCCAAGAAATGTTTGGATCAGATAAGTTGTTTGATTCAGGAAATATTCAAAATGGATATAAAATTGAAACCAGAAGCTTTTCTTTTAAGTATCCTGGATAAGCAGGATTAAAAAAAAGCAGTGGAGTTTATAGGTAGGTAGGTAGGTAGGTAGGTAGATATGACAAGGGCTGCAAGGCTTATACGCACAGAGGTGGATACACAAACTGAAGAGTGGATTTGGAAATTAATGGACGGGCAGAGATGGCAAAACGGATTCCTTTGACGAAAGACAACAGCCGATTTAGTTGCGTTTCTATTTAGAGACAACCCCTTTTGGATTTCTTGCTTGAGGAATATTAAAACGAAGTTTTGATTTTAGGATTTGCCAATTAGATTTGTTGTTATTATTAGGGAAATGCTGTACATTGTTATTTTTATTGTTAGATATGCTATATTTTTATGCTTACGTTTAAACTTAAGAGTAAGAGATTTGTTGTTACAATTTTGTTATTTAGATTGCTTAATCCACTTTTTATATGACGTTTTTGTTTTAACTTAAGAGTAAAAGGTTACTATATAATTGTACTTGTACTGAAAACAGTTGGATGTCAATCCTCCCCCTTTTTTGTCAGTTTTTAATTCCCCCTCCCTGAATTTTTCCCTTTTTGTTATTCTGCATTTTATACTTTTTTGACATTCAGAAAAGTGGAATTGAAAAAAAACACAAAAACAAATGGAAAGCAGAGAAGTGTGAAGGAGCCTTCAGTGAGTCTGACTCTCATTAAAGGCCAACACTTTCCCCATCCAGGCCCTGTCCAGCACCCCCCCTTTCTGGAATCTATTCATGGGGAGTTAATTGATGGGTCTCTCCCATGGAGGGGGCCAAAGGTGATCTGCTTAGAAAGTGTCCTAAGGATGGTTCACCCCACTTCCTCCTCCTCCTCCTCCTCCTCCTCCTCCTCCTCCTCCTCCTCCGTTGCCTTTATCTTGACTGCTTGTCGTCTGTCTGTCCCGTCGTCTTCTTCTTCCCCTCCGCCTCCACAACACATGGTGCCAATCAACTGTCCTTCCAGCTTGAAAGGCCTCTGGGACCGGAGGGATTGCTCGCTGACGCATCCCTTCTGTTCTTCCCAGAGAATTGTTCCCACCCTGCCTTCTGAACGAACGTGTTGCTGGTGGCCACCGTTTGCCTCTCTCCATCCTTGTCCCGGCGGGCGGGGAGCCGCTTGGGCCTGGCCTTCCCTCCAGGTCCTCCTTTGCAGCCTTCGGGGCTGGCGGGAGCTATAGCATGGCCGCCTCCTCCCTCTCCCCCGGCCCTCCCTATTTTTTCCTTCTTCCCGGCTTCTAGACGAGCGCGGTCCTTCGTCCCTATAAAGAGCTCTTCCGTTGCTTCAGGTGAACTCCGGCCACCCCTCTCTGGGCAGGAGGTGCTCTTCTTGGGGAGCTTGGCTTCCCTCTTCAGCCGGATGATAGGCATCGGCTGGCTCTTGCCATTTCCCTCAGAAAATCCGGGCCTGATGTTTTGGATTCCTTTGGGGCTCTTTTTTATCTCGTTTTTAGCACTTCTGTGGAGAACAGGGTCACATTTTTAGGTCGTATTTTTTTGCAGAAATATCCAACGTTCAGAAGGGTGCACAAATTTTGAAGCATCACTTGCAAATTCTGAAATCGGTTTCTCTTCCCACTGGAAAAAAAAAGAGTTAAGATACGGGGCCTGCCCTGAGGTCAGCAGGTAGCCAGGGTTAAGCAAAACGACCCCCCCCCCAAAAAAAACTGAGGCACCGAAACCTCCGTTTCCTAAAGCTGGTGTTTTGGACGGTCCTGGGCTGTTCTGGGCAGATGGAAGGTGTGTATTTCATTCCTTGTTTTTCCAGCAGTGGACAGCAGGACCAGAACCCGGCTGGTAGTCCACAGTACTTGGGAACCATTTTGGAAAGCAGATGGAAAGTTGGCAGAGAAATGAATGCTCCAAGTGCCTTTGACTCCAGCTGCAAGGGTGGTGAATACAGTTTACTCCTAATAAAGGAGAATATTTGCAACTTAGGGGTGAAACGAGAGGTCCTTGATGCTCTCGGATCTTGGTTGTTTCCTTCCTTCAACTAGCTAACATCATTAGCACTAGAAGTATATAAACAGAGAGCAAGCCCCCTTCCCTTCTAGCACTGATGATGTCACCTGGCTGGGTACAAAATGTCTGCCAGAAAACAACAAAATTCATAGAGGACCAAAGACCCCATAGTCGTCGTCGTCCTCCTCCTCCTCCAAACCCCATTCCCTTCTAGCACTGATGATATTACCTAGTTGGGTATGAAACTCATAGAGCACCAAAGACCCCATAGTTCTCCTCCTCCTCCTCCTCCTTCCTTCCTTCCTTCCTTCCTTCCTTCCTTCCTTCCTTCCTTCCTCCTCCTCCAAACCCCATTCCCTCATAGAGCACCAAAGACCTGATAGTTCTCCTCCTCCTCCTCCTCCTCCTCTCTTCCTTCCTTCCTTCCTTCCTTCCTTCCTTCCTCCTCCAAACCCCATTCCCTCATAGAGCACCAAGGATCCGATAGTTCTCCTCCTCCTCCTCCTCCTCCTCCTCCTCCTCCTCCTCCTCCCTCCCCCCTCCCCCCTCCTCCCTCCTCCCTCCTCCCTCCTCCCTCCTCCCTCCTCAAACCCCACTCCCTTGTAGCACGCTGATGATGTTACCTAGCTGAGTAATGAAACGTCTGCAAGAAAACCGCCAAGCTCGGAGAGCACCCAGAGGGTAGGGGGACTGCCTATTTCTGGGGCCAGAGCGCAAGAGAACTTCACGGCCACCCGAAGGGCCAAGGTGGTGCCGGCCACTGCATTTTGCGAGCTGCCTTTGATCTGGGGGTAGGGGTGGGGTGGGGGGGCTTTGCTTTGCGCCTCGCCAGGCTGTCCAGCACAGCAGCTCCGGAGGCTCCTGGGCACAGTCGGCGGCGGCGGCAGGAAAGGCGCTGAGTTGACGCTCCAAAGCCACCTGGAGAATCCAGACTTTCCCTGGCCTTTTCCAGAGCACGTTGCAAGAAAATGTGTCTTTGTGTAGCAACCCGGAGTTCATTCTTCCTACCGCTTTATTTTTAACTCCCTTAATAAGGAAGCCTTGATTGCCTTAATGGAAAGAAAATGTCCCAGGATTCAAAGAATTTAGCCCTTCGCGTGTCCTCTGGGCTTTCGTTCCACTCCTTAATCAAAGCCAGAGCAGAAGAACCTCGCTGTTCTCCAGAAAGTCCTCACGGTGTCCTGATTGTGCGGGTTCCTTCCTTCCTTCCTTCCTTCCTCGGAGCGGCTGGGCTCTTCTTCCCCTGAAATGGATCCCGCTGGGCTCCGCGGGTGGGCTCAGCTTCCCATTCCTCAGCCTCCGACCTCCAGATGGCGGAACCTCTGGAGCTGCCCCGAAGCGGCCTCGGAACCCAGGATAGATTCCCAGGAGGGTTTTTTTTCTTGTCTCTACGGGGGATGAATTAAAAGGAGAGAAAAACCAGGCCGGCCTCTGGGTGTCTGCCTGAGTTCAGCGGGGCTTAACCAAAGGCTTCTGAAATCTTAGGTCTGGAGGGGGGGTGGCGGGGAGGTTGATTTGCTTGATTGGCAGGTCTGAGGAGGAAATGGCGCTCTTCCTCCTTCCTCCTGGAGTCGATGGCCAGCCAGGAAAACCTGGGAAGAGCTACCCTGCTGCTCCCAGGGAGCTGTAGGCAGGGTTCTTTGGAATCGGCTGTTCAATCAATCAATCAGTCAGTCAGAAGAGAGCCGGAAGGGACCTTGGAGGTCTTCTAGACCAGCCCCCTGCTGAAGCAGGAGAACCTATGCCATTTCAGACAAGTTTGGCTGTCCGGTCGCTTCTTAAAAACCTCCAGTGTTGAAGCACCCACAACTTCTGGTGGCAAAGCGGACCCACCAGTTAATTGTCCTCACGGTTAAGGAAGTTTCCCCCTTAATTCCCAGTTGCTTCTCTCCTGGATTAGCTCCAATGGTCTCTATCGCCATTTTCTTATTGTTAGTTTTGGGCCAATTTCATTACTGGGGTTATTGTAGTTTTCCACTTTTTTAATGAACCATGTCTAAGGAGATTCTCAACCATTGCATAGCTCTAGGGCAGGGGTGGGCAACTATGGCCCTTTTATGAATTATGGACTTCAACTCCCAGAATTCCTGAGCAAGCCATGCTAGCTCAGGAATTTTGGGAGT
>NW_020769399.1:483728-527984 GCF_900518735.1 Pseudonaja textilis | reverse complement strand
TGTGGACTTCAACTCCCAGAATTCCTCAGCCAGCATGACAGCCATGTTGTGGCCCTCAAGCAGGGGGTCTCCAAACTTGGCCATTTTAAGACTTGTGGACTTCAACTCCCAGAATCCTCTAGCCAGTATGCTAGTGCTATGCTAATGCTATGCTATTGCTATGCTAATGCTATGCTAATGCTATGCTAATGCTATGCTGGCTGGAAAATTCTGGGAGTTGAAGTCCACAAGTCTTAAAAGTTGCCAATTTTGGAGACCTTCTAGTCTTGCAGCACTTGCATGCTTTTGTTCTGACCCAAACCCTTTTCCAGTAAGACAAACAACAACCAAAGGGAACAGAAACCTTTTAATGAGTCTTACGAATCCCTGGTTAAAAGGCTGCTGCAAACTAATTAACTTTGATAAGCACAAACCTCGCCAAAACTGTGTGAGACTGCCAAGAATCACAGATAAGAAATCTTTCACAACACAAGAGTCTTCAAATACCAACTTCAGATACTGTAACGTCCACGAGGCTGAGTTTCAAAATGTCTTTGCTTCCTGCAAAGAACATTTGCTTCACAGCTGGCTTTTATCTTCTTGAAGGAGGGGCCATTACCTTGCAGCCTTACTCCCGAGTCACCCATGCAGCTGCAGCTGCTCTTTCCTGCGAGCAGCCCTGCATGCACACACACTTGGCACAGGCTCCTCGGGAACCTCCTCATTGCTGCTGCCAGCCCCCACAATCTCTGAAGGCAGCAGTCCACTCCCTAATGGTCCTGGCCCCTCATCTGAGTCCTCGCTCTCCTCAGCCTTCCACACCTGCTGCCGGCTAACCATAACAGCTTTTCCCAAGAGAACTCCAATATCTCGTAGCTATGCTATGCTGGCTGAGGAAGTCCACAAGTTCTGAAAGTTGCCAAGTTTGGAGACCTCTGCTCTTATCGGGTGCACAGAAGGAGAGTGGGGCAGGCAGGCAGGCTGGCTGTGTGGGGAACAGGCCATTTCACACCCCGCTTGCACTCTGTTCTTCATGTCTTGGTGAAATCACCTTTGTTCGTTTACGCTGACCATCTTCACTGTCCGGCAACTAATTTTCCTCTGGGAAACCAGTACGGGAGCCCACGAAATGCTTCTCAAAAGGTCGTTCTTTCTGCCTTATTTGTTGAAGGAAACTGGAGTGTAATTTAGAAATAAAACATTTTTTTAAAAAATAGCAGTGATGGATGCCAAAAGGGTCTGATGGGCTGCTTCAACCAAACTGGGGGGTCTGTGCTTCTTCGCTTTCAGGCTGGAACTGGAGCTTCTTGGCTTTTAACAAGCTTTTAAGGCAGGGGTCTTCAACCTTGGCAACTTTAAGCCTGGAGGACTTCAACTCCCAGAATTCCCCAGCCAGCTTTTAAGGGATGTCTTAAGAACAGATTGGGCAGCCATTAGTCCGGAATGGGATTGAGCAGAAGGCTGGACTAGAAGACCGCGAAGGTCCCTTCCAAGTTCCCATTCTATTATTCTGTTAGGTTTCTGCCTCAATATGCACTTGAATTTGTAGTTGAGCATTTTGCTTTTGTGTCATGTTTGGTGTGAGATTTCTCCAAAGGACAAAGACAGACAGG
Organism: Pseudonaja textilis; assembly: GCF_900518735.1. The sequence continues at coordinate 526,392 of NW_020769399.1, read as the reverse complement.
CAATGTTTCTTCACCTTAGAGGAAGAGCAGTTCCTCTTTCTAGAGCGGTGGTCTCCAACCACCGGGCCCCGGACCGGTCCCGGTCCGTGGATCATTTTTTTACCGGGCTGCCGGTTTGCTTGGGTTCCGCCATCTTGTTTCGACGGTGCTTGAGAAAGTGCTTCCGGGTGAGCTTGTCGGTTGTCGGAAAGAGGCGTTTGGGTGCTGAAGGAGTCCTTGCGCCTTAGTTTCATTGAAGGGGGCGGTGGCTTCGAACGAAGAGCCGTCCCGATGGCGGTGGATTCTCGTGTTACTCAGGAGGAGATTAAGAGCCCGAAAAGCACAAAAAAGGTACAAAGGAGGAGTTGAAGGTGGCGGGGAGAAGCGGGGGACAGCTGGCTGGCCGGTCGCTCGGCTCGCCTTGCCTTGGTCATATGTGCTGATGCCGGTACCAGTCCGTGGATCATTTTGTGATGCCGGTACCGGTCCGTGGTACAAAAAAGGTTGGGGGCCACTGTACTAGAGTCACCCACTCACTGAGCTAAGGTAAAGGTAAAGGTTCCCCTCGCACACATGGGCTAGTCGTTTCCGGCTCTAGGGGACGGTGCTCATCTCCGTTACAAAGCCGAAGAAGAGCCAGCGTTGTCCGAAAACGTCTCCGTGGTCATGTGGCCAGCATGACTAAATGCCTCCGAAGGCACACAGAACGCTGTTCCCTTCCTACCAAAGGGGTCCCTATTTTTCTACTTGCGTTTTTTTTTTTACGTGCTTTCGAACTGCCAGGTTGGCAGAAGCTGCTGGGACAAGGAACGGGAGCTCACTCCGTTATGCGGCGCTAGGGATTCAAACCGCCGAACTGCCGACCTTTCTGATCGACAAGCTCAGCGTCTTAGCCGCTGAGCCACCGCGTCCCCAGTCCACTGCTACTTCATACCAAAGTAACGGTCCATCAGGATAGTTAGGGTCCCGTCTGTCCTATCCTGTGCACGTGGATCTGTTTTTAATAAAGAGGAATCTCTGCGCCTCAGGGTTGAACTGTGCGGTCCTCGGCGCTTTCAGAGACTGGTGGGTTTTTTTTTTGCAGACTTTTCATGACCACAAACTAGAAAACATCACCAGGGTGCTGGAAGGAAGGGGGTAGCGGTTGAGGTTGTACACCCCTGTTTTAGGGAAAAGGTCCCAGAACAAAGTCCATCTCTCCTTCTCTGCACATCCCATTGATGCTGATCCTTGTCCAGGCTAGTCTAATTAGGAGGAATGTTGGAAAGAAACTAAGAACAGGCCCCTCTTCATTTCAGCATGGATGGTGTTACCTAGTTGGGTAATGAAATGTCGGCAAAAAAATAACGAAGCTCAGAGAGCACCAAGGATTCCACAGTTTCCTCCTCCTCTTCCTCTCCTCCTCCCCTCCTTTTCTTCTTCCTCTTCCTCATCCGACTGCTCCCCCTCCTCCTCCCTCTTCTTCCTCCTCTTCCCCCCCTCCTCCTCCCACTCCTCCCCACCAATTTCACTCCCTTCAAGCACTGATGATGTTACCTAGTTGGGTAATGAAATGTCTGCAAGAAAACCACCCAGCTCACAGAGCGTCAGGGAGCCCTTATCTTAAAGATTCTCCCCTTGTTGGCTTCTTCAACTGAAGGTCCAGTTTTCCATGTCTGCCTCCTGACGTGGACAATTCAAAGATCTCCTGCTTGGCCCCTTTGTATTGCCACATTGGGCTAGCCAGTGCTGACCAATGGCCGGAGTTGGTGAGTTATGGCTCCAATTTTATTCCGAGGAAAAAATAGTACTTCTTTCACTTGCCCTCAGTCGATATTCCTAGAGCAGGGTTGTCCAACCATGCCCGGGGAATTCTGGGAGTTGAAGTCCACAGGCCTTCTAAGTGGTCAAGGCTGGACACCAGCCGCTCTAGACCTTTAGGTAATTAGGGCATCCAAAAAATGTGAAAGTGATCCCTTCCCCTAAATAATAAAAATCTCACGCTGAGCTGATTCAGAAGCCAGTTGGCAGAGCCTGTCCCCTCCTTGACATCCGATCTGCTCTGGGTCAGGGGTCTCCAAACTTGGCCACTTTAAGACATGTGGACTTCAACTCCCAGAGCTTTGCTGGCTGAGGAACTCGAAGATGACCGAAGGTGGGATACAAAACCAACACAAACCACGCTGAAGCAATTAATGAGACCAGGCAGGATAAGGGCTTGAAGACATCCACAGATATCGAAATGCACCCACTGGGAAGGACGGCAGAACTCAGATAAGAACGGACAGACTAGAAATATTTTCACGCTTTGTTTCCAGCACTGGCCCATGCACAGTTTGTCCTTTTAAGCCAGCGGTGTCCAACCTTTCACCTTCCCTGGGCCACATTAGGAGATGAAAATTTGGTTTGGGCTGCACATAAAATAAAATAACAGTAGCGATACCTGATCATCCAAAAAAAACCATAGAAAACATAGTTAACATATTAAATTTATTTGGCAGCAGGGGCAGAAGCGGTGGCGGGGGCAGCGGCGGCGGGGGCAGAAGCAGCAGCGGCGGGGGCAGAAGCGGCGGCAGCGGCGGGGGCAGAAGTGGCGGCGGTGGAGGCAGTGGCAACAGGAGGAGGTGGCGCTCTGATGGCGCCCGCCTTTTCTGTTGCTTCTTGGCCTGGCGCTCGCCTCACCCCGCCTTGCGCCTGCCTCTCCTCCTCCTCCTCGCTGGCTGTGGCACGAAGGTTGGGGTGGGCACTGGGCCGCATTACGAGGCGACCTGGGCCGTATGCGGCCCGCGACCCGCGGGTTGGACAAGCCTGTTTTAAGCAGTCCTCAAGCTGCAGCCCATGAAGGGGATCAAGGCCCTCTCCTACCCCGTAGACCATACCATTCATGTCTTATCCACTCCTCCCTGCGTGCCCTAGGATGGAGAGAGGATGGGCCTAGGTCTTCCTCTGAATGCCCAGCTGACCTGTGCCCTTCCCCAGTGTCCTCCACAACCTCAGGAGCCACACTCCCACTCCCTGTCGGCTGTTCCTCCTCTCCCTTGGAGTCAGACTCTTAATGGGGGGCATGACAACACTTCTTAAAGTGGCCAAGGTTGGAGACACCTGCAGCTGCCGGGCTCATCTTGGGGGCTCCCCACCCTCTCTCCCTCCCCTCGAGCACCATGTGCTTGCGCAAGGGACCTATGCGCCTTCCCCCTCCCCCCCCAAAAAAAACCCCTCGCTCGGGAGTGTGGCGGGTGAAGACGAGCCTCCCCAGCCAAGCAGGGCGTGCGCATTCCAGATGCTGATGGCTGCCCTCTCAGTGGCCTGGAACGGGGAGCGCGGGGGGTGGGTGGGGGGGCCTTCAATGTGCCATTTGGGCCCTGGTTTTAATTATCCGCAAGCCGATGATTTTCAAACCTTGTGTAATCTGTAATGCAGATGGAAGTTGGGTTGGAGCCTTCCCCCCCCCACACACCCCCGCCCCGCTCCGTCTGTGTACTTTATAGAAAATTAGATTTAACTGTTCGTGCAGACAGCCTCCTCGCCTTATTGTTTGTCAGCCTTTTGTCAGCAGCCAGGAGGGCCCTTGCGATGGCGGCTTCTTCTTCTTCTTCGCCCCCTTCGCTTGTCTCTTGGCATCCGTGTGTTCTCCGTCCCCCCCCACGCCCCCCCCCGGGATTTCATCATTCCCCCTCCCCTCAAATCAGGGTAGAGGCCGGGTGAAGCTCTGGGGAGGGGCTGCCAAGAAGACGGGGGGGCGGAGGGACGCTCAGAGGCCTCCTGCAAGTCGCGATCCTCCTCCCCTTCCCCAAGACCCTCCTGGGTGAGCAAGTCAAACCGAGGGCGCCCGGCTTTTCATGCTTTCGATACAGAAGGGATTAAAACCACCGGCCCCTTCTCTCTCTCTCTCCCCCCCTCTCACAATTCCTCATTGGAGCCTGGCCTCTCTCCTTCACTCTTTTGGGGTGGGGGTGGGGGTGGGGGCTGCTGACACCCCATGCAAACCCAGGACAGCCTTTCAGGCATTGGAAGTTTTGCCCAGTCTTGGGTGAGAGGCTGAATGTGGCTCTTCTGTGCAGCCGCCTTTGAAATTGGGTGGTGGGGGAGGAGAGGGAAAGAGCCCAGCAGTGAAAGTCAGAAGAGAGGAGAGGAGAGGAGAGGAGAGGAGAAGAGAAGAGAAGAGAAGAGAAGAGAAGATGTAAGGGAAGGGAAGAGAAGAGAAGAGAAGAGAAGAGAAGAGAAGATGTAATGGAAGGGAAGGGAAAGGAAGGGAAGGGAAGGGAAGGGAAGAGAAGATGTAATGGAAGGGAAGGGAAAGGAAGGAAAGGGAAGAGAAGAGAAGAGAAAGAGAAGATTTGGAAGGGAATGGAAGGGAAGATGTGGAGTGGAATGGAATGGAATGGAATGGAATAGAATAGAATAGAATAGATGATATGGAATGGGATAGGATAGGATAGGATGGGATAGGATGGGATAGGATGGAATGGAATGGAATAGAATAGGATAGGATAGGATAGAACAGAACATCAGAGTTGGAAGGGGCCGTGGAGGTCTTCTCATTCAACCAGCACCCTCAGGACTTGCCATGAATATTCTTCTTGTTCTCCAAGCCAGCCACAGTTGGTTTCTATGGTTGGCATGGCTGGCTGGGGAATTCTGGGAATCGAGGAGAGTAGAGCAGAATTCTTTATTGAAGTGTGACACTAACCTTAACGTTGCCAAGTTTGAAGTTTTCCTGTGCGTGGCTGGCTGGGGAATTCTGGGAGTTGAAGTCCACAGGTCTTAAAAGTCGCCAAGGTTGCAACCCCTGCTTTAAAGAGAAACTCAACTGGCCGTAAGCCAAGGCTGATTAAAAGAAGGAAAACGCCTGCATTCCAATCCCTGGCAGTTCAATCCAATCCCTAGGCCAGTAATGACTAACCTTTTCGGCCCCGAATGCCCAAAGTTCGCATGCGCGCACGCATCACCAAAATGCAATGCGCACACATCCCCGTGCATGCACCATGTCCACTGTGCGAGCGTGCATTTTCTTTGTGCATGCACATGCAATCCCCTGCATGCACCCGCCCCTCTGCATGTGTGGTCCGTCCCGATGCGTGGGAGGCCTGAAGACCAGCTGGTCAGTGGGAGGCGAGCGTGCATGCGCAGTGGAGCTGAGCTAGGACGATGGCTTGTGTGCCCAGAGGGAGGGCTGTGCGTGCCACCTCTGGCACGTGTGCCACAGGTTTGCCATCATGGCCCTAGGGAAGGGGCAACTACCCCGGGGAGCTTTCTGAAGGGCAGGTAAGAAGTTGGACCTCCCTGACCCTCAGCCAGAAGATCCTTCCTTGTAACTAGAGCAGCTCCCTCGTTGGCCACTGGCTCACAAATTCCCCACTATTCAGTCAGAATTAAAGAAGCTTTTTGGATGACAAGCGAAACATCTTAAAGGAAAAAAGGCCCAAGAAAGTCTAACTGCCTTTTGGAAAGTACTTTTGGCGACAACCATGACCTGAAGGGCTCAGAATCTTTATAGCAGTGATGGCTAACCTTTTTGGGCTCTTGTGCCAAAAATTGTGAGCATGCCAGCACCCAGAATGCAATGTGTGCCCCCCCCTTCCCACACCCCCTGAGCATGCACGCACAATCCCCACCCCACTCCTTTACCTGCACTGTGCCTCACGGCTGGTTTGAGGCCTTTTTCGGCCTTCCAGGGGCTTGGAAAAAGCCTCTGCAAGGCTTCTCAGGATGAATTATAGGCCCATTTTGTCACTTCCGGTATTACAGGAAGTGACGACACGGGCCTATAATTCGTCCTGAAAAGCCTTGCAGAGACTTTTTCCAAACCTCTGGGAGGCTGAAAAAGGCCTCAAACCAACCGGGGGAAAAAAAAATCAGCTGTGAGGTTGCACGCATGTGCAATGAGGTAAGTTTACCTGCGGCTCACATGCCAGCACAAATGGCTCTGCGTGCCACCTGTGGCACGCGTGCCATAGGTTTGCCATCATGGCTCTATAGGCATTTGGTGTCACTTTGCTCTGGGATGCCCTGAAGAAAGGAGAAGGCTGCCCAGGAAAGGGAACATCAGCCCACTTGTCCTATGTCCAGGCCTTGCCTTTCGCTCCCCTCTGAGTGGCAGCTGTGAGGGATGTCACTTGGAAGAAGAGGGAAGATGGCTTCAGAGGGGGAGAGGCTAGGGGCCTTTCCCGAGCTCCCTTGATGTCTCTGCGTAGCCCACGTGCTGAGGGGAGGGGAGTGAAGGGCCTTCCTCGATTCCCACAAAGAGACCCTGTGGCTTATGTGACAGATCCTGGAAGCCGCTTCCAGTGGCTAGGCAGGAGCTCCCATGGCTCTGCTGTCCCCGGCTGAGGTGGTGGTGGCTGAAAAGGGGTCTTGCGGCGGATTGCAGCTCTGCTTCTGACTGGTCGGGGCTTGGATGGATCAAAGAGACGAGACTGTTTGTAGCTCAGGGTTGATCTGTGGGGCCCTGGATGCTCTCTGAGCTTGTGTCAGGCACAAGTGGCCAGACCCACATGTGTAGGGTTCAAGCTACTTTATTGTGCCCTGCCTGTAATACAAGAATCTTCCTAGACCGTCTGCCTTCCCTTGGGAACAGAGAGACATTCTGTGGAGCTCGGAGGGGTGGTCAGTCTTGGATCTCTTGTGGTAGTGCAACGACTAAAGACTAATTCCCCTCTTGATCCCTCCTCCCTGCCTGGTTGGGTGTTTCCCAACAGCGTGGAAGTTTTGTTGCAGATGTTTCATTACCCAACCTGGCAACATCATCAGCACTGATAATGAAACGTTTATATAAGAGGAATGGCAGAATCTGGGGTTGGCGTAAAAAGAGGGATCAGCCTAGAATCCTTACATAGTCACAAGTGAACTAAGTTTAAATCCACCTGAGTGCCATTAGCCCTTATCTAACTCTAACCAGCTGTTAACTATTAGTTGAGAAGATTCCTGTGCACGGGCTCTTTAGCAAAAAAATCAGTTTAACTAACTTCATGAGAGGACCTGGCCCGGACAGCTTTCAAGAAAACGACCAAACTCAGGGACCACCAAAGACCCCGCACCAAGGTCTATCTGACGGCACCCTGGGCATGTCAGCTCCTTGCCAGAACAATGAGGCTCTCCGTCCTGAACTGCCGGTTAAAGATCCCCTGGGCAGCTGTGTCTGAAGGGGGCTGCTTCCCATAGAATGAGTGGTGGGGGGATGTTTGGCCTCTGCCAGCCCTCCAGTCTCTTAAATCTTTCCAGCCAGCCTTCGGGGCTGCAGGCTTTGTTCTGCAGTTGAGTCCGTGCGTCATTTAACACTTAATTGAGGCACTGGCCAGGATATTTGCAATTTGAGGGAACACGCCGCAACTTTTAAAAACGAACTCACTTTGGCACCACTTCCCAAGCATCTGTGTAAAAGATGCCATTTCTGCGCTCTTAAGATGAGGGGCCGGCCGCGAGACCCTTCCTTTCATCTTACTCCAGGCATTAAACGCAGATCCCTTCCGTCTCCTTGGTGCCAGCGGGCATTCGGGTTGGCTGGACAAGGTCGGCTCCTGCGACCTGCCCTCGCTCTTCCTCGGCCTGGCGGCAGCTGCGGGGTAGCCTCACCTGGGCTTTGGGCTTTGTCAGGGTTGTCTTGCCTTGGTCTTCACAGCAAGGCCGGGCAGTAGGACAGATGGTGAGAGGCTGAATCTTTTTTCTTTTGGTAAATTTTATTTGAGTTTTCACAAAGAGAAAAAAAAATACAAATAAAACATCTTTTTTGAAAGTAGCGTAAACCCGGGTTACATTTCTTCGTACAGATACAGATTCAGGTTCATGCTCATTTTTATATTCCATTCCATATCTTATTACTATTTTACATTTTCTGCATAGCTTCTCCCCTCTTTTAATTTTCTCAATTTTATTTTAATTATCTCATCTCAATTCAAATCATTGTATTGATATTTTTTGTCTGTCCTGTTTCAATTATCTATTATCTTTTCTCATTAAACAAAATTTCTCCTGTAGTTAATGATTGGAGTATGAAGCCTTTATATCTTTTCCCTAAAGTTGTAACATTCAATATAATGCATAACTTCCATTCGGATTCTGCTTGGTACGTTGTTAAAATACACACTGTATTCTTAAAAAAAGAAAAAAATTATAAATATATATAATTAAAGCAACATTCCATTCCAATTCAATTCTGTCGTTAATATTAATATTCATTGAAGTCTTAACATCTTTAACATTACTTTTCAATTAAATATCATACTTCTATGGGAACAATTATAAGCTTTCCATAGTTAATTCCGCCCCCTCACTTATATTTTATAAAACATTAACTAATTAAAATGTTCCCGTTCCTTCCTAATTCAATTTTCTCATTTATTTTATTACACTTATTTTATTCACAAACATTTCACTAAATTACACTAACTATTTTATCCCTCATTTTAATCATACGTTGTTTCCAAGTTATTTCTATTACTAATATAACAATACAATCTTATGTACCTTTACAGAATCCCTTTTTCAGTTAGATTTTCACCCATTATCTCTAAATAGGTCCTGTTTCTCTATATCTTGCTCCGGTCCTTTGTAACTTTTCCTTCTTCCCCCTCTTCTCTCTCTCCTTTTTACCCCCTTGTCTCTCTCTCTATTTCTCTCTTCTGTATTCCCCCTTTCTGTTGCTTTCCAGTATTATACTTATTTTTTGAATTATTTTTCTTTTCTTTGGTTGTTTTTTTAAGTCTTAAATTCTCCATTCTCTTTCCCCCCCTTTCCTTTTTCTTCCTCACATAAACTTGCTTGTTCATTAAAGATGGCTTCTTCTTTGTCCCAGTCTTCTTGTTTTGCAGTCGTTTCTTGTTGTTTCTCATAGTTCCAAATCTCCATTTCTAAAAATTGAAAAATGAAGCCAAAAGAACCCTTCCCTTCTTGGGCATCTTCTTTGTACTTTTTAAGTTCCATTTTCAATTCATCCAGAAGTGGTGCCATTGTATAAATTTTTAAACAACCACCCGATTGATTTTAGTCATTCAAATATAATAACCAAGAATCCAAAGATCACCAAATAATCCAAATACGCGCAAGCTGTTTCTTTTTTGCTCTTTTTTTTCACTTTCTCTTCCTGGGGTTACTATTTAGTTGCAAAGTTTCAGTTAAAATGTATCTTTTAGAAGTATTGTTGAAGTTTTACAGTAGATTCTTTTTAATTCCAGGCAGTCTCCTCCCTCTCTCTCTCTCCCTTCTTGTTTATGAAAAAGAAAAATTTTAATGTCCAGAAATCTTTATTATCCCTTTGGCATTTTGTTTTATTTTCAGCTTAATTGCCTATTGATGTCAAAGTGGATTTTTCCGATTTCTTTTTTAAGTCTCTTAGTTGTCAGTATAGGGAAGGAGAGAGAAGAAAAAAAAAAGGCAAACCTTTCCCTTTTCACTTTCCTTCGCTGCTTCCGACTCTTCTTTGGGAGCGATGTTATATTTTGTAAGTTTAAATTACAGGATACCTTAGTTGTTGCTTTTGCAATTTAACCCGGTCAGCCAAAAGTTTCACTTCTTATCTTCCTCCTGCACATTCTTTTCTGGTCGAGTTCTTCTTTGTGGTGGCCATTTCTGACCACTGCTGCAACCACCTTCAGGAAAGGGAGTAATGGCCAGCTGAGGAGGAGAGTTGCGGCTCTCCTCAACCCTGCTGGAGGTCTCCCCGCTCTTCACCACCTCTACGGGGTGGCTTAGCCCCGAAACGAGCCGGCTCAGGGCGCTCCAGCGGCGAGCCCAGACAGAAACCGCGCACGATCACGGATTTCTGTCTGTCGCCGAAGCCTTTCAAACCAGAAGCTGCAGAGGTTGAATCTTTTTGTGCTTCCAAGTCAGATGGCGCCCCTGCTCGGCCTGTTTCTGGAGAGGCGGAAGGCTCCAAGGGAGGAAGACCTCTGGCTTAAGAGATGAGACATCAGGTGGTCCTTGCAACCTTACAACCATTCGTTTAGTGACTGCTCGGCATTATAAAGGCACGGGAAAAAGTGGCTGATGACTGTTTTTCACACTGACGATTGTTGCAGCATTCCCGTGGTCACACGATCAAAGTTCGGCTGCTTGGCAGTTGGCTCATATTTATGAAGGTTGCAGGGGTCCGGCTCATATTTATGATGGTGGCAAAGTCAAGGGGGAAGCCAGATTCACTTAACGGCAGTGTTATTACCTTAATAACTGCAACGATTCATTTAACAGTTGTGGCAAGAAAGGCTGTCAAATGGGGCACAACTCCCTTAGCAAACAAGAAACGTTGGGCTTCAATTGCATTCACCTTCCGGGTGAGAATAGATGCTCTTTTTTGTAGGCCCTGTTTGAGAACTGGCCAAAATGCTGTTAAGTCTCCCACCCTCCGGAGAAGGATTATGGGATGGGATCGGTTCCTGTTGTGGTTCGCTGGCAGCCGGTGAGGAAGAAAGGGGACCAGGCAGGGAGTCTGGAGAGGACTCGGACAAGGGTCCTGCATCCGATGCAGGGATGGGGCCAGGACCATCTGGGAGTGGGGTGCTTCCTTCGGAGCCTTTGGAGTCTGGCAGCAGTGAGGCAGAGGAACAAGGGGAGCCTGTTCCCAGTGTGTGTATGCGCAGAGCTGCTAGAAGTGAGAGCAGCTGAAGCAAAAGGGGTGACTCGGGAGTAAGGTTGAGAGGTGATTGCCCCTCCCATAAGGGATAAAAGTCAGACCTCAATGATGAAACCTTTGCAGGAAGCAAAGTAGTTCAATTAGATTCCGAGTCCTCCTTGCAGCTCTGTGAACTCTGGTTAGTTTTTGCTGGTACTTCTGGCTGGTTTCTGTTATCATTATTTTGGGTACTCCTGTTTTTTCGGCAGCCTTCTATAGCCCTGAAAGATGTGACAGCCCTGACAGTTCTTAGGGAACTGTTTATAATTAGTTCTGGCTGGGAATGCAAGTAATTCCCAGCGTTGCATTAAAATAGGTTTTACTTTTAAAATAAGTTTATGTTTCATTAAGTTTGACGAAGCCTGAGTCAGAACACTTCCTCCCCCTCAGAGTCTCCAGGTGGGTGGATGAAATTGGCACCCAGAAGTCATTGCCTAGAACAGCAGTCGCCAACCGGTGGGCTGCGAGAAAATTTTGGTGGGCCGCAGAGAAATCTCACTCCCAGAGCACCCCCCCAAAGCAATTAATCCAGGCTGCGCAGAAACACAAGGCTGTGCCGCCCACATGGCCCGTGGAAACCCTCCCCGCCCACTCACTCCTTACCTGGCAAACTTGCCTGCTAAATTGCTATTTTTCCTTTTTCTGACCGTCATCTGTTCTGCTGTGCCAGGATATTTAGATTAGCTAGGAAGCAGGAAATGGTGGGATTTCTTGCTTTCTAGCTAGTCTTTAGATCTTCGGCTCTGCTTTTAAGCAGAGCCGAACCTCCCTTAGGACTGAAGGTTCTATTATTCAGTGCAGACTCACGGCAAGCAAATTTTATGTGACACACTGAGCTAGCCGATGGCAGATAGATAGATCACTGAATGAGTCTGTGAGCAACTCAATCTGTCTGCCTGCTTTGCCTGATTTTGGGTAAAAGTTGCTAATTTTTTTATAAAAAAATCAATATTTATATCAATATTTATAATATTTACATACAAGCCATGCCCAGTCAGTCACATAACCACCAAGCCACACTCACAAATTAGGCCGCCCTCACAGAACCGCTTAGTGGTCCCTGGGATTTAAAATTTTGAGTTTGGTGGTCTCTGAGATCCAAAAGGTTGGAGAACCCTGGCCTAGAAAGTGGGATGAGGCTCACCTGTCCAGGTACGAACTCAGGCCAGAAAGAACGGCCTGTGCAGAGAGGAACGAAGGAAGCAGCTCTTCATTAAAGGGGTGCGAAGGGGGACTGAAATCCCCCCCCTCATCTTTTGGGGGCAGGATCTGCTCACGGGACAACCCTCCCTCCCCCCAAGGAAAGACTCCGGAGGAGCTGATTCTGCTGGGTGGGGATTCTTTTCCTAGCCCCTCGGTTTTCCTTCTGGAGCTGAGCCATTTCCCCTCCCCCCCCCCACAATGCCCCCCCTCCCCGGAGACCTCTGGTCTAAGCAGACAGCAGACAGCATAAAAGCCCTCAACCCACCCTGGGGCTGGGCAAGCCGCAGCCGCTTGCTCCGAGCCTCTTTTTTGGGTTCTGACCCGGCAACCTTTCCTCCGATTGGCAGTGGGACGGTGTTGACAGTCGGGACGGTTCAGCCAAAGTTGAGAGTGAGAAGGAGCAGCGTTCGGGATGGTCTGTGTTATTCGGCAGGACCCCCCTCAAGGCCATGCTTGGAATCTGGTGCACATTTCAAAACACGTGATAAACTTGATGTGAGCCTGATTAAAATGGGGGGGGGGGGGGGGGAGAACTGGCTGAGCCCCAGAGCCACATCTGCTAAGGGACAGGCAGAAGAAGAACCTCTCCGCCCTGGAGTTGAGGATAAAAGACCCTGCCGAAAGGGGGGGGCAGGCAGTGCCAGGCCAATGCCCGCAGGCCGTGCCCACGCAGGTGGTTTGTGGCTGTAGGATCACACTTGCCTGCTGCCCAGCTCCCAAAGGCTCCGTCTGCACATCTCTCCCTTCCTTGTGTGCATTGTGCAATGCTGAGAGTGGTGTGGTGTGTATCCAGGAATCCCAAGCAGTGCTGAGGGCCCTCAGAGCACGGAGCAGCACACCGGGCTCCCTTTGGGGAAATGTATAGTGCAGCTGGTCCTCCACCGACGACCACAACGGAGCCCCAGTTTCTGTTGTTAAGTGTGTTTTACCTCCTTTTACGACCTTTCTTACCACGGTTGTTAAGTGAACCATTGCAGCTTGATAGGTTAGTAGCCCGGTTTTTAAGCACATCTGATGTGCCCGTTGACTCTGCTTGCCAGAAGGTCTCAAAAGGGGATCATGTGACCTTGGGACACAGCAACGGTCATAAGTACGAACCAGTGGCCCAGCCTCTGAATTTTAATCACGTGTTTAGGGGGAGGCTGGAAAGGTCGTAAGCGCGAAAAATGGTCCTGAGTCCCATTTTTTCAGAGCTGTTGTACCAACGAACGGTCACTAAATGAAATGTTCTGTTTCTTGCTCCTAATCCTGTTCCTGCTGCACCCAGAGAAGCCCCCCCTCCTCTGAAAGCCAGAATAATTTGGGACACGAAGAACCGAGCACTCTTTGGGGGAAGCTCAAGAGTTGCCTTTTCCACCAGCTGCCATTCCCCCCCCAAAAAACGATGCTCCTTTTTCTGCACGTTTGATGTAGCCTGTTACGTGCCCTGGTCTAGGCCTGTGGTTTACAGGCTCCATGTGCCTCTCCCAAATGGCGCCCACAGCCGGTGTGTACGCTCAGGCTGCCGGCAAGGAGGGAGGCCCGGACTGCGGAGGGCAGGGGTATGGTTCTACCAGTTCACACCTATTCACTAGAACCGGTTGTTAACATTCTAAGCAGTTTGGAGAACCGGTTGTTAGAAGAAATGACTGGCCTAATCCTGTAAGGAAGGCAGGAAGGAAACATTCTGGTGTTGCTTACAGAAACTGCCCCTCCATTAACCCTTATTACGTTCTTGGCAGGATTAGACTTCCTGTCTCTGAAACTTCTCTGGAGCTTTTTTCCCCCTCCTTTGCTGGTACTTTGCTTATGTGGAGTGACCATTCAAAGTTACAATGGCTCTGAAACAAAGGGACTTACGACCATTAACAACTCCCAAAACCAGAAAAAAACAAATTACCCAAAACAATAAGGAAGCTTCAATCCCAAAAGAAATCACTTTGGCGGAAAAACAAATCTGGTCACGTTGCCAACTTCAAAAGCTGATACAAAAATGTATGCCACCAGATAAAAACTGAATGCACCAATTATCACATTAAAGAAGAAAACCTACGCACTTTCTACAATTTTATAAACAACAAACTGAAAAGACTCAAGGTCCATCCCACCCCTGAAAGGACCTAATGCAACTGCAACGTCTGCAACGACGACACCATCAAAGCCAACCTCTTTAACACATTCTTTGGCTCAGTATTTGTAAACAGCAATGGATCATGCCCGGTATTTACTAGTTGAACCACAGACAACTACAATGATCTAATACATATCGATTTTACAGAAGACATTGTTGAAAAAGCACTGTGCAATCTAAAACCATCTCTATTGGACCGGATGGAATATGTGCCTACTTCTTAAAAAAGCTATCCACTGCCATAGCCGAACCTCTAAGCATAATCTTTGAAATATCTTTCAGGACCAGCTCCTTGCCAAATCTATGGTTGCTAGCCACAGTCATCCCCATTTTCAAAAAGGGAAACCCCAGCCTAGTTGAAAATTACAGACCAATCTCTTTATGCTGCGTCACCTGTAAAGTCATGGAATCAATTATTATTTTTAAAAAACAATTTTATTGATTTTCAAAGACAATACACAAACAAACAAAACATAAAATATAAAAACATAGAACAGATTTTCTGAAAGCTGATTGATCCCGGGTTACAACTCTTCGTACAGACACAAATTCAAATTCATATTCATTTTATATACCATTCCATATCTTATTACCATTTTCAATTTTCTATATAGCTTCTCACCTCTTTTAACTTTCTTAGTTTTATTTTATTTATCTCATCTCAGTTCAAATCATAATATTTATTATTCTTTGTCTGTTCTGTTTCCAGCTATCCATTTATCTTTTCTCTTTAAACAAAACTTCTCCTGTACACTGATTGGAGTATGACGCCTTTAACTTTTTCCCCTAAATTTATAATACTTAATATAATACATAACTTGCATTGGGATTCTGTTTAGTACATTCTAAAATTACACAATGTTTTTTATAGGAAAAAAAAGTATAAGTATATACACTTTACACTTTACTTTTCAATTAAATATCATACTTTTATGGGAAGACTTATACTTTCCATAGTTATTTCCCCCCCACATCACATATTTTAAATCATTTTCATTAAAATGTTCCCACTTCTCCTACTTCAATTCTCTCATTTATTTCATTGCTTTCTTTTTCTTCACAAAAATTTCACTAAATTACACTAAATATTTTATCCCATTTTTGATTACATGTTGTTTCCAATTTTCTAACATTATTTCTGAATACAAATATAGGAGTACAATCTTATGTACCTTTGCAGAATCCCTTTTTCAACTAAGTTTACCCATTGTCTCTAAAAGAATTTTGTTTCTTTACATCTTGCTCCCCACCATTGAGGCTTCTTATCCCTTCCTTTCTCCCTTGCTTATTCTTCTCCTTGCCCTTTTTACCCCCTTGTCTCTCCACCTCCCTTTTCTTCTTCTGCTTTCCCCCTTTCTGTTGTTTTCTAACATTGTATCCATTTTTCACCTTATTTTTCTTTTTTGGGGTTGTTTTTTCAAGTCTTAAAGTCTCCTTTTTCTTTTCCTCTTTCTCCTTTCCTTCCCCAAATAGAGTCACTTGTTCATCAAAGATGGCTTCTTCTTTATCCCAATCATCCTGTTGCACAGTCAGCTTTTCATAATGCCATTTCTAAAAATTGAAAAAGAGTGCCAAGAGAATCTTTCCCTTCTTGTTCTTCTTTTTTGTATTTTTTGTATTCAGTTTTCAATTCATCCACAAGTGATGCCATTGTAGAGAGAAAAAGTTTTTCCAAAACAACTACCCAAGTGCTTTTAATCAAAGATAGTTCCCAAAAGCTCCAAAATCACCAAACAATCCAAATAAGCTGTTTCTTTTAGTACTTTCTTCCCTTTCTCTTTCTGGGGTTACTGTTTAGTCACAAAGTTCCAGTTAAAATGTATCTTTTAGAAGTCTTGTTAATATTTAATAGCTCTTTAAAATTCTAGGCAATCTCCTCCTTACTTTCAAATTCTGCTCCAATTTTTTTCCCCTCTCCCTTCCCACTTACAGCAAAAAAGTTTTTTTTTTAATTAAATGTTCAGAAATCCTTATCCCTTTAGCATTTAATTACCTCCAATGCGGGTTTTCCGATTTCTCTTGCGATTCTATTCACTGTCACGTTAGGAAGGAGAGTGAAAAGAAAGGAAAACTTTCCCTTTTAAACTTCCATTCGCTGCTTGTAAATCTCTGGAAACGATGTATCTTTGGCAAATTTCAAGTTCCAGGGTACTTTCGCTGTTACTTTATCCCGGTCAGCAAAAAACACTTTCACTTCTTCACAACTCCTCCTGCACTTTCTTTTTCCGGCTGAGCGCTTCTATGTGGTGGCCATTTCTGACCGCCGCTCAGCTGTCTTTGGAAAAGGGGGCTTAGCCGGCTAGGGAAGAGAGGTGTGATATCTCTCGACCCTGCCAGGTCCCCCCTGTCTTCGCCACCTTCTATGGAGGTGGCTAGCCCTGAAGCTGGGTGGCTCAGGGCACTCGGGGAGTGAGCACAGGCAGAAACCGCGCACAGTCGCAGATTCCTGCCTGCCTCGAAGCGCTGCAGACCGGAACTCTCCGTCATGGAATCAATTATTAACCAATCCATCATCCTCCATTTAGAAACAAACAACCTACTCTCTAATAAACAATTTAGTTTTAGGAAAAAACTTTCATGTAATCTGCAACTCTTACACTGTAAAAACTTATGGTCTATACAACTCGATCAGGGCAAAGCAATAGACACAATCTACATAGACTCTGTAAAGCCTTTGATTCAGTGGTACATGACAAACTACTCCTAAAACTAAAATCTTACAGTATCTCTGGACACCTGCATTACTGGATAGAAGCATTCTTGTCAAACAGACAACAAATGGTCAAAATTGGGAGTATCCTATCAAATTCTGTACCTGTCAACAGTGGTGTCCCCCAAGGCAGTGTTCTAGGACCAACTCTCTTCATACTCTACATAAATGACCTCTGTGATCATATTAAGAGCAACTGCATTCTCTTCGCTGATGATGTAAAGCTATTCAACACTACAGACAATACTGCTACCCTTCAAAAAGACCTTGACTGTGTATCAGAATGGTCAAACAAATGGCAACTTCAAATCTCAACAAATAAATGCTCTGTCTTACATATTGGCAAAAAAAGATCAGAAAATAAAATACAGGCTGAATAGTCAAGACCTTGTTGATCCAAACTCTGTCAAGGATCTTGGAGTACTCATCTCTAATGATCTAAGTGATAGAGCCCACTCTAGCACTTAACGCCAAAACGGCATTAAGAGTTGTTAACCTAATCTTACGTAGCTTTTTCTCTGGTAATATTACACTAATAACTAGAGCATACAAAACATTTGCTAGACCAATACTTGAATACAGCTCATCAGTCTGGAACCCACATTACGTATCTGATATTAACACAGTTGAGAAAGTCCAGAAATATTTCACAAGAAGCGTTCTCCTCTACTCGTTGCAGAATACCTTATGCCACCAGACTTGAAATTCTAGACCTAGAAAACCTACAACTACTCTGCCTTCGATCTGATCTAAGTATAGTATATAAAATCATACATTGCAATGTCCTACCTGTCAATGAATACTTCAGCTTCAACCATAACAACACAAGAGCAAACAATAGATACAAACTCAAAGTTAACCGCACCAAACTTGATTGCAGGAAATACGACTTCAGCAACAGAGTGATGTATGTCTGGAATTCTCTGCCTGACTCTGTGGTTTTTTCCCCAAACCCCAAAAACTTTAACCTTAGACTGTCTACTATTGACCTCACCCCTTTCCTAAGAGGTCTGTAGGGGGCGTGCATAAGCGCACCAATCATGCCTACCATCCCTGTCCTATTGTTTCTTTTATAGTTTTTTAATTTTTCTTATATGTATCGATGTATTCATAACTATGCTTTTACTTATACCTATTATTTTATAAGCAATTGACAAAAATAAATAAACAAACAAATAAATAAAAATAAATAAATAAAGCCTCCAGAAACCATTGAAAAACAACAGTCGGGGTGGTTTGCGCCTCCTCTTCGTCTCTTTGGCCGATGGGAGGGAGCGTTGAAGATATTAATGAATGGTTTTTGTAGGAAAGTGGGAATTTGGCTCTTCTGGTTCAAAGCCAGTTGTTGCGTACAACAAATTTTTATTTATTAAACGAGAGAAAAACAGTTTTTTTGTGTCATCCCCCGGGCCTGTTTCTATTAGAGCGAGCAGAGTTGTGTTTTCAATAAGCGGCAGCATTGCTGGCCAAGTTGGCAGGCCCCGTTGTTTTCTGTTTTATCCCTTTCAGGACTGGTGGCGTTGCCTTCAAGGAGAGAACCTCCTTGGTAAACTCTCAAGAGATCGTTTTCATCCCTCAGGGGCCAGATTTCGAGCCTCAGGGGCAGCCCATTTCTGTAAGCCCTTGGCAGGCCTTGTGGGAGAGCCGGACTGGCCCCGAGAGCAGACCCAGGCGCAGCCCCTCCCTTATGGGGCTGAGTCAGGATGGCACAGCTCTGCAGACATGTTGCGTGGAAAGGCTTCTAGCTCAGTGGTTGCCAACCAGTGAGCCGGGGACCACTGCTGGCCCGCGAGAAAGTTTTGGTGGTCTGCAGAGAAATGTCACCCCCAAAGCAATTAATCCAGTCTGCACGGGAACACAAGGCTTGCGTCACTTGCATTGCAAACAACACGAGGTAGTGAGGGGAAGGGGGAAAGGGTGGAAGGGGGGAATTTGCCCCATGTGCCTGGCCTGGCTGCTTCTTTCTTCTTCTGCTTTTGGCTGCACACAAGGAAAGCAGCAAAAGTCTTTCTTTCTCTCCCCCAAACTCCGCCTGCAAGGCCTTCTGCTCCAAGAGGCTGCGCCAGTGTGACAGGTCTCACAAAGACTAATTTCTGGCGGAGTTTGGGGGAGAGAAAGAAAGACTTCTGCGGCTTCTGCTGCTTTCCTTGCATGAAGTCAAAAGTCTCTCTCTCCCCATGAGATCAGAGCAATCTCAAACAAAGAATGATCGATTGGTGGGAAAACGAGGTGGGGGGATGTTCCTGCAGACTTTTTTTGGGGGGATTTTCCCAGGTTCTCTGATCCGTGGGATTTAAAATTATGAGTTTGGTGGTCCCTGAGGTTCAAAAGGTTGGCGGCCCCTGTTCTGGCTGGCTCTGGAGGGAAGGCAAAGCTGTGTCTTTTCCAGCTCTGGTTGCCCTGCAAGGGGTGGGGGGTCTGTGGAGGTCTGCGGTATCCTTCTAAAAGTCCTCCTGGGATGCTTGTCACAGCTCTGGAAGGTTCTCCCCCCAGCAGACCCTGGCAAGGAGGGGGCTTCCGCTGGTGGTTCACGGCATGTGAAGGCATCATTGGTTAGCGTCGTGCCCGCTACCATCCAGAGATCCTCAGGGGGCTAACAGTATCCATATGGCAATGAAGTACAATGCGGAGATGGAGGGAAAGAGAGAAAGAGGGAGTGAGAGAGAAAGAAAAAGAAAGAGGGAGAGAGAGAAAGAAAGAGAAAGGGGGAGAGAAGGGGAAAGGAGAGAAAGAAAAAGAAAAAGAAAGAGGGGAGGGAGAGAGAAAGAGAAGGAGAGAGAAAGAGAGGGAGAGGGAGGGAAAGAAAGGGAAGGAGAAAGAGAGAGAGAGAAAAAGAAAGAGGGAGAGAGAAAGAGGGAGAGAGAGGGAGGGAAGGAGAGGGGGGGGAGAGAGAGAGACCTTACTGCAGTGGCCATTGGCGTGGTGGTGTGAACGGCAGCTGGATGATGGCCAGCCCAGCCCCTTCCTGGCCTGCTTGTCTGTCAGGGCTTCCTGGGCCCAACCGTTTCCGACTTGACTTAAAGGTCCCAGGGCTCCCTGGGTGCTTGAAGCTGCCGAAATGCCCCCCAGGCCTGGTTTAGAGGCCCAGCTCCCTTCTTTCAAGAGCGCAAGCCGGGATGCTAATGGTTTCCACATTCCCTCCCTCTCCTGAAGGAGGACTCCTTACCTTGAACTGAACATCCGGGATGCTCAAATGCTGGCAGATGTCTGGCCTTCCATGCCCGGAGGATTTGAGGAGTTTCTGCTTGGAAGGGATCTTGGACCTGTCTTCGCTTTTTCTTTGGGGAGATCATTCCAAGAGAGGCCGGCTTTTTTTTGGGGGGGGGGGGGGGCTCCCCTGGTGTTTCTCCTCCTTTCCACCCAGCCCGCTTGGAGAGGGTTCCTGAGCTGCTGCTGAGTTGGTGGATTGAGCCCTTCGGCTGGCAACAGCCACACTGGCTGGGAGGAGCGGAGCAAGTTTAGTGTATCAGGAGGGAAGACATTGGGGGGGGGGGGGAATTTGTTTGTCCCCATCTCCCGCTTTTTTCTCTCGTTGGGCAAAGGCTTACTCAGAGTAGGAAGCGCGAAAGGCATGTCTGTGCCAATAAGGGAGGATGTTTGTAGCTCAGGGTTGAAAGGAGGGGTCCTGAATACTCTCTGGGCTTGGTGCTTTCATGACCCTAGCCGGGTAACATCATCAGCAATCCTTCCTCTTCCCCTTCTTCCCCTTCTTCCCCTTCCCCTTCTTCCTCTTCCCCTTCTTCCTCTTCCCCTTCTTCCCCTTCCTCCTCTTCCCCTTCTTCTTCTTCCTCCTCTTCCCCTTCTTCCTCTTCCCCTTCTTCTTCTTCCCCTTCTTCCTCTTCCCCTTCTTCCCCTTCTTCTTCTCCTACTTCCTCTTCCCCTTCCTCCTCTTCCCCTTCTTCTTCTTCCCCTACTTCCTCTTCCCCTTCTTCCCCTTCTTCTTTTCCTACTTCCTCTTCCCCTTCCTCCTCTTCCCCTTCTTCTTCTTCCCCTACTTCCTTTTCCCCTTCTTCCCCTTCTTCTTCTCCTACTTCCTCTTCCCCTTCCTCCTCTTCCCCTTCTTCCCCTATTTCCTCTTCCCCTTTTTCTTCCCCTTCTTCTTCCCCTTCCTCCTCTTCCCCTTCCTCCTCTTCCCCTTCCTCCTCTTCCCCTTCCTCCTCTTCCCCTTCCTCCTCTTCCCCTTCCTCCTCTTCCCCTTCCTCCTCTTCCCCTTCTTCCTTGCATTCAGTACTGCATTCAGTTTTGGTCGCCACAATGAAATTTGATTGGCAGATGTGACTTTGACCCGGGTACCCAAAAACAGGCGTGATAAGCCCCGTTTAAATCTGGAGTGGGTGAACTGGACCTCTTGCTTTGGATCAGGGCTGGGCTGCTGCGGGTCCACAGGGGTTCGGGAGAGCCCCTAGCTAAGATTCTGTGCAGTTCGGAGAACCCCCCCCCCCCGCAAATCCCAGTCCTGGCTGGCCCCGCCCTCCCAGGAGCCATTGAGCAACCTGACGCAGCCAGCCGGGGACAAAGGCGGGGGGGGGGGGCAGAGAATGTCTCCTGGCACCCGGTCCGACAACCGCCTCTGCCACTTGCTGGAATCAGGCCGCCATCCGTCCGGGCGCCGTTAGTCCAAGCTGCCACCTTCCTTTCTGTGGGGCCAGCTGTGAGATGCACGCTCCAGGCAGGAGGGGAGGGGAGGGCTGCTGGGGGTTCACAGGGGTTCAGGAGAGCCCCTAGGACTGTGCCGTTCGGAGAAACCCCCCCCCCCCAAATCCCAGTCCTGGCTGGCCCCGCCCCCCCTGTCCCCTCCCTCCCAGGAGTTCCCACACGGCCCATTTTGGATGCAGGGAAGTGCAGGGCGTGTGCAGAGGCTCAGGGAGGACCAAAAACGGGCCTCCCGGAAGTTCGGGAAGACCGGAAATAGGCCTGTTTCCGGCTTCCAGAGAGCCTCCGGAGCCTGGGGAGGGCGAAACACCCCCCCCCCCCGTGGTGGAGGAGGCCAACTAGGCCACGCCCACCCAGCAACCGGGTAGAGAACCTGTTGCTGAAATTTTTGAAGCCCAGGCCTGCTTTGGATCCACGCAGCACCGAGGAAACCGGTTTTGAAAGCGTACAGCGCAAAAGAAACAATCTTGAGGGATTGCTCCTTGGCAACCCCTTCCGCTCAAGTCTTTGTTTTGGGGCTTATCTGGTCCAGATGCGATTCCTGCTCCTCAGGCTCGGCGGCGGTCAGGGATCATCGGTGGCTCCTGAGCCGGTAGCCCTTCTTTAGAAGACGAGGAGGAGGGCATTGATATTATTCATTTACATGACCTTGGCCGTAAGCGGTTGGTGATGAGCCAAGGCAGAAAATTACAGCCCTTTTATGATCTTAAAAGGAGGTTAATCTAACGGCAGGAATAACAGCGGCAGCGGCAGCTGCTCTTCACCTGTTCTGGGTGCCTCAGGGAATATTTTGGAGGGCGGGGGACTCGGTGGCTGTCACCCTGCCTGGAGAGAAGCCGCTCCGGAATTGGGAGACGCACCCAGGTGGTTTGGTTTCGCCCTCCAAATGTCGTGTTGGGCGCTGACCAAATTGAATTTGCCAAGAACTTCTCTTTCTCTTTCTCTTTCTCTTTCTCTCCCTTTCTTTTTCTTTTTCTTTTTTTTTTCTTTCTTTCTTTCTTTCTTTCTTTCTTTCTTTCTTTCTTTCTTTCTTTCTTTCTTTCTTTCTTTCTTTCTCTTTCTCTCCCTCCCCCTCTCGCTTTCTCTCTCCTCCCTCCTCTTTCTCTCCCTCCCCCTCTCGCTTTCTCTCTCCTCCCTCCTCTTTCTCTCCCCCCCTCTTTTTTTCTCTCTTTCTCCCTCCCTCCCCCTTTCTCTCTCCCTCTTTTTCTCTTTCTTTCTCTCTTCTACCTTCTCTTTCTCACCCCATCTCTTTTTCTCTCTTTCTCTCTCTCTCTCCCTCTCTCTTTCTCCCACTCTTTCTCCCTCCTCTCCCTCTCTCTCTTTCTCCCTGTCCCTCTTCCCCCTCTCTTTCTCTCTTCCTTCCCTCCCTCCGCCCCTCTTCCCCTCTCCCTCTCTCTCCCTCTCTCCATTTCTGGAGAGGGATTGGGAGGAGTCCACAATTTGCAGGCCAGTCAGGGAAGATTCGGTGCTGACCAAATTGGATTTGCTCGCCCGACTTGTGGTATAAGCTGAACCTGTGATGGTGAACCTATGGCGCACAAGCCACAAGTGGCACGCAGAGCCATTTGTGCCGGCACATGAGCCTCAGGTAAACTTACCTCACTGTCCATGCGCGCACCTCACAGCTGATTTTTTGGGGCTGGTTTGAGGCCTTTTTCAGCCTCCCAGAGGCTTGGAAAAAGCCTCTGCAAGGTTTTTCAAGACAAATAATAGCCCCGTTTGTCACTTCCTGATGAAACAGGCCTATTATCTGTCCTGAAAAGCCTTGCAGAGGCTTTTTCCAAGCCCCTGGGAGGCTGAAAAAGGCCTCAAACCAGCCGAAAAATCAGCTGTGGGGCGCAGTGCAGGTAAGGGGGTGGTGGTGGGTGGATGGCGCGCACATGCGCAAAGGGCATGGGGGAGTGCATTGCATTCTGGGTGCTGGCACATGAGTGCGCGCACGCAATTTTTGGCACAGGAGCCTAAAATGGTTAGCCACCACTGAGCTAGACTCTTGCATTCCCTCTACATTCCTGCATGGCTGCTTGGTGGTAAACTCCAGATGGCCTCTGAGCACTTTTGCCTGAGGGGTTCCCTTGCAGGAATTTAGGGGGGCTCAAAAAACCAGGGGTGGTCCTCTGGAATCCCACCGATGCTGCTTCTCTGGACACTGTCTCCTGTGTCCACCAAGGGCGCAGAGCTTTCTCCGGGGTGCTGCTTTCTTTAAAACCCTTGCCAGATGCTTGCTGCTGCTCCCTCGGTTATCCACTCTGAACCTCCCTTTTCCTAAAGAACCAGCCCTCCATTTCTCCTCCTCCTCCTCCTCCTCCTCCTCGCTTGATTTTTGTGGCCTTCTGAATGTTGAGGGTTTAGAGGTTTCACAGTGAGAATACCTTGAGTTCAGTGGCATGTGCAGAACAAATGAGAATTGAAACCAGAATAATTTCTTGCAAGAATCCCGTGTCTTGATGTGGCGGCTGCTCTGATGCTGTTTATACTAGAGAGCTAAGCGGGATTCTTGGTTGCTGGGAAGCTGACAGCTTTGTGGTCCTGCACAAAGTTTCCGCCTTTTGCAGGATTAAAGCAGGAAAACCTAAACGGTTATTTCTAAACAGTATGAAAGCTTTGCTGCCTTTTAAAATGTGGAACGGGCCTGCCAGAATTGCGGTTATTGCCATAGTAAAAGTTTGGATGTGAACGAAATTTCAGAAGTCTGTTTGCATTAGAATAACAAGAGAAAGGACCATATGGGAGTTGTGGGTCGAAATACGATACACTTCAAGGTGAATTTATGGAAAGTGAATGGCTCGTTGAACTCTGGCTGTGCTAGTGATGAATCGTGGGTTCAAACCTCATTTGAGGCGGGGGCCTGGGTTTGAATATTGGGCAAAGGGAGGGGGATTCTGGAGCCCAGACTTACCTTCCCTGACATTGAGGTCTTAGGAGAACCATTGATGCGTGTGGTCAAACAACCAAAGGGTTTCAAAATAAGGCAGAAGGTCCACGGACCAGAAGGAGGGATGAGAAGATCGTCTGAGCCCATAAGGCCATGCGCTTCCTCTCCTCTGTGATGATATGGTCACAGCTGTTATGTCAGTCGGGAACCCAGGCTGTTCAAAGGAGTATAGGTGTAGTCCCTGCTAGCTTTCCACAAGAATCCGAACTACCCTGTTTCTCCAACAATACGGCCTCCCCCAAGAGGAAGTCCCAGCATGTTTTATAGGCATGAAATGAAATTAAGCCCCTCCCTGCAAATTAAGGCCTATATTAAAACATGCAAAATGGTAGGGGGGAATGGTAGGGGGGATTTTTTTTTTGAGATTAGGACTCCAAGATTCCTGACACAATCCGTTAGGAAGTACTTTTGTAGCACACCTGGATATGGTGCTGCCTGCATTGACCCCGATACGAAGTGCCCCACCAACATCCAAGCCATTGCCGCCCGCCCGACGATGCAAGGGGGGGGGAATTAAGTCACCCCCCCGAAAAGACGGCCTAGCCATTTTTTCGGGGCTCCAAAAAAAATAAGACCCAGCCTTATTATATGAGAAACACGGTACTAACAGTTAAGGCAAATTGGGGACAGATAAAGTTCAGCGGAATTCAAGGAGGGCTGGACTTAGATCACTTGTGGGCGCGAAGGGACTCCAAGCGGATGACGTATTTGACTCCCCCCTCTCTCTGGTTCATCTCTTACATGTTATTTGCAGTTGCATCATTTGACACACACACCCCCTCCTCCAATGTGTCGGCACGGAAGGGTCATCAGAAATGGGCTGTGCTGCCTTGAACCAGTAGAAAGCCCAGGTCAGGGTCCTGCCTCTCTCGGGGCGCATTCCTTACACCAGTGGCCCCCAACCTTTTTTGTGCCAGGGCCCGGTACCGGCATCACAAAATGATCCGCGGCCTGGTACCAGCATCAACACGCATGACAAGGCAAGGCGAGCCGAGCGACCGGCCAGCCAGCCGTCCCCCGCTTCTCCCCGCCACCTTCAACTCCTCCTTTGTACCTTTGTCGATGGACTTCGCTTCGGGACGGCTTTGGGACGGCCGCTCGGCTCGCCTTGCCTTGGGTGCTGAAAGAATCCTCGCGCCTTAGTTTCGTTCGAAGCCGCCCCCCCTTTAATGAAACGAAGGCGCGAGGATTCCTTCAGGACCCAAACGCCGCTTTCCAACTGGAAAAGCTCACCCGGAAGCACTTTATCATCGAAACAAGATGGCGGCACCCAGAAAACCGGTGGCCCGGTAGGAAATGTTCCACGGACCGGTACCGGTCCACGGCCTGGTGGTTGGGGACCCCTGCCTTACACTGTCCAGGTGCCGTTCTTTGAAGAGGGTCCTCCTTATTCTTTCTGAGGTACCCAGTTCTGCGTCCTTCCCCTGTCCAAATTTATTCTTCTACCTTCATGAAAAGAGGATTCTGCTTGAGGCCTTTTCTTCTTGCCAAGGCTTGTCCAGGCCGAGTGAGCTGCTTTAAAGGGAAAGTTTTGTCTCCCCAGAAACTCGAAGGGAAGCTGCCTCGCATCGCCATTTGAAACTGTCTACCTGCAACTTGTGCATCCTTCTGAATGTCCTTTCTCTACGGCCATCACTTTGGCTGGAGTCTTTGACCATCTATGACCATCACTTTGGCCTCCTGCGGTCTCTTCCCCTCTCCCCTTCTGTCGAGCTGGACTGGGCACCTATGGTGTGACTGACAACGATGTTCCACAAGTCTCTATACTCAAAAAACCCTTTCTTTTAGAAAGAAAGGAAAGAAAAGGAAAAAAAACACAAGATACTCGCAGGATGTCAGAACATCTGAGACCACCCGGAATGGAACCGCCCCATTTTCCCTGATCCTGGGGCAAAACTTTGGAACCTCGATGGTTCCGAGTTTGGACCCTTGAAACAGCTATTATCAGTTGAAAACATGGTTTATTTAGCAACCGATGGATGCCAGAATTCAGAGCCCAAATTCCTAGACTGAATGTAATCTAGGACTGGGCCTGGTTTAGGATTAGGATCAAGGTTTAGGGTTTCCTCTGGATAGTGGAGTTTATCAGGGGTGATATGAATGTTGGCCTATCCCAGGGCTCTCCAACCTTGGCAGCTTTAAGACTTGTGGGCTTCAACTCCCAGAATTCCCCAGCCAGCCGCAAACCTTAAAAGTTGCCAGGGTTGGAGTGCCCTGGTTTAAAGAGTTGGCTGGAGGTGTTTAGATGTGTTTTTCTGTAATCTTCTGTTAAGCTATTGAAGATTTAATAGCTGGTCAGCTGCTGTAAGATGGCTGTAAATGCTGATGCAATGAGGATGAGTCAGCAGGGTTATTGCCACTTTAAGAAGCTGTCTATATAAGGGAGGCCATGAGAGGGCGTATCTCTCTCTCCTCATGTTCTTTCTCCATTGTAGTTCTCTGTGCAGAGCAATGAAGATTGCTTGCTTGCCTGGTATGTGCCTACCACGTATATGTATGTGTTGTGATTGGAAGGTCCAATCCTGTTAGGAACTTTGAATCTGATGACTGTTAGATCATGGATTGACGTCAGAACCAGGGAACGTTACTCCCTTTAGTTTGATTTGATTGTGAAATGACTGTTGAATTTCAAAAGGGAATCTTAACAGTTTTGCTTGCAGTTTTGAATGAGAACGTTACTCCCTGTAGTTTGATTTGATCGTGAAATGACTGTTGAATTTCAAAAGGGAATCCTAACAGTTTTGCCTGCAGTTTTGAATGAGAATGTTACAAGGGAGGACATTTGATTTGCAGGACCGGCCTGAACCTTCAACCTCCTCGGCTTCTCAATCAGGTTATCAGCCGGGAAGTCTTCAGGTGAAAGTAATAATTTAGATAATCGCTGGGTGGATATCAGAAGCAGGCGTCTCCTGACGAGAGAAACCAACGGGAGCACAGGAGGAGGGCAGATCAGTAATTAGACTAATTAGCTGCTGCTCTATAAAAGGAAGAGGAATGACTCTGCATTCTGTCGGGAACAAATTGTCTGCAAGGAGAGCTGAAGACTTTGACTTGGAGGATTTGGGTCTGAAGTATTTTTGTTTGAATTGGATTTGTTGGAACTATTATTTTGGATTGTTTTGTGGAGGCTGGCCACAGCTGTGATCGGTGGAGACTCCTGGTTGCTGCCTTTGTTTGCGAGGACTGCTGCTTTCAGCCTTATCTGTTTATTTTTGAAGGTGGGACATAACATGTATGTATATAGCAGTCTTGTATACAAACCACGGTCCAGTTTCAAGGGCTCCGAGAAGCTCTTTAGAGAAGACCTGCTTGTTCAAAGTCAACAGAAAAAGAGTCTCAGCCTGGGAGATTTAGAAAGGTCAGGTTATCTCTTTATCTGTGGAACTGTCTGCCTGGGCGGCTGTAGGCCTTAGCAGACTTGGGGGTGGTGGTGTTATTAATAACTCCACTGTCCAATAAAAATAGCACTGAATCTCCTGGAAGGATACCTAGATGCCTTCCCCTGTAATGAATTGGCTCCAGAAATTTAGCAAGCCTGCCCCTGTAACTGGCAGAAGGAGGTTAGATCCCGCAAAGGTGGTGGGTTGAGTTGGCTTCTGTCCCTTTAGGGCAATACTGAGATGCACAGTTTGACCTGGGGGGCTTTTGACACGGATAAGAACTTCATGTTGCTCATCGGCATGTACGGAAGAGGGAAGAGTTCCCGTTTTTATTATGTTTCAGCAACTTTAACTATAAAACATCACTCAGTTTAAAACTGTGGTTTTCCATCACACGAGTAAGCATGCATTAGAATTTCATCCAGGTTTGCTCATGAATTGCCCTCCCTGAGTTGAGTGGGCTTCCCCCAGAGAGTCGTTAGGGGGGTCAGACCCCGTAGAGGGGATTTTTCCTGTAGGTCCTGCCCCCTTGGAAGGGGTCTTGTATGCCAGTGGTCCCCAACCTTTTTTGAACCATGGACCGGTACAAATGATCCACAGACCGGTACCGGCATCAGCACGCATGACCAAGGCAAGGCGAGCTGAGTGACCGGCCAGCCAACCGTCTCCCGCTTCTCCCCGCCACCTTCAACTCCTCCTTTGTACCTTCTCGCGGTCGATGGGCTTTTCAGGCTCTTTCTTAATGTCCTCCTGAGTAACGCAAGGCTCCACCGCCATCGGGTTTCGGATGGACTTGAGGCAGGGACAATAAAAGTGGCTTCCCTCTTGACCACAGAATATATAGAATAACAGAATTGGAGGTCTTCTAGCCCAATTGCCTACCCTCTACCATTTCAGACAAACGCTAGTCCCAATCTCTTCTTGAAAATCTCCAGTGTTGGAGCATCCACGATTTCTGAGGACAAGCCGTTCCATTGGTCAGTTGTTCCCACTGTCAGGAAATTTCTCTTTAGTTCTAGTTTCCATCCATTACTTCTTGTCCTGCCTTGAGGTGCTTTGGAGAATAACTTGACCCCCTCTTCTTTGGGGCAGCCTCTCAAATATTGGAAGACCGCTGTCACGTCACCTCTAGTCTTTTTCATTAAGACTAGACATAACCCAATGCCTGCAACTGTTCTTCCTATGTTTTAGCCTCCAGCCCCCTGATCATCTCTGCTGTTCTTCTCTGCACTCTTTCCAGAGTCTCAACAGCTTTTTTACATCGTGGTGTCCAGAACTGGATGCAATATATACCAAGTGTGGACTTACCAAGGGACCCCTGGTCTGATTTTCCAGGCTTGAAATTGGGAATGTCCAGTCCAGTGGTGGCTAACCTTTTGGGGTTCCTGTGCCAAAAATGGGGCACGTGCTCGCACGTGTGCACTCACGTGCCAGCACCCAGAAGGCAATGCGTCCCCCCACGCCCTTACGCATGCGCAGTAATCCTCCCCACCCCCTTACCTGCACTGCGCCTCACAGCTGATTTTGGACTGGTTTGAGGCCTTTTTTCAGCCTCCCAAAGGCTTGAGGAAGGCTTCTGCAGGCTTCTGCAGACTTTGCAGGCCGAAAACCAGCCCCGTTTCGTCACTTCCGGTATTTTTGGAAAAACGGGAAGGGATGAAACGGGGCTAGTTTTCGGCCTGCAGAAGCCTTCTTCAAGCCCTTGGGAGGCCAAAAAAGGCCTCAAACCAGCCGAAAATCAGCTGTGAGGTTGCGCGCATGTGCAGCGAGGTAACTTTGCCTGCAGCTCGTGTGCTGGCACAAATGGCTCTGCGTGCCACCTGTGGCACGCGTGCCCTAGGTTCGCCATCACGGGTCTAATCTAAGGAAGAGGAAGACCAGGGGAGACACGATAGTCGTCTTCTAATATTTCTTGTCTTGCCACAGACAAGAAGGAGTCATCCTATCCTCCAGAGCTCCTGAGGGCAGGAGAAGAGGGACCCTTCTCTGTTACAAAGGTTCTCCACAGTAGACTTCTCCCTCTACTTGCTTCTTGGACCAGTATGCCATCTTTTATTCAGGATCTGAAGGTGGCATCCCCGTTCAATAAGAATCCTTCGGGAGCTGAAGAGCCGAGAGGGACCCAAGATGGAAGCCAAATGCTTAGAAAGGTGCCCAGAGAAGGGCCCAGGGGTGGTGGTGAGTCGGGGGGTCGTGACCTTTGGGCCCGTGAGTTGGAAGGAGGCCGGCCTTCTTCCCCAAGTCGCCTTTTCTACTACATCTGCGACCCGAGGCACGTTTAATTAATGCTGGAACAATTAGCTTGACAAGTAAATCAAACTCAATTTTGAACAGTAACATTTTCCTGACGTTGTATGGTGGCCAGATGGAGAGGGGAGCTCGCTGGGAAAGGCTTGGCTTTCCTCAGCCGGCCGAGGGGACTCCTGGGCCGATGGGGCTGTTTTGGGGGGTGGGGGGGCAGCAAGCTAAAAATTCTGGACCGGAGGTTCTCCCCAAGGTGAGGACGGGGCGGCTGCAACGGGTGGAGGAGCTGCCCGCTGACACAAAGGCGGGCAGGGAAAGGGGGCAGAGCTGTCGGCCCGCACCCAGAGGAGTGCGTGGGGCTGCGCTGCCTTCAGGGGCAGGAACAGAGCAGAGCAGAGCTGCTACTCGGGGCACAGGGAGTTCAAAGGCCTGCAGCTAATTTCCCAATCCTGTGACAGAATCCAGAACTCTGCGGTTGGCCCACCCAGACCCCAGGCCCCTCCTCACGAAGAGCTTCTAGTTCCAAGCTGAGGCAGGCGCCCCGCTTAGCATAACAGACGAACAGGCTTGGAAGGGACCCGGGAGGTCTTCTAGTCCAACCCCCTGTTCAGACAGGAGGCCCTGTAGCATCCCAGGCCAAAATGGCTGCCCCACCTTGTCTGAAAAGCTTCCAGGGATGGGGCACTGACAGCATCCCTTCTCACTGAGGATGAATCATTCTCCCTCTCGGGAAGTTTCTCTTTGATTCCAGGCTGTTTCTCTCCTGGATTAGTTTGCATCCATTGCTCCTTGTCCTGCCTTCTGGTGCTTTGGAAAATTGGTTGCCCCCCACCTTGGTTGGTTGTGCCTTGATGGAGGAGCAGGATGGGCTCAGCCTCTCCCCTTACATCGCTTGAGGACCTGAGTCTGGGGAAGAAGTGCTGGGACTTCCAGTCTTCTCCTAGCACAGAAGATGATGAAGCAGAAGTGTGTGTGTGTGTGTGTGTGTGTGTGTGTGGGCGCATCCTATGCTTTAGATGTGGCCTCTTCAGGCATTGGTTGTTAGTTGGATTAATGATCAGAGATGGAGGCTTCAGACTTTTGGTGAAGGCGGTGATACCCAGAGAGCCTCATGTTTTATTCTTGGCTAAAGGTGATGGTTCCCCTTGCACCTACGTGCTAGTCGTTTTTGGCTCTAGGGGGTGCTGCTCATCTCCGTTTCAAAGCCGAAGAAGAGCCAGCGCTGTCCGAAGACGTCTCCGTGGTCATGTGGCCGGCATGATTAAATGCCAAAGGCGCATGGAACACTGTTCCCTTCCCACCAAAGGGGTCCCTATTTTTCTACGTGCATTTTTTTATGTGCTTTCGAACTGTTAGGTTGGCAGAAGCTGCTGGGACAAGGAACGGGAGCTCACTCCATTACGCGGCGCTAGGGATTCGAACTGCCGACCTTTCTGATCGACAAGCTCGGCGTCTTAGCCCCTGAGCCATTAACTAGAAGAAGGCAAACTCTACTTTTTGGGGGGGGGGAATGACCTCCGTACCATACTTTTAATCAGATTACGTTCGATTCTCTACGTAACAAGGGATCCTTTGAAGAGTTGGGGATCGGATTCCAGCCAAAGCTCCCCATTGGGGTTGATTTCTTTCC
Organism: Pseudonaja textilis; assembly: GCF_900518735.1. The sequence goes on along the minus strand of NW_020769399.1, from coordinate 494,966 downwards.
AAGGCAGGACGGGCCCCCAAGGTCTTTCAGGGGAACCCCGAGGCTGGTTCCCTGGTGGGCAGCACCCGTGCCCCGCAGCAGCCCCCCCCCTCTGGGAGGATGGTCAGGTTTCAGAAATATTTGTTGAGGATATTTGTCCAGGTAAACATGTTTGCAAACCGGCCACTTGGTCCATTCCAAAGACGAAGGTTTTTAGGGTGGCAGAGAGATGCTGAACGTAAAAGAGGCACAGGAGCCCCCCCCCCCCCCCCCACCCCCCCGCCTGGCCGTTGTCGTGGCCTCCCGAGCAACCGTGGGTTTGCAGCCCTGCCCTTTGCTCTCGCAGGAAGTCAGTCTGGTCTGGTTCAAATAAAGAATGGAAAGTACGGAACATTCTGTTTAGGTTGCAAAACAAAGCCGACAGCAGCGCCCCTCGTATTATTTTCCTCTGGGTTTAATAAGGGATGCACTCGGGGCTTCGATGGGAGGCATCGCGAGGGATGGTCTTGCTTAATGCTTGCTAATATTTCTCTGCCCCTTAAGAATAATTCTCAAACTTTCAAACCTTTCCCCTACTCCGAACCTTTTTATTCTATCTTAACAAAAAAAAAATGTAAAATACAAGAGACTTAAAATGGTTTTCCACCAAAATTCTGTTCTCTGCTCAGGTAGGGCTTGGACTAGAAGGTCTCTAATCCAACTCTGTTATTCTCTTATTTTTATATCGAATTCTTCTGTGTCTTACTTTTAGCTAACAAAACTGGTATATACTACTACATACACCAAATTGTTCATGGTTTGTTCCAAGCTTCTCATGTAAAGTAGTCCTATATATATATAGGTAGTAGTCCTATATATATATATATATCTGCTCTTCACGTGGATAGTGTGTCCCCTGGTCTCCTTCCCTTCCCTATTTTAACCCTCTTTCTGCAAGCTCTTACAGGAATTTCTTGCTGGACTGTAAAGACAGAAAGAAGAAGAAGAATAATCAGGTGTCCTGGCCCATCCATTAGGCTTAATATGTTCCACATTCAGACACGATCTCAATGATCAAAGCCCTTGCTGTAGACAATAAAGCAAATGTAAACCTTTTTCTTTCACCATCCAGAGTTCTCCCTCATCCATCTTATTTTTTGCTAGCTTATTTTACGTCCCTCTCCCTTTCTGAAATCTGCCAGTTCGGTTGCCATTCATTCATTCCTTATTCCGGGTAGATCTTCAACAGAGCTTGGCTTGCACAAGCAATTAGTGTAAGATAATATTTTTGCTACCTGTGTGCGGAATGGGACAACTTGCTATGGCCAACTCACCACAGGACAGTGCACTAATTCAATTCAATTACTTTAAATACTTTATTTTTTTTATTATTATAAATTTTATTAAGTTTCCAAATTTTAAAAACATAAAATAAAACTTTATACATTGCTATCAACATCAAGACATCTTTTACCTCTCCTTACATTTTTCAATATATGTAGTTACTTGTGCCATTACCATTGCATATATCCTTACACATCGATCTTCTCTATGACATATTTACATATTCCCTCATTCTTTTTCTAATTGCCATTTTGTTTTCTTTTTTTTTCTAAACCACTCATGCCAGACATCCCAGGCCCTGTAGTATATTGAATCTTCTCTGTCTTTTAGTTTCATCGTTAGCCTGTCCATCTCTATACAGTCTATGATTTTTTTTTATAACCATGCCTTCTGATGGTATCTTTTTTTTCTTTCCAGAGTTGTGCATACGAAATCCTTGCAGCTGTTAATATATGTAGCATGTGTTTTATTGTATTTTTGTGTTGTTATACCTGATAAAAAGGCACTTATTTCCATACCTGGTGGACATGCCAGGAAGTGAAAAAATACTGGAATACAATTAGACAATGGCTAGAAGAAATCACGAATCAGAAAATTGAACTTAATCCGGAAACTTTTTTATTAGGTATACTTTAAATATTGTAATTGTTGTCATTCACGTTTCATTTTGGCCTTCCTTTGGCATCCTTTCTTTAAGGATTCTATTCCATCATTTCAATTAGATTAGTGTAACTCTTGCCCTGTGGCGCATTGCCCTAGGCCCTCTGCATGTGCACCAATGTTTTCCCATATCCTCAGTGCCCAGTTTTTGATCTATAAGGATTTGAATTAGATTAGATTAGATTCAACGTTATTGTCATTGCACATGAACACAGGCAACGAAATGCGGTTAGCATCTAACCAGAAGCGCAAAACAGCAATGAAGTATAAATATATATACATATATGTATGGCATTCAGCTTTGTTCGGGTATTTTCCCACGTTATTGTAGTTGTGCTTTTAAAGTTGTAGCAACGTTTCGGCAGAATCTCATCTGCCATCATCAGGGTTCTGTATGTATGTACAGACAATACAGAAGCCTGATATTTGGCAGATGAGATTCTGCTGAAACATTGCTACAACTTGTGATATACAAAATATATAACTATATATGGATATACAGAAGATCTATGAATATACAGAATATATGTCTATGGAAGGAATATATACGACTGTACAGAGTGTTTATGAACATATTGACTGTAATGGATCTGCCTCCGGTGAGGCTTTCAGCAGACCAAGGGGCTTTCCTGTTTAACACTACCTGTAGTAGATTTACTTACCTGTAGTCAGCATCTAGTCTCATTTTCCAGACATTTTTCTATCAATTGCGAAGAGAGTTTCACTATAGTCTTTCCGTATTGTTTTAGCATAATTTACATTAATTAGCTCTGTTCTATGATTACTCTTGAATAGAGTACTCTGATTGATGACCAAACGTGCCATCGGGTTGGTGCCAATTTTTAGGGGCCGTAGAGATAAATTAACCTTGCCCTGTCTGTAGTTTTTCCTGCTGTTTTCCTCCATTGATATTCTTTATTAAGAGATCCTTCTGTCTCTTTTCTTGATCGACCGTTGGAAGTTTCCATCCAGTTCATGCATATTGTTCTCCTTTCCGGGGAGTTTGCCTCCTGATTGTCACGATAACTTGTTCTGAAAGTTAGTTTACATCGTTAGCACCGTTTCAACTCCCCACATTGTCTTTTTCTAGGCCAAATCTTCCTTTGATTCCCGGTACCTCCAACTAGTGCCTTCCAAACAACTATTAGTACTGTAAATATTTCATTTCTCGGTCTGTTTACGTTTCTTGCAATTTGCCATAGAATTCCTCAAGTGCAGTTTTCTACCGTAGCATCACTTGAATATCATGGATACTCACCTAATATCAAGTTTTTCTAATTCTTTAACTTGACAAATACGTATTCTTAGCGATGTCCTTTTACAGGATCCCTTTCAATGGGCGGAATACCTTGCAGCTTTGGTCTAGCCACACCACTGGGCCTGGATCGACTTCTATTGTTGTAAGGAGAGCAACAGTGATGTTGTTGGTTCTCCTTGGGTTTATTTCAACATCAGCTCTTTGAAGTCGTGGGAAGAGGAACCAGAAGGGAACTCAAGGAGCAAATGGGGTAAAAAAGGGAGAAAGGAAATTAAAACGACTGAACTATCCCAGAAGTAACTCAACCAGCGTCATTCGGATTGGTAGCTTCTGCCTGGTGATGAAGATGAAGCTTAATGAAAGTCTCGTGGTAAGAAAGACTGGGAGGGACATGACAGCAGTCTTCCAATATCTCAGGGGCTGCCCCAAAGAAGAGGGGGCCAAGCTATTCTCCAAACCACCAAAGGACAGGAAGCAACGGATGGAAACTAACCAAGGAGAGAAGCAACCTTAAAACTAGGGAGAAATTTCCTGACAGTGAGAACAATTAACCAGTGGAACAGCTTGCCACTAGAAGTTGTAGCTGCTCCATCACTTTTAAAGAAGAGATTGGACAGTCAATTTGTCTGACAATATAGGGTTTCCTGCTTGAGCAGAGGGCTGGACTAGAAGACCTCCAAGGTCCCTTCCAACTCTGTTCTGATCTGATGGGAAGCAGCTGAAGAAATGTCCCTGGCCTGCTCTCTTCTGTGATGTTTCAAGGCATGAAAGCCCACAACTAGAACCGCCATTGCGTTCAGACGGTCTGGCAGTGGCATCATCCATCTGGCAACGCATTCTTGAGGATTAAGGACCAAATGAGCCGCTACGCGCGCGTGCCCCCCCCCAAACACCGTTCAGTCTCCGTTTCATGAGGTGGAATCCGTGAGTCTCCCTTCACTGATATTTCCCTCATCCCTGCTTAATAGAGATGATTGCCTCTTTTTAAGCGGCGTGTCTCAATCACCCCTTCAGGCAAAACTTGGTAATGGAAACTATTATTTGGTTGTTTGTGGGGTTGGCATTGTAAGGGAAAAGGGGCTACTGGAGAATTGGAAGGGGTTTTAGCAAAACTTTGAAGGACAGCCAGCATTCAGAAGAGTTCCTTTTGAAGACATGGAAAATTATAGTTCCGGCATAAACCGCGGCAACGTTAACTGGAAATGATTACTTATCAGGAATGCTGACCAAAAGGGAGCCGCAGGGCAGGCAGGGCTGCCCAGAGAGGTCGCTCGCTGTCAGATGTTCAGATGATGTTCCTGCCATTCGGTCGGCCAGGTTTGGCCGAGGACTTTTGGGTCTCCTTGGAAGGGGGAGGCCCGCCTGGCTGCTGCTGCTTTTGCTTTCTTGGCTCCCTTTGGGGAACGGGATCCGGTTCCAGATGTTGCACTGGGTTTGGGCTGGGAGGGATAGAGATCTGGTCCCTGACCGAGCCGGGGAGGAACGGCTGCTGTTCATTTGTGAGGGCCTGCGAAGGAAGCGTACTTTGTAAACAGACAATTATGTAACGGGGCTGATTGGGGCTTTGAACTCACGATGGTTGTCGTATTTCTGCAAGCTGCTCGGTGGTGCGATTGTAGGTGCGGAAGGCTCTCAGTGTCCTCTTCCTGATGGACCTCTGCGTGAACTTGTTTCTGGAAAAATGGCCTCCTTGCTTGTTGAAGACACTTGCTTGTCTTCAGGTGTTGTGGCTCGCCGGCAGCAGGTGCGGACAGCTGAGGTCTCGGAGAGCAAGGACTCAGATGAGGGCCCTGCGTGTGCTGGAGCCAGGGACGGGGCCAGGACCATCAGGGAGTGGAGTGCTGCCTTTGGAGATTGTGGAGGCTGGCAGCAGTGAGGAAGAGGTCCCCGAGGAGCCTGTGCTCAGTGTGCGTGCGTGCAGGGCTGCTCGAAGGAAAGAGCAGCTGCAGTAGCACGGGCGACTCGAGTGTAAGGCTGCAAGGTAATGGCTCCCCCCCTTAAGAGATAAAAGCCAGCTGAGAAACCGGAGTTCTTTGCAGGAAGCAAAGAAGTTTTTGTACTCAAGCCTTGTGGACGTTCAGAGTGTCTTGGTTGATGTTTGTTAACTCTTTGTGTTTGAAATATTTCTTGGTAACTTTATCTAGTGTTCTTGTCAGCCTTGCACCACCTTGGCAAGGCTCGTTCTTATCAGAGACAATTAGTTTGAAACAGCCTTTTAACCATGAAGGAACGGAATGTATAAAGAATCATTAAAAGGTTTTGCTGTTGCCTCCGTTTCGTGTTTGTTTCCTTGGAACAAGGTTTGGGTCAGAACATCAAGGAAGAACAAAGAAAGTCCAGTTGCCCTTTGAAAAAACATCTTTGGAGCAACCATGACCTGGATGGCTGAGAGTCTCCCTAGACATTCCCCTCACTTGCTCTGCGGACTAGGTCTCCACGTCCTCCTGTGGCTTCCTTGCTTGCTGTCCTCGGCTGCCTATCTGGGTTGGGCATCCTTAATCTCTGGCCCACTTGGGACCTCAGGAGGCTGCTAGATTGCCGGCCCCTTGTCTGATTAGGTGGCTACTTCAATGGGCGACGTGTCTGCTGGGGCTGTAGAATAGATTTGGCCAAGGATTTGAAAAAAAAAAACTCCTCCCACTGGGCAAGGATGCTGCCCCCAGGATCTCTCCAGAGGTCTGCAGGAGTCTTATCATCGCCCTATGATTTTTACTAACCACCCGATTATTGGGATCGACGGGCCGTTTGTCAGATCTGCCGATAGCACCGGACTGGAAGGTCTGGGAGGGAACAAAGCTTCAGTCCAATTCGGGCACTTTGGAAGGCTGGATTGAGAGAAGGAAAACAGGGAGGGAGAGATAGAAAGAATTGCAGGCTGTCCTCAACTTACGATTGAGCCCCAAAGTTCTGTTGCTAAGTGAGACGTTTGTTAAGGGAGCTTTGCCCCCCGTTTTATGACCAAACTTGCTACAGCTGTTAAATGAATCCCTGCAGTTATTAAGTTGTCATAAAGTGTGAACCTGGCTTCCCCATTGATGGTCATAACGGTCCCGGGAGGGGGGTCACGCGACCCCCTTTTGCGACCTTCTGACAAGCAAAGTCCACGGGGAAGCCTAGATGCACTTAACAACCGTACGACAAACTTCACACCTGCAGCCAGGTTCTCTTCACAACGGCGGCATAAAATGGAGCAAAGCTTGCTATTAACATCTGTCCTGCTCAGCAGCGGAAATTTGGGGCTCGGTTGCGGCCCTGCCTGTACCTGCTCTCCTCTCTCGCCCTCGGCTCGCTTCTCAACTCAGCAGTGATGCAGAGCGAGCGAGCGAGCCGCTGGGGTTTTGAACCCTGGTCCGCTCGCCCCTTGAAACCGCCGCCCTGGGTTGGGAATGTCAGTACGGGCGTCTTCGCGCCATCTGCAAATGGTTAATGGCGAGTCTGCAGCAGGCATTGTCAGGGGGGGCCATCTGGATTCGGTTTCACCCTAAACAGAAGTAAATGTGGAGAAGATCTTTCCCTACATCCAATTTCACTTGTTGTGGATATTTGGCATACTTCGCAGCCCACATCTTGGGCCGCCGGCTGACGGTTCCGGCCCGAGAGCCCTGCGACCTTCTTTTAAAACGGTGCCCGAAGGTTGGAATAGGAGAGACGTTTTTCCCTCCCCTTTGTGCGAAACATAAAAGCCCTCTCTCTCTTTTTTTTTAAAAAAAAAAATTGTAACCATATTTTTTCATTAAAATCAGTTGGAGCCCCAATAAACAATTGACAATGAAAACGGTTCCAAGTGCTTTGCCGCGGTCTCCTTTCTATATTTCTTCTCATTGTTTGAAGGAGGGGGGGGGGGGGGGGGGGGGAAAAAAACCCCAAAATACACTTTCTTGGTTTAAATAAAGAAAAGTCCTATGAAGTCAGAAGAATGCCTGCGAACGCACACCCTCGCACGGGGCCCTTTATTATAATATAATTAAAACCTACTGCGTATGTGAGCGCAAGCCTCTCTTTGCAGGGTGCCTGGATTCTCCGGCCTTTTGTGCCGTTAATCAAGCGCCCCCTCTGCTCTTGATTTGCCCCACTCCTTTTGGGGAAGGGGGCTGCAGGGGGGTGGGTGGGGGGAGGAAGGCCGGGGCGGTGGGCACACCTCCCCCCCCCCCTTGAAGCTCTCCTGTTTGTAGGCATGTTGGTACACAACGTTTGCGTGCTGATGCGGAACGTGGGTGGGCACATGGGATGCAGAGTCTGCCCTCCCAGGTTCCATGCCCTGTTTTCAAGAGCCAGATGCTTTGGCTTTCGAAGGAGCCTCTTTTTCTTATGTGGAAGGAATTGGGGGGGGGGGGGGGGCTTAGGGAGGGGGTTCGAGGCGCCTACCCGGGCTGGGGAGAAGCTTTCCTCTCCATCTGTCTAGGGAGACGCTCCGCCATCCAGGTCACGGTTGACCCCAAAGATGCTTTTTCCAAAAGGCAGCCGGACTGCCTTGTTTTCTTGTTTCTCCCCCCCGCCGCTCTGAAAATTATTATTATTTTTTTTGCTTCTCGTTCAAGAAGCTGCTTCCGTTTGGTCTCCCATCTCTTTTTGGCCCAGAAGGTCCAAAGCTGCCTTCTGGACGTGTGGATGTGCTGCTGGGACTCCAACTTGGGTCAACGTCAGTGGTGGTGTGCTACTGGGTCAGACCCGTTTGGCTGAACTGGTAGTAAAAAAAAAAGGCCTCCGAAGATCAGCTGAGAGCATAAAAGAACAGAAAAAGGACGTGGGTGGGTGGGAGTTTTTCCGTTTCTTCACCTCTCCGCTGATTGGTGCGTTAGGGGCGTGCGTGTCAGAGGTGTGCGTGCGCACGATCGAACCGCTAGCGGCACAGGTAGGGTCCCACTCCTGATCGACTTCCTTGCGTAGAGACGGGGAGCTTCTCTAACCCAACTGCCTGTACCTGAGGTCCATCTCAAAGTCCTGCATAGACGGGAAGGCAGGTGATGCTTTGAAGAGCAGAGGGCAAGGCCAGGGCTCTTGGGTGCTCCAACCACACCGTGTGCCTACCTGTGCCTTGAACGTGGTGGCCCTCGGGCTCTGCGCGGGGAGGTAGCCAGCGGCCCACAGAACGGCTCCGATGTCTTCCCTTCCTCAGGGCTACGTCCCGTTTGCAGCTGTTCTCGCTTCCCCAAAGGGCTCGCGAGCAAAACAATTCCTTGGCGGCGTCTTCTGAGCCACCCAGGCGTGTCCCTCTGGCCATGTGGCAGCAGCTGCATTTCCTGGAGCAGCTTTTGCGCGGGTTGTGTGGCCGAGGTGTGCGTCGCCGGTGCCTGCCCACACTGTTGGCTTGGGAAAGGCTGCCCCGCCTGCAGCGAAGAAGCTGTTTCTACCTTAGGAGGGTCTACATCAAAGGGCCTCGCCCGGGCCAGGCCGGTTGCTGCTCTTGGAAACCTGCGAGGAGCACAAGAAGCGGAAGGCGACCCGTCCCCGCCATGGAGGACCCTGGAAGCTGGTGTTGGTCATGGGCTCTTTCGGACGGGCCGACAGATGGAGGGTGATTTATTTACGGTCAGAGAACAAAGGAACAACCGGACACCCATGATGGAGTAATTATTAGCGCAGCATTTCAAATAGTGAAAAGGAGAAAATTAGGGAGAGTTGCGAAACTGACAAACCTCGTGAGAAGCAGAGAGCGGCTAGCTGAGGCTACCAGTGAATTTGGAGTCCAGCCTGCTCTGATTCCCAACTCCGATCCACGAGAGGGAGGAGGGGGGGTCTGCAGGGGGACTCAGAAAACGGGGTCTTGTGCTACGGATGCCGCTCCCCGTAATTGAAGTAGCGCCCTGTGGTCAGCATGCAGAAATGGTGCAGGGATTTGATCTGGGATTGTGCCCTGAATTTGGACTCTCTTCCGGGCCTGCAGAGACCCCCAGGCTAGAATTTAGCCCTATCCCAGTCCCCTAAAAAAAAACCAGGCCCTGGATCAGAGCCCGATAACGGGTCTGGTGTTCATTTGGAACTTGACCATGCAAGCAGTAGGCAAGCACGTGCCCGAAGCTCCATTTGCACAAGTGGCGGGCACTTGTGTGCGTGAAGCAACACAGGTGTGCGCGAGCGCCTGCTGTGAGTGCCAATGGAGCTTACCTGCCGCTCACACAAAACCATAGCCTCTCCCTCCCCCGCTGGTCCACAAAGCCACAAAGAACAGGAGGACCGCTAAATTCATAATTTTAAATCCTGGCGGACCACTGATATGATCTGCCTAATGACTGGCGGGCTGGGTGTGGCTAGGTGGTCATGTGACGGGGAGGGCGTGGCCAACTCGATGTCACTCACGTCTAGGGGCGCCTCACCAGCCTCTACTCCTCCCTGCCAGCCATTCCTCGGCTTGCCTGCCTGGGCTCCTTTAGGGCCCCAACAGGAAGCAGTTGTTGGAGCTAAGCAGCCAACCCCAGAAAAGCAGCTGGCTCAGTTCAAATCGGATCAGACTGAGAAGGAGGCTCAGCAGAAGCACCTCACTGAGGACTAGGAGCACAGGCATTCCAAGCAGAGGGAAGATTTGTGGTAGTGCAAGGACAGGTACTGACACCTGGAGGCTCAGCGGGCTGAGATGGTCAGCCAGTTCCAGGCCACGAGGCAGTCCCACTGGAACGAGGCCCTCCGGCTCTTCGCCACCAGCGGCCCTTCCCTCCAGCCTTCGCCCAAAGCCCCCCACCAGGAGGCTGAAGCAGACCCCAGGTCGGAATTTCTACCCCCCTCTGACCCACACAAAAAGACCCCGAAGGGGGAAACACTCTGCGGCAACGCAAACGTTCATTGGACGTATCTATCCTAGGGGCCGTAGTTTGAGGACCCCTGATTTAGTCCAGTATAAAAAAAATGCAAATAATTTTTCTGCAGACCATCGAAGTTTTCTCACGGACCACCAGTGGTCCACGAACCACCAGTTGGTGACCACTTGCTCTAAAGACACGGGCCCCTCCGGGGGTGTGGTGGGGGAGCCTTTAGGAAGAGGGGGTGTGGAATTTTTTGCCTGCTCTTGGTACAGGAGGTTCTCCTCCGCCTGCTTCCCTTCTAGCCGCCACGAAGGTTAACTGAGGGAAACGGAGAGAATGTTGGAAAAGAAAAATAAAATTAGGGATATCAGCCTGCTGGCTGGGCCTGCCTCACTGTGTTCATGGGATTCCCCCCCCCCGTTTTTCCCCCCCCCCCCCCCCCCAAGGCTCCTTTGCCTCACTTCCATTTCCGCTTCGAGGAGACGAGGGATGCTTTTTAGCACCTGGTCCAGCCAGTGTTTCCGAGAGCAGATCTCAGGCGAGCAGCCTCTGAAGCGGAGCCAGATCCCAGCCGAAGAAGTGCCACCGGCACGCACGGAGGAGCATGGAACGTGACTCCTGGCCATTTGGACTGGGCTGCTCCCGGGTGCCGAAGGCTCTCAAAAAGTGTAGATGCTGCTGGTTAACCGAATTAAGTTATGTCAGAGTTTATATAGCGACCGTCTCTTTGAGGAGACTCTTGTGATCGTTATGGCCGGAAGCCTTGTGGGGTGGGGGGGTGGCACAGAGGGTAAGCTCAGGGCATTAATGCCTCCAAGCAAGGGGTAATCCAAAGAAATGTACAAGTCTTTAAAAAATCCTTCGCCTGTTCCATTTGAATGGATTTCCCCAGTTCTGGCGGCCATCAGCTCAGGGTTTGGTCAACTTCTCTCCTTTGGAAATTGGTGTTTTTTTGTTTTTTTTTAAAGGCAGACTGTGGCAAGAGTTGAATGAGTACATGTTCAAAACTGAGGAAGAGGCCTCATGGTGTCTTTCCATAAAACCTCTGGGGCAGAGGCTGGGATATGCAATGGGTTGTGTAGTTTGTGTGTGGGTTGGTGGTGGAGGAGACACTTTCACAACTGCAGCAAGTTTTCAAGGTTTGCACAGGTCCGTTAGGAGCCTGGCCAAACTCTCTCTGGGTTTTACTGCCCACTTTCTCTGACTCAAGTTTGAAGTCCATGACATTTGAGATCCCATATTGTAGATCTATCTATCGATCTCCCATCTGTTCGTCCCTCC
>NW_020769399.1:394487-460319 GCF_900518735.1 Pseudonaja textilis | reverse complement strand
AGGAGGAGGAAAAAAGGAGGAGGAAGAGATGGCAGAAAAAGAAGAGGAGGAGAAAGAAAGGAGGAAGAGGAAAAGGAGGAGGAGAAGGAAAAAAGGAGGAGGAAGAGATGGCAGAAAAAGAGGAGGAGGAAGAAAGGAGGAAGAGGGAAAGGAGGTGGAAAAGAGGAGGAAGAGAAGGAAGAGGAGGAGGAAAAAGAAAAGAAGAGGAAGAAGAAGGAGGAAGAAGAAGGGGAGGTGGAAAAAGAAGAGGAAGAAGAAAGAAGAGGAGGAGGCAGAGGCGGGAAAAGAGGAGGAGGAGGAGGAAGAGGAGGAGGAGGAAGAGGAGGATGGCAGTGGCTGTGGGGTCCTTGATGCTCTCTGAGCTGGGTTGTTTTCTTGTGGATGTTCTGTGACCCAACTAGGGAACACCATCAGTGGTAGAAGGCAACACGGTTTGCAGTGGTGGTGGTAGAGGAGGAGGAAGAGGAGGAGAACAACGACAATGATGACAACAACAGCCCCCAAGACAACTGGGACTGTCCCCGGGGCATCCTGCTTGGGCTTTGGCAGGTCTAGAGGAGTCTGGCCTTCTGCTCCCTCCCTCCAGGGAGACCAAGCCTGCTCTCCGGCCACAGGGAGCCCTCGAACCCAGGTGGAGTGGGGCTTCCTGCGGCTGGGCTGTGTGTGTGTGTGTCCATGCTCTTTCCAACACACCTGGGACCACCTGCCTCTGGCTTCAATCTGCCGCTCTGCAACTTCCCACCTGGGATGGCCGAGCCCCGAATCCCAGGAGCCCCGCACTGCCTGGTGCAGCTCGGCCCCACTCCTGCCCTGCCCCGGCCTGGCAGAGACCCTTTCCCCAAAGTGCCTGCAAATGGGGTGAAGTGGCAGTCTGGAGGGGCTCCTGGTTGAGGAGAGGCGAGAGGCGTGGGGGCCGCTGCTCTCTGGGGGACTCCACCTCCGTGTCGGATCGAGGGACGTTTTCCAGCCTCGGTCCCCAGTGGGAATGCGCTGTGGCCCTTCACTGCCCTGGTGACGTGGCTGACCGGCTGGTGTGAGATAGCTCTGGCCAGAGCTGAGCAACCAGAGCTGCCTTGATAAGAGGCCGGAAAGGCCCTGGGAAGAAGCGAGGGTCAGCGGGCCCAGATAGTGGCCGCCTTGCTCGAGGCTGGGGACATCCGAGGAGCCGCCAGACCTCCTCCCCCACCTCCCACCGGCCTTTCTCCCGGGCCTTTTTTTGCCCTCTGGCCGGGCTCCTTCTGAGCCTGTGAAAGGAGGAAGCAGCCATAAGGTAAAGGTAGAGGTTCCCCTCGCACCTTTGTTGTAGTCGTTTCGGGCTCTAGAGGGCGCTGCTCATCTCCGTTACAAAGCCGTAGAAAAGCCAGCGCTGTCCGAAGACGTCTCCGTGGTCATGTGGCCGGCAGGACTAAACGCCGATAAGGTGCACGGAACGCTGTTTACGTTCCCACCAAAAGGGCCCCTATTTTTCTACGTGCATTTTTTCACGTGCTTTCGAACTGCTAGGTTGGCAGAAGCTGCTGGGACAAGGAAGGGGAGCTCACTCCGTGACGCGGCGCTGGGGATTCGAACCGCCGAACTGCCGACCTTTCTGATCGACAAGCTCAGCGTCTTCGTCGCTGAGCCACCACATCCCATCTCGACCGTGTCCTGTCTTGACCAGCAGCCAAGGAGCCCTTTATTTTGTGCAATGAAGAGGTTCAGCAGGAGACTTTTTGGGTCCCAGGACTGAAACTGCGGAGAAGAGCAGCCTTGCATTCTCCTAGCTCAAGGCTCTTCAAACTTGGCAAGTGTAAGACTTGTGGACTGCAACTCCCAGAATTCCTGAGCTAACATGACTGGAGGAGGAATTCTGGGAGTCGAAGTCCACAAGTCTTAAAGCTGTCAAGTTTGAAGACCCCTCGATTAGACCTTTTCAGCCAGAAGCAGTGCTTGGCTCGCTTTATTACCAGGGGTCTCTAACCTTGGCTGGTTTAAGACTTGTGGACTTCAACTCCCAGAATTCCTGAGCTAACATGACTGGAAGAGGAATTCTGGGAGTGGAAGTCCACAAGTCTTAAAGTTGCCAAGTTTGAAGAAGCCTGTCCTAGCTCAACGTTCAAGGATAACAGGATAATAACAGAGTTGGAAGGGACCATGGAGGTCTCCTAGTCCAACCCCTGCTCAAGCAGGAGCCATTTCAGACAAGACGGTTGTCCAGCCTCTCCTTAAAAACCTCCAGTGATGGAGAACCCAGAACTTCCACTGGTCAATGCTTCTGATGATCAGGAAATTTCTCCGCAGTTCCCGGTTGGATCTGTCCTTGGTGAGTTTCCACCCATTGTTTCTTGTCCTGCCTTCAGGTACTTTGGAGGAGAGGTTAGCAGAATAACAGAATAGAAGAGCTGGAGTGGACCTTGGAGGTCTTCTAGTCCAACCCCCTGCTCAGGCAGGAGACTATCCCATTTCAGACAAATGGTTGTCCAGCCTCTTCTTGAAAAGCTCCAGTGCTTGGAGCCCCCAGGTCAATGATTCTCAGGACATTTCTCCTTGGTTCTACAATAATTCTCTCCTTGGTAAATGTTCTTCCCCTGCATGGTATCCTCCTCCTCCTCCTCCCCCCCTCCTCCTCCTCCTCCTCCTCCCTTCTCCTCCCCCCTCCTTCCCCTCCTCCCCTCTCCCCCTCCTCCTCCCCCTCCCCTCCTCCTCCCCTCCTTTTCTCCAACTCCTCTCCCTTTCCCTTCCTCCTCCTCCCCTTCCCCCTCCTCCTTCCCCTCCCCCTTCCTCCCCCTCCTCTCCTTTCCCCTTCCTTGTCCCCCTCCTCCCCTCCTTTTCTCCTCCTCCTCCCCCTCCCCCTTGTCCTCCTCCTCCTCTTCTCCTCCTCCAACTCCTCTCCCTTCTTCCTCCTCCTCCTCCTCCCCCCTTCCTCCTCCTCCCCTCCTCTTCTCCTCCTTCCCCTCCCTCCTTCCTCTGCCTCCTCTCCTCTCCCTTCCCCTTCCTCCTCCCCTTCCCCTTCCTCCTCCTCCTCCTCCTCCCCCCTCCTCCTCCTCCCCTCCTCCTCCCCCTCCCCCCTTCCTTCCCATCCTCCCTTCCCCTTCCTCCTCCTCCTACCCCCTCCTCCTCCCCTTCCCCCTCCTCCCCCTCCTCCTCCCCCCTCCCCCTCCTCCTTGCAAGAGTCCCAGCTCCCTCCCTCCAGCTAGGACAGAGGAGCGTCTTCTCTGAGCCAGGCCGTCATGGCTGCCGTTCTGCTTCATCGTCTTCTCCACTCAGGCAGGGGCTCTTCCTCGGCCATCGGTTGAAATAACAGGAAATTGGGGGCATCCTGTTTGCGGTGGCTCTTGGACAATGGAGCCAGAACACGATTATTCTGCAGGTCATTAAATTGAGTTCCAGCAAAGGGCCGGGCAAGATGGATGCCTGCCTGGGAATCTTCTCCTTGGGATGGAGAAGCAGGATCTGTGGGGCAGGGAACGCTTCCTCCCCACTTACAGAAGGAGCTTGGACCTCTCCTCCTTTTGTTGAAGCTGAGGGCAGAGCGAAGAACAACAGGACGAAATGGAAAGGAACAAGATTCATCTTGGGCAGAGGCCTCTGAACTTGGCCCCTTTAAGACTGGGGGACTTCAACTCCCAGAATTCCCCATGCTGGCTGAGGAATTCTGGGAGTTGAAGTCCACCAGTCTTAAAGGGGCCCACATTTGGAGACCCCTGGTCTTGGACCAGTGGTGGGATTCAAATGGTTTTGCCATCGGTTCGGTGGGCGTGACTTGGTGGGTGTGCTTTGCCTAATGCGCGTACGCGGAGCTTTCCCCACATGAGCGGAGACCCGCAGCGCCAATCAGCGAGAGGATAGAGAAGAGAAAAGGGCAGGGGCAGGTCGGAGGGGGCTGATCCTGTGCTTTTCTTCCTCCTCTCAGGAGGGGTTTTTTTTTTTTAATACTGGTTTGTCAGAACTGGTCCAAACTGGTAGTATACCACCATTGGTCTTGACTATGAAGAAGTGACTAGAAGGAGGAGGTGTTCTGAGCGGCAGAAGCTGTTAAGTGATGGAATCGCCTGCCTGGAAGAACGATGGACAGCGGTTTCAAAGGGCAGCTGACCAGACACCCCTTTCATGGATTCCTGTCCTGAGCAGAGAATTGGACCAGAGATAGATAGATAGATAGATAGATAGATAGATAGATAGATAGATAGAGATAGAGATGATAGATATAGAGATAGATATATATATAGAGAGATAGCTATATAAAGAGAGAGAGTGTTAGAGAAAGAGTTAGAGAGAGTTAGAGAGTTAAAGAGAGAGTTAGAGATAGAGAGATAGTGTTAGAGGTAGAGAAAGTTAGAGTTATAAAGAGAGAGAGAGATAGCGTTAGAGAGAGAGAGAGTTAGAGAAAGAATTAGAGAGTTAGAGATAGAGAAATAGTGTTAGAATTAGAGAAAGCTAGAGTTAGAGATTTAAAGAGAGAGTTAGAGAGAGAGAGATAGCGTTAGAGATAGAGAGTTAGAGAGAGAGAGAGAGTTAGTGTTAGACTTAGAGAGTTAGAGAGTTAGAGAAAGAGAGAGATAGAGAGTTAGAGAGAGAGAGAGAGAGAGAGAGAGAGAGAGAGATTTAATTGTTTGATTTACATCACCGCCCATCTCACATATATGACTCAGGGCAGCCTACAGTCAAAGTAGACAAAACCCATACAGTATATCAGAGCCGCGAACCACGGAACAAACATTCACGTAGCAAGGAGACTCTCCCTGGGCTCCATCCACACCCAGGTCCCCAGACTTGGACCAGGGCCCAGGGTTCAAGGCCTTGCCGGAGGCCAGCAGGGTCAGGGCCGAACGATGATACTGCCAATAATAGCTGAAAGCCCATCGCCTTGAATGGTAGGAAGGAAACTCAGCCACTCGGAATCCGTGATCCCCCTCTGTGGAAGAAGGTTGAATTGCTTTGATGTCTACCATCACTTTGTGTTTTGTTTAAAAAACATCCGATGTCCAGTCAGGCTTGGAAGCCAATTCTGGGTTACAATTCTAGAAATGGAATTGTGCC
Organism: Pseudonaja textilis; assembly: GCF_900518735.1. The sequence goes on along the minus strand of NW_020769399.1, from coordinate 455,300 downwards.
ACGCTCCAAGATCTAAAGTTTATGTTTTAATCAGACATAGAGTCTACACGTTATTTACAGTATTTTTGTCCATATTGTTTGCTATTTATTTGACTCTTTCCTCTTAATAACTTTAATGGGGTTAACCATGTGCTTTTGTAGTTAATACAGATAATTCCTGATCAGAAGTTTGGTATAAAGTGCCTTACGGTACTGTAAATTATTAATGGTGCATTAGAATATATTTAGCCATGTAATATCTTCCATTTAATGATTCGTTGACCTTTTTTGGGGGTTGCCACGACCCTATTTATTGCTTTCGTGGTATTTTCTTTATTATGTTTTATTATTATTATTTTTAAAGTGCACATTTGTGTCAGTTTTATTTCTTTCCTTTTTTATTGAAATAATAATAACGGAAGCTTTTAAGGAAGCCCAGAGGTGAGGTTGACAGAGGCATATATTTGACTTCAAGAAAGTTCTTTCCTCCCTCATCAATTCAGATCAGGGATAAGCAAGAGCGGGAAAAGACACGTGAGAGAGAGGGGAATTTCATAAAAAGGCAGCATTCAGACCTAATTGTGGACAGAAGCAACAAGAAAACACCCACGTGGCGAGCCGCAGTAGGGAAGCGAAATCTTCTTTTACTGACGAATATTCTGCAACTGGGCCTTAAATAATATTTTTGGGCAAACACTTCCTGTTTCGCTAATCTATCCTATGAAGGAGCTTTAAGCACGATGGAGAGGAGGGTTGTGCTCCTGCTGTTGGCCTTGCATAAGTTCCAGCTCGGGTTCAACTGACACGGTCGACCAAGGGTGGGATCCTACCGGTATAACCGGTTTGCTTGGCGCGTGCGTGCGCCAAATGCGCGTTGTGCATTTGGCGCGCACTATTTACAAACGACCGGGACCGGCAAGCATTCACCTGTTCCTTGTTGACGAGCGGCACTCAGCTGTGCCACGCAAAGCAACTGAGGAGGAAAATGCAGAGGCCATTGGACAGCCTAGAGCCCTGGGCGGGCAGGCGGGCGGGCCAAACCGACGACCATCGCGGCGAATCGATTCGGTGTCAGCTGCTCTTCGGAGCTACCGGTTCCATAGAATGGGCTGAACCGGTAGAATCCCAACCCTGCGGTTGACCTCTCTTGATCCTTCCCGTTTTGTTAACAAGGGTTCCAAGCAGGGGTGGGATTCAATTTTTTTTTACTACTGGTTGTGTGGGCGTGGCTTGGTGGGCGTGGCAGGGGAAGGTTACTGCAAAATCCCCCTTCTCTTCCCTTCCCGCTAACCTGCTTTCCAGCTCCGTTCTCCTGTGCAGGGCAACCAAAGGAGACCCAGCCGATCCGCTGGGACTCAATGGGAGGCAGAGAAGAGATGGGGGTTGGCGGGGCCAGTCAGAGGTGGGATTGTCCGGTTCTCCGAACGACTCAAAATTTCCGCTGCCGCTTCTCCAGAACCAGTCAGAACCGGCTGAATCCCACCCCTGGTTCCAAGCAAGCATTTCTCCATCTCTTCTATCAGGATTCCTAGGGGGAAGATTCGACATAAGCTCTTAAGAGCATCTGGAGGGGTTTATTTTATTTTTTTTCTCTTCAAGAAGAATAGGAGGTGAAGAAGACACACGTGCAGGGAGGGAGGAGGTCACCAGACAGCTGGATGCATAGCAAAAGAGTCAGCAAAGCCGAGCTCTGGATTAGCCGTGGAGCCACGGAAAGAAATACAAGCTGACAGATTCAAAATAGAAACATTTCTGAGAGCGTTTTTGGAATAACTTTAAAATGTACTGTAAAAAATAATTTAAATACATCAGAAGCAAGCTGTCAGAGGGACTTAGCAGCCTCTTGAAGAAGGAGGTTCAGGGGATTGCAGAAAAGCCCCGTCGGATTTGGGATCTTCGCTGCAGGGAGGGGCAGAGAGCTGGCCCTGAGATGGTATTTTCGGGGAAAGGGTCTTGCGTGGTGACAAAGTGAAGGGTGGGTAACACGAATTTCTTGAGTCCTGGTAAATTCAAAACAAATGCAGTAGATGCATCATCTAGACCAGGGGTCCCCAACCACTGGGCCGTGGACCGGTACCAGTCCGTGGAACATTTCCTACCGGGCTGCCGATTTGCTGGGCGCCACTATCTTGTTTGACGAGAAGGTGCTTCCGGGTGAGCTTTTCCGGTTGGAAAGCGGCGTTTGGGTGCTGAAGGAATCCTCGCGCCTTAGTTTCATCGAAGGGGGGGCGGCTTCGAACAAAACTAAGGCGCGAGGATTCTTTCAGCACCCAAGGCAAGGCGAGCCGAGCGACCGTCCCGAAGCGAAGCCCATCGACAAAGGTACAAAGGAGGAGTTGAAGGTGGCGGGGAGAAGCGGGGGACGGCCGGCTGGCCAGTCGCTCGGCTCGCCTTGCCTTGTCATGCGTGCTGATGCCAGTACCGGGCCACGGATCATTTTGTGATGCCGGTACCGGGCCGTGGCACAAAAAAGGTTGGGGGCCACTGATCTAGACAACTCCGGGGATTATAAAGAAAAAAAAAATTCTGAAAGAATTCACTTGGGAAATGGTACTTTATGACCAAAATACACGACATGCTTCATTTCTGAGATCGGAACCTGTCCTCTAAGGGTACGGCTTCCCCAGGGTGTCCGTGCTGAGCTTCAAGGGCAGCACCCCAAGCTGCACCCCGGCCCCCCCCAAAAGCCTGCTGCAGGTCCCACCCAAAGGGAGCCAATTGGATGGGGCAGAAAACCTGGCCAGTGGAGTGGGACAACTGGCCAAGGGATGATTCAAGGCAGGATAACTCCCGAGAGGGACCAGTGGAACTGCAGCTGCCCCGCTGACTCCAGGACTTCTAACCAGGAGAAGGTCCAAACCCAAAGGAAGGCAAGGCCCGCGGCCGTTCCCTGGTCCCTGTCTCAAGTTGTCCCGTGGCAGGTCGGCCAGGGCGAGTCGTCCTAGACCCTATTCTTGGGGGGGGGGGGAGGAATGAGGGGGGGGGGGGGAAAAAGGTCCCCTGGGGGAAGCCTGACCCATTCGTTCTCCTCTTGGAAGGGAGCCCGCGATACCTTTGAGAGCTACTACCGGAAGCAGAGAAGAAAGCAGGCCCGGCTGGTTCTGCAGCCCCCCTCTAACATGGTAAGCCCCCCCCTCTCCCCATCCCCCAAGGGGTTTAACGGGTGTCTCACCTGGATTTCTTGGGGTTCCCCTCTCCTACCAAGGTGTTTTAATCTTCTTCTCTTCCCGTTCTTTGTAGCACGAAACCCTCTCCGGCTACCGGAAGTATTTTAATCAGATTGTAGGGTAGGTATCCTTCTTTGACCGTTTGCTCCCGCCAGGGCTCAGGGTTCAGGTCTGTGCGGCGTGGCAGTCCTCGACTTACAGCCGTTCACTTAATGCAGGGGGGGGGGGTCGTCCCCAAACTCGGCAACTTTGAAGATGTGTGGACTTCAACTCCCAGAATTCCTCAGCCCGTTGGGCTTCCCTGCATCCCAAACGGGCCGTGTGTTGACTCAGGGGAGGGGAGGGGTGGGCGGGGCCAGCCAGGAGTGGGATTTGGGGGGCTTCTCCGAACTGCACAGAATCTTAGCTAGGGGATCTCCCGGACCCCCGTGGACCCCCCCCCCAGCAGCCCATCCCTGGACCCCCACAAGGACAACCCAGTGAGGAAGCTGAGAGTCAAAACTCTGGCTCTGAATCTCACGGCCTGCTGGGGAATCCTGGGAGTTGAAGTCCAGCGGGCTTTAAAGTTGGACGGGTGGGAACCACAGCTGGACCAGAACCCCTTTCTCCAGGTCCAGTGAAGCCAGAGATGGGCTGACCACGTGGACTCCCAATTGGGGCCTTCAGATCAGAATGGACAGCCGCCCTTCTGGAATGGGCATAGGTTCTCTCCTGCTTGAGCAGGGGGGGTTGGACTAGAAGACCTCTCAGGCCCCTTCCAGCTCTTTCCAGACCGATCGCGCTTAAGGGAGCCGGATCTCCCGACAGCTCTCTTTTCCTCTTGCCAGGTTTTTCGTCATCGAGGATCACATTCTGCACACAAGCCAGGGTTTGGTGGACAGAGCCTACATCGATGAGCTCTGGGATATGGCCCTGTCCAAGACCATCGCGGCCCTCCGGACACATTCGGTGAGTAGCGGTCAGTTGGCCTTTGGCAGGAGAAGGAGGGGCCCCCTTTTCTGGGAGGTGGCCTGGGGTTCCCGCCCTACGCAGACTCCCAAGTTGCTCTTTTGGCTGCCTTTGCCTGGGGGTCCCTAAACCATGGGACCCAGACCTGACACAGGTGTGCTGCTTTGTAGCTCTTGATGGGCATAGTCAGTTTTTTTTCATTTTTGAAAATGGACCGGAGCATTATTTTGACATAGATGTAGTGCTACTTTAGCACTGATGATGTTACTTTGTTGGATCTTGAAATGTCTGCAAGAAAATCCACAAGCTCAGAGAACACCAAGGACCCCAAGTCGTAGTTGTCCTCCTCCTCCTCCTCCTCCTCCTCCTCCTCCTCCTCTCCACATAGCCCACTCCCCTCTAGCACTGAAGATGTTTCCTAGTTGGGTCATAAAACGTCTGGAGGAAAACCACCCAGCTCAGAGACTACCAAGGACCCCACAACAGTAACCCGTCTTTAACAAGCTGGTTTTGAGCTTAAGTTAATTTTTAGGTGGTTTGGCTTGGGTGATTTTCTTCTTTGCAACAAATCACCCCGTGGAACTGCCGAGTTCGAAACGCACGCGGGTTCCAGACCGTCCTTCTCCGAGGCCCTCAAACCCAGAGAAATGCAGCGTCTTCTGTTCTTTCTGTTTCAGTCCTATTGTTCAGACCCAGACCTGGTGTTGGATCTGAAAAATCTCATTGTGCTTTTTGCTGACACTCTCCAGGTAAGGAGCCCCCTGTCACCCCGACCCCCTAGGTCTGCTAGCCTCCCCAGAGCCCCTCCAGGGACCAAAGCCCCGAGGCCTGACTCTTGTCTCCCACCAAATCCTCCCCCTCCCCCCTGGGAAACGCCCCTCTTTTCCTCTGAATCTCAGTCCGGGGATTCACTTGGAAGAAGATGGATGGGTTGAACATTTTCTCGGAGCAGTTCCTACAGCTAGTCCTCAACTTAGGACTGCCCAGTCAACAACCCCTCTGAGTTCTTATGACCGCTTATTTAACCACTGCAACCCGCCCAAAAGGACCTGGTTCTGAAATCCTGGGGGCTGCCTCTCCCCCTCCCCTCCCCATCTAGGGTCACCATGTGATCCCCTTTTGGGCGCTTGGCAACCATTGGCGGGGCCTCACGATCCTGTGGTCTCGATTTATGACTTCCTGGCCAGAAAGTGGCATCTACTTCATGGCTGCTGCCAAAAGTCATGAAATTGGGCATGGTTGTGTGGTGATCTGCTTAACGACTGCCGTGACACAGAACCGGGCTCAGTTATGGTTGTAAGCCAAGGACTTCCTCTAAAGCTTAAGAGATGAAGCTTCTTCTGGATCTCGGTCCCATCCTGTTGTGGCCCGCCGGCAGCTAGTAGAGCTGGCGGCAGAGTCGGACAAGGAGGAGGTTGAGGAATGAGGGCTCTGCATCAGAGGCAGAGACGGGGCCGAGGCAGGCTGGCAGTCATTAGCTGCCTTCGGGCTCAGACAGCAGTGAGGCAGGGGAGCAGCTGGAGCCGGTTCCCAGCCTGCGTATGCACAGAGCTGCCCCCCCCAAAGAACAATTACAAATTAAGGGTCAACATGGAAGTCAAGCCACAGGTGGAGGTGAGTGGCCCCTCCCATAGGGATTAAAAGAGGAGCAAAAGAGGGGGGGGACTTTTGCAGGAAATGATTCGTTCGTTGCATCAGTGTGAAGATCTGCCTGTGCATCTCAGAGACTCTGTGCTGAGCCCTTCCTTGTCAGCACTGCGTTTGGACATATTTACCAGGCAGCTTTCTGAGATAGATAAGGTTTGAGCTCCTAATTACACCCCTGAAAGACTGTTTGGCTGAATGTGAATGCAAAAAATTCACCTTCATTTAATAAAAGGGGTTTGGTCGTGACAAAGAGTCTGCTGAGTGCTTTTGGGGGGAAGCCTAGGTCAGAATATATCCAAAGTCGCACAGGGATCTTACTGGACCAGAGGCCGGGGTTGCTGGTCAGAGCCTCCTTGAGGTCTGGGTTGTCCCCAGATCCGGGCAAGGGCTGCCTTCCTTCCCTGAACCCCCCGCCTGTCCCCCTGCCAGGCCTATGGCTTCCCTGTCACCCAGCTCTTTGACCTGCTTCTGGAGATCCAGGACCAGTACAGGGAGACGCTGCTGAAGAAATGGGCTGGAGCCTTCAGGTAAGGCCTCTCTCTGGGTGGATTGAGGTATTTAAGGGGCTTTACCTATTTTGGTGACTTCGTTGCTTGTGTGCCAAGCCCTGGGTCATCACACCTATCCAGTGGGTAGAAGCGGCTTTTAGGCCAGCGGCGTTTTGTGCACACCGTGGAGTGGAAACTCTTGTTCCTTTCGCAGAAACATCCTGGACTTGGATAACTACAGCCCCATCTCAGTAGCAGATGAAGAGCAGTACGAGAAACTGGTGGGGCAGTTTCCATTCCACGATGCGGAGCTGGAGAAGGTAAAGCCGCGAAGGAAGGCGGCGCTCAACGCCGAGGGTCTCCCGGTGGCCCCCGCTTCCCCCTTTCCCCAGAGCGTTTGTCCAGAGCAAGAGGCCCAAGAGATGCCTTCCCTTCAGAGCTGCTGCGAGGGTGGTTTGCATGACCTCTGGCAGCGCTTCCAGCCTCGGCAGCCCTCAAAATAGTGGTGCTGGGGGGGTGGGGTAAGAAAGGACCCTTAGAGGGGTGGAGGAGCATGATGGTTTGCAGCCAGGGCAGCTTGGAAGGCTGGAGGTTGATGGCGATTCTCAGTCCTCCAAGTAGGGTGGCCCGGAAGCTGCGTCACATCAACTGGACCCCTTTTCTGGCTGGGGAGAGCGGGGTGGGGAGGTAAGGGAATGATGGCTGCTCGGACTGTGTGGGTGCCTGTTGTGGTTAGCCAGCAGCTGGTGCGGATGGCTGAGGAGAGCGAGGACTCAGATGAGGGGCCAGGACCATTAGGGAGCGGACTGCTGCCTTCAGAGATTGTGGGGGCTGGCAGCAGCGATGAGGAGGTTCCCGAGGAGCCCGTGCTAAATGGCACGTGCGCGCAGGGCTGCTTACAGGAAAGAGCAGCTGCAACAGCACAGGCGACTCGGGAGTAAGGCTGCAAGGTAATGGCCCCTCCTTCAAGAAGTTAAAAGCCAGCTGTGAAGCGAGTGTTCTTTGCAGAAGGCAAAGACGTTTTGAAACTCCGGCCTCGTGGACATTCCAGCATCCTGAGTCGGTATTTGACGATTCTTTGTATTGCAAATTCTTTCTTGTCTGTTACCTTTGGGCAAGTCTCCGCGCAGTTTGGCCAGGCTTGTGTTTATCACAGCTAATGATTTGGTAAAAGCATTGCAAGGTTTCTGTGCCTCTTGGATTGTGTTTGATTTGTTGGGAAAGGGCGCGGGTCAGAACAGCGCACCTGTCTTGCTGACCCCACCCCCCCGTCCTCTCCCCTCCCATTCTGCAGCAGCCGTTCCCTAGGAAGTTCCCCTTTTCCGAACTGGTGCCTCGAGTCTACAACCAGATCAAGGAATTTATCTACGCCTGCCTGAAGTTCTCTGAAGACCTTCACCTGAGGTGTGTGTGTGTGTGTGTTGAGAAAGCCCCCTCGTCTTTCCCCTGGGCCTTTCCTTGGGCTGCTGCAAGGGCTGCCTCCCCCCCCCCACCCCAGGAGATTTCTAGGTCTCTCCCTCTCCTGCATCCCCTATTTGGATCGGGGGGGGGGCGGGGGGGTGTCTTTATCTCCTGTGTCTGAGCCTACGGCCTCTTCTTCAACTTGGCAGCTGGAATCGGCTCTCCTTGGGACGTTGTGAGGCTGTTTTGCCCCACCGCCCACCCTTTTCCCCTTCCTCCCTTTCCTTCCCTGTCATTGACGGGCAGCCCCAGGCTGGGCTGTCCACCCCAGGCCTTTGGAAGGTCGCGGTGGTTGTTGGCAAGGCCCCGAGGCGAAGGCCAGGCGGGTTTCTTCAGGGCCCAGGGCCTCCCTCCTGCAAGGGCTGGCTTGACTAGGCTTCCAGGTTGCTGCTCTCCCCCACCCTCACCTCTTCTGGGTGGGGGGGGGGAGAGGGGAGGGCTAAGCCCCAGGAGCTGAGGGTGTGCAGAGGCGCAGAGGCTGGATGGAGCGGGGGGGAGAATGGATGGGGGGAAATGAGACCTGGGCACCCACACACCCTCCGCCCTCTGCATCCAGAAAAGACTTGGCCGTGTCAAGATGGGCCAAAGAGCAGCTTGGATCTCTCCGTGGTTCACATGGTGGTGGAGGGCAGCAAAGGTCTCGGAGCCAACCCTCAGGGCCCGGAGGAAGACCGAGGCCGAGCACAGAGCGCTGCCCGGTCAAGGCCTCAGGAGCCGGGAACCTGAGTGGGCACTGAGGGCAGGGAAGGAGAGGGGGAGGGGAGTGCCCTCCTGGATCTCCCCTTTGGCCCTGAGCCAGAACTCTGGCCGAGTCTCCCCCATCCCCCCCCCAACGGTGATTGTGTAGCACGATGTGTGAAAAACGGCACTCTTTGGGGAGAGCCAGGGGTCAGGGATCAAACGGCCCGCAAGGAGCCGAAACAGCAAGATCCATCCGGCTGCTCTGAGCGATCCTTTCAAAGATCTCGGCGGGGATCAGCCACACACACACACACACACACACACACACACACACACACACACTCCACGATCCCTTTGGAGTCCAGATCTGAGGGGGATGCCGTCTCCAGGGGTCCCAGGCTGGAGCCTTCTCGGGGATGTCCTTGCAGCCTCTAGAGCTGGGCAGTCGTCTGTGGAGACTTAAAAGCGTCCCAGGGTGTCTCTCCAGGGGCCTGGGAAGTCAGGGATGGTCAGTCAGGGATCCAGTGGGTAATGCTGACCCCCGCCTCCCCAAAACCTCCATCCTTGGAGGTGGCCTCTGACTGATGCCCGGCCCTTGTCGGGAGAACGCAAGACCAGCACCTTTCTCTCTAGAGCAACACATGACTTTCCTGGACCGGCCGACACATTTCTCTTTGGATCTCAGGTGGCTCCCTTGAACCCACAAATCCCCTTGGAGTCCGGTTTGCTTTGGGGCGATTTTGGAAGAGGCTTTCTTGGCTGTCACACACACACTACTGGCTTATATTTAGGTGATTGTCCGCTAGGACTCCAAAATCCCTCTCACAGTTATTGCTTTTATGGGAAAAGAGTTTTGTATGTAGAGAAGCTGGCTATGGAAAGAACTGGAGGAGGCATTTGGAGAAAATGAAGCCAAGCATTGTAAGTTATTTATTTTTCTTTTTGTAGCTTAGGAGGCTTGGTGGGGGAAAGCTAGGCTGCTTATGAAGCAGATTCAAGGAACGCTTTGCTAACTGGACGAAGCACCCTTTTGAAGCCTTGAATGGTGGATAGGGCTGCCAGGGTTTCAATAGATAGAATTCTTTATTGGCCAAGTGTGATTGGACACACAAGGAATTTGCCTTCGGTGCATTTGCTCTCAGTGCGCGTAAAAGAAAAGATACATTCGTCAAGAGTCAAGAATCATCAGGTACAACACTTAATGATAGTCATAGGGTACAATAAGCAATCAAACCATTCTAGGAAACAGTCAGTAGAATATAATAGAATAAGAATAGAATGGAATGGAACAGAACAGAATAGAGTAGAATTCTTTATTGGCCAAGTGTGATTGGACATACAAGGAATTTGTCTTGGTGCAAATCCTCTCAGTGCACATAAAAAGAAAAGATACATTCATCAAGATTCAAAGTCATAAGGTACAACTCTTAATAATAGTCATAGAGGGTACAATAAGCAATGGAATACTAGGAAACAGTCAATATAAATTGTTAGGCTACAAGCCCCAAAGTTACAGACATACAGTCACAAGTGGGAGGAGATGGGTGATGAGGAGTGATGAGAAGATTTAACAGTAATAGTAGTGCAGACTTTGTAAATAGTTGGACAGTGTTGAGGGAATTATTTGTTTAGCAGAGCAATGGCGTTCAGGGAAAAAACTCCCCCTGTATCTAGCTGTTCTGGTGTGCAGGGCTCTGTAGCGTCATTTTGAGGGTAGGAGTTGAAACAGTTGATGTCCAGGATGTGAGGGGTCTATAGATATTTTCACAGCCCTCTTTTTGACTCGTGCAGTATACAGTTTTGATCCACCAGCCTTTAGATCAGGTCTGCCTTTGCTCAAGTGTTGCCACGTGACCTTATGCAAGTTAAATAGTTAAATTTATGGCTATTTGAGCAGAGTTTGAGTGTGGTTTTAAAAGGTATGGAAATAATTCACACACGCCCCCCAGCAGCCTCTTGCTCCGGTTTCCTACGTTAAAACCCTGAGATATGTTGACAATTACTGTATGTTATACATCAAACACATTCTTGGACCGTAGAAGAGGTAAAATAAAATCTAGCCAAGTCTCCCTCAAGTCAAACTCAGCTCATGGTAGCTAACAGGATATGAACAAGTTGTTTTCTTGGCTATGATCCAAAAGCAATTTGCCATTGCTGTCATTTACGTTGTTTTGCATCTTATTAGTTTTTCTTTTGGGATGAGTGTTTTTTTTTAAAAGATCCTGGTTCCCATCCAAGGACTGCCCCTCTTCAGTGGCTGTGAGGTCAGCCAAGGGCAGCCCCTGAGCCTGGCTCCTTTCTCCTAGGCTTAAATTAATCCCATGACCTTCATCAAAATGTGGATTTAATGATTTCCCTTTTAGGTCACGTTCAGCTTTTCCAAATAAGCCCCGGAGCCCTTTGAGCCTCCTGAAACATCGGAAGGAGCTGCAAACTGCAAGCCTCCCTCATAAGCCGGTCATGGCTGCCTTTGCCAGGGGGGCTGGGACTGGGGTGGGTGGGTGGGTGGGTGGGATGAGGGGTGGGGGGGCGGTTGGTCGATGTTCATTATTGCAACATTTCCTGGTTGAATTCTCCATCCACCCCTTTTTTTTTTTTCATTAATACTTAGAACAATTTCCAGCCTTTCCTGTTATGAATAACCTTTTCCTGGCAGCTGGCTTTTAAAAAAATAATAATAAAATAAAATAAATGGCCAGTATGATTTTTAAAACCCAGAAATACAATTTGTCCTCAACGTTTTTGAGCCCCCGACATTTCTGTGGCTCGGCGAGACAGCGGTTAAGGATGCTTTGCCCCATTTTAACGCCTGTCTTGCCACCGTTGTTAAGCAGATCGCTGCAGATCTTGAATGAGTCACACACAGTGGTTAGAATTGAATCCGGCTTCCCCGTCGACTTTGCTGGTTGGAACCTCGCCAAACGGGGATCCCGTGATCCTCCGGGGCATTGTGACCATCGTAAGTGTGAACCCGTGATCCTAGCGTCCGAATTTTGATCACATGACCACGGTTTTGATGCTGCGACAGTCGTCAATTGTGAAATATGGTCCTAAGTCACTTTTTTTTTTTCTCGTGCCGTTGTAACTTTGAATGATCCCTAGATAAAATGTGTACTGTTCAAAAGAGTTGAAAACATGAACGGGCAAAAGGACAAAAGGAGCCAGTTATTTCTACATGCTTTTTCTATCTTATCATTACCTTTATTGTCAGAGTACAGCATGTGTACAATGAGATTGGCTATCTTCATATTTGTGGGTTCATATGGATGGGACCCTCAGTTTCCACCCCCAATTGTCCTGTTGTATGTGACCCACATGGGTTCTCCAGCCTTTGGCACACAACGGAGCTCAGGGAGCTGCTGGCCATTGCCAAAACCATCACCCTGGATGGTTGAGAATCTCCAAGGGCATCTCTCATGGCTCATAAAAAATGGAAAATCACAATAACCCCAGTAATGCAATTGGCCCAAAACTAACCATAAGAAAATAGCAATAGCGCCATTGCAACTAATCCAGGAGAGAAGCAACTTGGAATTAAGGGGGAAACTTCCTTAATGGAGGACAGTGAAATGGTGGAACAGCTTTGCCTTCAGAAGTTGTGGATGCTTCAATACTGGAGGTTTTTAAAAAGAGACTGGACAGCCACTTATTTGAACTAGTATAGGTTCGTGGTGGCGAACCAGGTGGCACGCAGAGCCATTTGTGCGGGCACGCGAGCCCTAGCCAAACTTACCTGCACTGCGCATGTGCGTGCCTCCCAGCTGATTTTTGGCCTGTTTGAGGCCATTTTCGCCTCCCCGGAGGCTCGAGGTCCTTCCCGAAATATCGGAAGTGTTGAAATGAGCCTGTTTTTCAGGCTCCCGAGGCTGCAGAGGATTCCCTCGAGCCTCCAGGAGGAGGGTGAAAACGGTCTCAAAACGGGCCAAAAATCAGCTGGGAGGCGTGCGCATTTGCAGTGGAGATAAGGGGGCGGGGTGGGGGTGTTGTACGTGCATGCGCAGGGGGCAAGGCGCATTGCATTGTGGTGTCCTGGCTATCCCACGTGCGCACCATAACAAAAAGGTTTGCCATCACTGGTATAGGTACTCCTGCTTGAGCAGGGGGCTGGACTAGAAGACCTCCAAGGTCCCTTCCAGCTCTATTCTGATTGATTGATTGATTGATTGAAGATCTGAGGATCTGAGCCATCCACCTCAAGAAAGGCCCAGCTTCTGAAATCATCGTTTCCCAGCCTCGGGGAAGAGCTTCGTAGGTGTCGGTGGAGTTGGCTTCGCTCTGCCTTTGCAGGCAGAACGTCTTGGCTGGCATTGTCCCAAAATACGGGTGTCAGCCTCGGAAGCTCTTTTTTACTTGGAAGTTTAGAGGCTGCCACCCATTCAGTGTCTGGATATTTGGGAGGGGGGATTTCATCGTGGAGTAGAAGACCAGACACAACAACATTCCTTTCTCAGAGGGTCAAGGACATGTTGCCCTGTACCTGGAGGCAAGTGACTGGAAGGATGTCTCCAGTTGGAATGAAGATCTGATTGGGCCACGTGATGGACTGATGAGTGCGGGGGGTGGATCTTTGAATTCTCTTTTGGGAAGGGAAAACCCGGAACGCTCAGATTTGGATTTTCCCAGATGTGCCAATAGGACAACTCTAATAAAATGGACCATTGAGGAACTGTTTGTCTCGGAGTTGATTGGTTTGGAGTTGGTTAGTTGGAACGCTGGCAACTGGTTTCCTTTGCCCTTAGCAACCAGTCAGTCCGTCAATCAATCAATCAATCAGCCAACCGATCCATGATTTTCTCTTCCTTTCAGCTCCACGGAAGTAGATGACATGATTCGGAAATCGACCAATTTGTTGTTGACTCGGACCCTGAGCAGCTGCTTCCAGAACGCCATTCGGAAGAAGAACATCGGCCTGACCGAGGCAAGGACTCCCTTCTGGGTTGGGGCAGGTTGAAGTGGTTTGGACCCCCCCGCCCCTCACTGCTCAGGGCCTCGTTGTAGATACTCCGAGCCTCCTCTTGAAGGGAGGAAGAAGGCAGAAAAAGGAAGCGGAGGGAGCGTGCAAGGATCCTCTCTTCTTGGTTGAATTATCTGTGAGAAGCCTTCTCCAGATTTTCCTCCTCCGGCAGTAAGTATTTCTCAACTTCGGCCATTTTAAGATGAGTGGACTTCAGAATTCCCCAGCCAGGAATTCTGGGACTTGAAGTCCACTCATCTTAAAATGGCCGAAGTTGAGAAATACTGCCCGAGAGCTTTGCTGTTATGAATCAGGCAGACTTAGGTCCAGCACAGCTCCACGTTTTCCTCCTTGGTTTTCCTTGAAGCATCTCTTGTCCAGTTGTGTCTAGCATGAAGGTGTTTCGGCGTGTTGTAGACCAGGGGTTACAACACTGAAACTGTGTTGTGTGCAAGGGACGGGGTGGCTCAGTGGCTAAGACGCTGAGCTTGTCAAATCAGAAAGATCGGCAGTTTGGTGGCTTGAGTCCCTAGTGCCGTGTAACGGACTGAGCTTCCATTACCCATCCCAGCATCTGCCAACCTAGCAGTTCGAAAGCGCGTAAAACACGCAAGTAGACAAATAGGGACCCCTTTGGTGGGAAGGTAACAGCATTCCATGCGCCTTCGGCATTTAGTCATACCGGCCACATGACCACGGAGACGTCTTCGGACAGCGCTGGCTCTTTGGCTTTGAAACGGAGATGAGCACCGCCCCCTAGAGCCAGAAACAACTAGCACGTAGGTGCAACGGGAACCATTACCTTTAGGCCAGGGGTGCCAATGGGCCACAGACTGGTGCCGGTTCACTTTCTGTTGGCAACTGGGCTGTACAAGTGTCAGGCAGGTGTGCGAAGCTTCATCTACGCATGTACGGGAGCTAGGTTGCGTGAGAGAACCCTTCCCCCATCGTCCCGCGCAGCTGCTCTGTAGAGCCATAGAGGTTGGGAACTGCTGTTGTAGACCATTGTCTACTTCTCACCTCTGCCACAACCGAAACACCTGGCATAGCCAGGAAGGGAAGGGCAGTGGGAGCTGTCGAACGTTGAGGGTCCCACTTCTCCAGCTTGATATTTTAGAGAGGAGCTGGTGGACACGATAGTGTTTGTGGCACTGGCGTGTAGTCTTTTAGAGAAAGAATAATGGATGACATTCAATTTATGATGTGGCGAAAAGGATCTGTGGCCCAGCCTGGTGAAGTGGGGAAATCCCCGGCTTCTCTTTGCTGTCCTTGAAAGACCCAGGGCCTCCTCTGTCTGACAGGTGACGGAAAATCCCCTCCCCACAATTTAATTGCAGCCCAGGCGTCTGCAGATTTTTCTGCCAACAGGAGCTGTCACTCCAGCTTCTGCCCCTGTTGACCGAGGGCGTCAGATCCTTTCGTGTGGTTTTTTTTTTTTTTTTTTTGTTGCAACCGGTTTGTCTTGAATAGGATCGGAGGTACAACGAGACAAGTTAAACGGGGAAAATTCTTCAGAGGTTTTATTCTACCTCCAGCAGAATATCCCCCACCCCTGGTGAAAATACCAACTCAAGAGAGAATATGAATAGAATAGAATACTTTATTGGCCAAGTGTGATGGGACACACAAGGAATTTGTCTTAGTGCAAATGCTCTCAGTGTACATAAAAGAAAAGATACATTAGTCAAGAGTCAAGAATCATCAGGTACAACACTTAATAATAGTCATAGGGTACAATAAGCAATCAAATCATACTAGGAAACAGTAAATATAAATCGTAAGGATACAAGCAACAAAGTTACAGTCATACAGTCACAAGTGGGAGGGGATGGGTGATAAGGAGTGATGAGAAAATTAAGAGTAATAGTATTGCAGACTTTATAAATAGTTGGGCAGTGTTGAGGGAATTATTTGTTTAGCAGAGTGATGGCATTTGGGAAAAAACTGTCCTTGTGTCTAGTTGTTCTGGTGTGCAGTGCTCTATAGTGTCGTTTTGAGGGTAGGAGTTGAAACAGTTTATGTCCGGGATATGAGGGGTCTGTAAATATTTTCACAGCCCTCTTTTTGACTCGTGCAGTAAACAGGTCTTTGATGGAAGGCAGTCCTAATTATCCTCTGAAGTCTGCGTCTGTCTTGTTGGATTGCAGAGCCAAACCAGACAGTTATAGAGGTGCAGATGACAGACTCAGTAATTCCTCTGTAGAACTGGATCAGAAACTCCTTGGGCAGTTTGAGGTTTCTAAGTTGGCGCAGGAAGAACATTCTTTGTTGTGCTTTTTTGATGATGTTTTTGATGTTAGGTGTCCATTTTAGGTCTTGTGATAGGATCGAACCTAGAAATTTGAAAGTCTCTACTGTTGATACTGTGTTGTCTAATATTGTAAGAGGTGGTAGGTAATATAGGAGGGTTTCTTCTAAAATCTGCCACCATTTCTACGGTTTTGAGTGTGCTCAGTTCCAGATTGTTCCGGTTATACCACGAGGCACCACCTTGGAGGAAAATGGGAGTCTGTTTCTCCGAGGGGCAGCGTAGCTCTTACCTGTTGCTCTGACTTCCTGCAGCCCAACTGTGGCTGATGGTTTTTAACAACGTGTGTTGCTCCTGCAGCTGGTCCAGATAATTATCAACACTACACATTTGGAAAGATCCTGTCGATTCCTAGAAGAATTCATAACCAACATCACCAACGTTCTCCCAGAAACCGTCCACACGACGAAGCTTTACGGAACGGCCACTTTCAAGGTGAGCCCCAGCTTTGGTCTTCGTTCCCATTTCCCTCTCCTAGGCCTACCTGCCTATCTGTCTGTGATCAGTCAACACCCCCGAACATTGCTCAGCCGTCCTCATCCAAACATGGAAAGCAGGCAGGAGACAGTAGAAGACAGACATTTGAAGAAGGGTTTGTGGGGAGACCGTCCACGGTTCACGGGGATATTTTGCAGAAAAAAAATGGGAGAGGAAAACGGAGTCTCTGCTCCTCCTGGGTTGGGTTGGGGGTCATGGAAGCCAGTCAGCAAAGGTCTTCAGAAGTGTGCGAGGGCAGAGAAGGAAAGCGGCTCCCCACAGATGTGCAAGGAATGAACTGCACTCTCGGGAACAGAAAGTTTGCATTCTGTGTAGGTTCAGTGCAGTGCAATGCTTACGGTATTCTGCTTTGCTGGGGATCAGTGGGCATAGGGTGGATGGATGGACTGATGGACGTATAGAATAGAATAGAACGCAGAACAGAATGGAGAAGAGAATACAGAATAAAATAGAAACTAGAACAGAACAGAACAGAACGGAATGATTGATAGATGTATGGATGTATAGGATAGAATAGAATGGAACATAGAAGAGGAGAGGAGAGGAGAGGAGAGGAGAAAATAGAACAGAATAGAATGGAATGATGGATGGATGGATGGACATATAGAATAGAATGCAGAATAGAAGAGAATAGAGAATAGAAACTAGAACAGAACAGAATGGAATGATGGATGATGGACATATAGAATAGAATGCAACATAGAAGAGAATAGAATAGAAAATAAACAGAATAGAATGGAATGATGGATGGATGTATAGAATAGAATAGAGAGTAGAATAGAGAAGTGAATAGAGAATAGAATAGAAACTAGAACAGAACAAAATAGAATGATGGACGTATAGAATAAAAAATAGAACAGAACAGAATGGAATAAAATAGAATAGAATATAGAGTAGAATTCAGAATAGAATAGAATATAAAATAGAACGTATAATATAATAAATGGAACGGAACGGAACAGAACAGAAGAGAGTTACAGAACAGAACAGAACATTTGGCCAAGCGTGATGAAATGCACAAGGGATTTGCCTCGTGTGCAGATGCTCTCAGCACAGCAACCAAAGCCTCATCCCAATAAAGAAGGGGAGGAGACGAGCTGAGGTCGTAGTGCTGCAGCCATGCCCTGTGGGTGGAGAGGCCTGGGAGACGTGGGCATTGAGGCAGCCCTGGGGATTGGGAGCATGTCGCTTGCTGCCTCTGTCCCCGTAGATTAGCCCTTGTGCAGTCACCATGCTCAAATGTCCCCGTGCGCCATAGAGTCCCTGCTGTCCTTGGGGAGGCAGTTCTTGCAGGAGCCGCTTGAAGTGTAGATAAGTGGCCCAAAGAGGATTAGTTTGACATCCGGGGCCATGAGCCCCCCCTCACTCCCCCCCTCACTCCCCCCCCCAAGAGCAGGATTCGAGGTGCCGCCACGAGCTCTCTGCTGACCTGGCCCTTCTCCACAGGACGGCCGCCACGCTGCAGAGGAGGAGATCTACACTAACTTGAACCAAAAGATTGACCAGTTCTTGCAACTTGCAGATTATGACTGGATGGCCGCGGAAGCCCCTCCCAAGGCCAGTGACTACCTGGTGGACCTCATTGCTTTCTTACGCAGCACCTTTGCTGTCTTCACACACCTGCCTGTAAGTCTGGCTTGGGAGGCGAGGGCTGGGGAGGGTCGGCCTGACCTCCGGGCTGGTTAGAAGGTCAAGCTGCGGGTTCAGCTCTTCCTTCCACCCGACTTTCCTTCGGTTGTCCATCGAGCCTCAATCGCCCAGGAGGCTTTGGAGGAAACAGAGACAGACCCTCCCTTTCTCCGGTCCTCTTGGCCCCTCCATTTCTCGGCCCTCTGGGGTCAGAAATGGGGGTGGGGAGATCAGTGGGATTGACCTGAAAAAAAACCTCCGGATGCAGCTCAGAACGGGAGATCTTGTTTGCAGCGGAATCGTGTTTTTTTTTTGTGCCGCTCTGACCGGCCGATCATTGTAAAGCCATGCACGTCGACGCTGGGTGTGGCCGAGCAGGAAGGGATCGTGGCAGGAGCGGGATCCAGTCCCCAGTGGGTGCCGGACACAGACGTTCTTGAGTGGGTTAGAGTGGCCATTTTCAGACTGCCCGATGGAGGGATTCTTTGGAGGATCTGCCCAGCTTTCTGATCCTCCCTGGGGTTTCCTTACAGGAGCTGAGCGTGAAGCAGAGGATACGCCAGGTTGGAGTGCCGGTGGGACGGTTGCCTTAGGAAAGAGAGAGGGAGAGAGAAAAGGAGAGAAAAAGAGGGGGAGAGAGAGAGAGAGAGAGATGCCAGTGGGATAGTTGCCTTAGGAGAGAGAGAGGGAGAGAGAAAAGGAGAGAAAGAGGAGGAGAGAGAGAGAGAGAGAGAGAGAGAGACAGCGAGAGCGCTTTCATTCATGGCGGTTGATTGTTGTTTTAATTTCATGTCAGACGAGTTAATGTAAATCTCCCTGACAGATTTGTAGCCAGCACACGGGCTTGTTGACTTTGCTCTGTGGGAGATGGAAGGTTATGTCAACACCTCTGGCGGGCCTGTCAGCTTCACAAAGCACGGAAGTTTTTTATTTGTTGGGGAAAGGGGTGTTTTTCTGTTTGCCTTTTCGGTTTCCTTTAATCCTCCAAGGAGGCTTGTATCTCGATAACCTTCGCGGCAGGGTAAGCGGAAGGTCAGGAGGGCCTGGAAGGGATCTTTCCCTGGCTGTCCTGGCCTCCAGCCGCTCAACCCGGCCTTCTGTGGAGAGGCCGACCCTCGCCCTCCTTCTCCCTTGAGCTCCTCCGCCCTCCCGCCTTCCTCTCCTCCTGTTTACTCGGGGCCAGATGGCCAGCGCTGATTTCAAGGGCTCCAGGGACCCGTGGCCTGGCCGAGTGGCCGATGGCACAGAAAGCCGGTGAACTTTTCATGCCGTTTGGTCCGGAGGCGGATTGATGCTTTCGAGGAATTGGTGCAGGTCTAAGAAGGATCTGAAGTCCAAGGCAGCGGTGGTGGGGGGCTCCCGTCTGTGGTGGGGGGCTCCCGTCTGTGGTGGGGGGCAAAGAGGCTGTCCTTACGGGCCGCGAGAGCCACTCCCACGTCTTTCCTGGCCGTGCCCTTCCCGATTCCGGTCCTGCTGACTTCTTCAGCTTAAGAGAGGCCCAGGATGGGAAATGATTGACAGATACCAGAAACCCTGTAGGTGGTCAGTATTAACACCCCCTCCTCCCCCAATTGCAGAGAGGATACGGAAACAGGGAAGAAGGGACTTGGCTCCAGAGGGCAGAGTCCCTGGCAGCCCAACCTGGCAGGGCTGGAAGGAGGGCCTTCTTAGAATTGCAGGAGAATCCGGGCCACCTGGCAGGAAAAACACCCGGAGCACAGCTGGAGCCATCGTTGGGTTTGGCAGTTGCAAAGTCCAGGACTCCATAGCTGTTTCCCGCACATCCTGGAAGGACCCCTGGGTGGGGTTAAATGGGAGGGCCTTCCAAGCAGTCTCAGCTGAGTTGTGTTGGCCCCGTGGCCTCCTGTCTTGGCGGTCCCTTTGTTGGGGGATACCTCCCTTCAGGACGCCCGGTGGGTCATTGGTGTTCCACGTCTACCTTTGGCTGGTGGTTAGGGGACATCTGAGAGCCGAGAGGGACGGAGCGGGAGAGCTACCTTAGAAGAAGGAGGGCAGAGCTGGAGGCACCTGGCGGTTTTCCTCTGGGAATGCAGGAGGGGGGAAGGTTGAGCCATTTTTTTTATGGCTGCTCCTAACTGCACACAGGTTGGGATGGCTGGGCAGGGATTGCTCTCACCTTTGGGCAGGTGGTGGGATCTGTCCTTGTGGAAGCTCTCCTTCTTAGCCAGAAGGTGGCATTCTAAGCCCAGGCCCTTCCTTTCGTGGTTCCTCCAGCAGATCAGTTTTAGGTGTTTCCTCCTCCCCGCCCCACAAAGATGAGAGGCCTCGAAGCAAACAACAACCTGGATGCTTTAATAGCCCCTCTGAGAAGAAGACGGATGAGTCCCGGACAGCCCCAGAGCAGAGCTTTCCAGAGTCCTGCTAAGCTTCTCCTTGAAGCAGGGAGGTTCCTCTGCTTCTGAATGCAACCATTTCTCCATGCAACCAGCGTGGACCAGGCTGCCACATCACATGGAGCCTTTCCTTTGCTGGAGCCTTCAACCAGAAGTGGTGTGATCAGCTGTCAGAGGTGCTGGAGTGGATATCGGGCTTACTAGATAACATCTGAGATGCCTTCAAACTTGGGGCCTGTGATTCCACTCCTGCCCTGCCCTGTCTTCAGCTGAAGATGGCAGTTTTGTCAGAGGGCCTCCTTACTCGGCCTCAGTGAAACCTCTTTGGTCTGGGGACAGGCTCTTTTTGGGCCCTCGCCAGCCCAATCCTGGGAATGTCTCCTATGCCAGTGGCTGTAGGAAGGGTCAGGACAGGGGTGAGCTCCAGCAGAGCCTCCAGACAAGCCCTTTAGAACAGGGATCGCCAACCTTTTGGACCTCAGGGACCACCAAACTCATAATTTTAAATCCCATGGACCAGAGACCCTGGGAGAATCCCCCCAAAAGTCTGCAGGAAAATTCCCCACCCTGTTTTCCTACCGATCGATCATTCTTGATTTGGGATCGCAGGATATTGTCTTCAGCTCCGTTCTCAGGGGGAGAGAGAGAGAGAGACTTTTGGCTTCATGCAAGGAAAACAGCAGAAGCCGCAGAAGTCTTTCTTTCTCTCCTCCAAACTCCGCCGGATATGAGTCTTTGTGAAACTTGTCACATCAGCGCAGCCTCTTGGAGCAGGAGGCCTTGCAGGGTCCCCAAGACTAATTTCTGGCGGAGTTTGGGGGAGAGAAAGTAAGACTTTTGCTGCTTTCCTTGCGTGCAGCCAAAAGCAGAAGAAGATAGAAGCGGAAAGAAGCAGCCTGGTGGCCAGGCAAGGCACATGGGGCGAGGGGGGCAAGTTTCCCCCTCCCACCCTTTCCCCCCCCCCCCCCCCTATCTCATGTTGTCCACAGTGCAAGCAACGCAAGCCTTGTGTTCCCGCGGGTCATGTGGGTGGAGCAGCCTTGTGTTCCCGCGCAGCCTGGATTAATTGCTTTGGGGTTGACATTTCTCTGCAGGCCAGCAAAATTTTCTGGTGGACCCCCAGTGATCCCCTGCCCACTGGCTGGCGACCACTGCTTTAGAAGCTTCTTGTCCTCTCCCGTTGATACAAGATAAGCTCCGGAGCAAGGCTTTGGGTCCTTGTGTGAGTGGGTCTACCCATGGCTGCTGTGGCTTGGTTCGCCCTTCTGGCTTTTTGTGCAAGTAGATTGGAAACAAAATTCACCTTGGTCACCTTGTTCTTCTCCCAGGGAAACGGTCAGGGAAGAATCGTAGGATGGCCGCTTGCACCACTGCTGGGTGCGAAGCCTTCTCTCCAGCCACACGGGCATAGCTGGAAAGTTCTGGTTCCCCTTTGAACCCTCCAAACGAAGGGCAGCAGCCGGTGGGGGCCTTGAAGCATCTGCCTGCCTGGGGCTACCAACTCTGCTCCAGCCCTCCGTGGGAAAGGTGGTGGTGGTGGGGGGAGGAAGAGACTTTGGCTTCAATAGCTCCAGAAAAAAGGGAAATTCTTATCTGACAGCCTCTTCCTGTGGCTGACAGCTCATATTGTCCAGAGGTTCCTCCCGATCACTGGTCTGGACCTGATTCCTTGTTGCAGCAGTCCGGAACCTTCCCTCTGGGGCATTTTTTCTTCTCTTCTGTCCAGTCCTGCCTGATTCTTGGACACTGCCTGGACAATCCCTGAGGTTTTCTTAGCCAAGTTGTTGAGACGTGTGAGAAAGTGAGAGGCCCAGGCAGGACTGCCGGTCTCTAGCCTGATCCCTTAACCACAACATCAAACCTGGTAGTTTAGGGGCAATGATGAAGGGTTAACTCTGGGGGTTCGGCAGGCTGCCTCCTTGGTGGGACCTTGCTACTCCCTGCGTTCTTCTCTTCTACATTAAGCAGCCTCTGCCTCCTCCAGCACAAAGCAGTGGCCAAGAGGGGCAACGCTAGGAATCACATGTTTTGCGCACACGGCCTGAACATGGAATCCACTTGTGAAGCCTGGCTCCTGCAGTGAATTGTGTGCCAGCCATGTGACCGCTGGAGGGCTCTTTCCATTGCATGGCATCACACGTTGCTGCACACGTGTCGGGGGGGGATTTCTTCTCATGTTCTTTCTGCTAATCCTGTGTTTTAATCGCCCCCGATAAAGTAATCATTGAGTGGTTTTATATGAAAGCCGTGGTGGTGCAGTGGTCAGAATGCAGCATTGCAGGCTAACTCTGTCCACTGCCTGGAGTTCGATCGATCCTGAGCGGCTCAAAGTTGACTCAGTCTTTTGTCTTCTGAGATTGGTAAAATGAGAAGCCAGATTCTTGCGGGGGAGGGGGGAATAGGCTGACTCTGTAAACTGCTTAGAGAAGGCTATAAAGCACTGCGAAGCGGTATATAAGTCTTCAGTGCTATTGCTATATGGATTCTTTGGTGCTTCTGAACTCGCTTATTTGCTTGCAGATATTTTATTATCCAAGTATGTACCGTCATCAATGCAGGGAACTCTTTATACACAATAGTTTGCCTGCCAGTATTGGTGGGTGTGTAGTTTTTTTCTCTGTCCCCTTGGTAGTTTTTTTTTTTTTTTTGGATTAGGGTATTGTTTTCTGCTGGGTTGTTTGTCTTGTTTCAGTCCCTGCTTATCTGGGTGTAGGCTGCTGGAGAGGATGTGTTCCGGTCTTTTGCTTTCCTCCTTAGCCTTTTTTCATTGTTTCTTTTGAATGGGGGCGGTGGTGTAAGTGTGCTTTATTCCTATACGCCTGTTGTGGGCTGATGGGTCTGAATGCCAAACTTTCAGGAATTCCCTAGTGCCGTGATGGCGAACCTATGGCAGGAGCCATTTGTGCTGGAACGCGAGCCGCAGGCAAACTTACCTTACTGCGCGTGCATACCGCCTCACAGCTGACTTTCCCCCCCCCCCGGTTGGTTTGAGGCCTTTTTCGGCCTTCCCAGAGGTGACAGGTGTTCGTGGCAGCCAAAGAATTCCCAGAGCAGAATTCATCTTCTCTGGCAGAAGGGGTTGTGGGAAGTCTCTCCATGGAAGGAAGGTTGTTTCCCGAAGAAATGAAAAAAAGAGTCACAGAGAAGTTGTGTTAAAAAGGGCTGCCCTCTTTTTGCTTCTGAGATTGAGATGAGAGATGCTGGGTTCTGGTGAGGGGGTGGGGTGACTCTTGGCTGCATTCCTCCTGTGGGCCCACCCTACCCCAATGTCAGGATGCAGGAAGAGGTCCTTAAATGAGGAATTTGCCTTGTGTTTCTGAGTTGTTTTCCAGGCAGCGCAGCTTTTAATTTGGCAAACGCTTATGGCTTGGGTCAAGCGGAGACCCTTTGCATCCTCTTACAGACCAGATTTCTTTGGTTTGGGGCCGCCTCAAGCCGCACGAAACACCTTTGGTGGGAAGATAACTTTTAAATTCCCCATCTTTTTCAAACGTCTCAATGATTTTCAGACTCGGCTAATACGGAGGGAAGGCAAAGAGGATCGAAGTGGCCTGTAACTGGGTGGCTTCTGATCACCCCGAGGCTTCTCCAACCCCTTCGAGGTCCTTGACCCGAGCAGGAGTGGAAGGATGTTGTCTTCCCTCTGTAGGGACAGTCCTCGACTGATGAGCGCCATACTGTTTTGCTAAGCAAGATGTTTGCTCAATGAATTTTGCCCCATTTTCTTGTCATGGCTGTTAAGTGAATCAGTGCTTATTGTACCCTGTGACTATCATTAAGTGTTTTACCTGATGATTCTTGATTCTTGACGAATGTAATCTTTTCTTTTATGTACACTGAGAGCTTATGCACCAAAGACAAATTCCTTGTGTGTCCAACCACACTTGCCCAATAAAGAATTCTATTCTATTCTATTCTATTCTGTTCTGTTCTGTTCTGTTCTGTTCTGTTCTGTTCTGTTCTATTCTATTCTATTCTATTCTATTCTATTCTATTCTATCCTATCCTATCCTATCCTATCCTATCCTATCCTATTCTTATTATATTGTATTGACTGTTTCCTAGTATGATTTGATTGCTTATTGTACCGTATGACTATTATTAAGATTATGATTCTTGATGAATGTCTCTTTTCTTTTTATGTACACTGAGAGCATTTGCACCAAAGACAAACTCGTTGTGTGTCCAACCATACTTGGCCAATAAAGAATTGTAGAAAGAATTCTATTCACTGTGCTTGTTCAGTTCATAACCCAAATTCAATTAAGCAGCTCTGTCTCTTTCAATGCCTTTGCTTGTCCTCACAGTGAGAACAACTAACCCAGTGAAACACCTTGCCTTCAGAAATCATGGATGCTCCGTCACTGGAGGTTTCGAAGAAGGGAACGGGACAACCATTGGTCTGAAATGCTAATTGATCCCCCCTGCTTGAACAAGGGGTTGGACTAGAAGACCTCCCACGCCCCTTCAGATCCTGTTACGTAGGTGTGGTCCTTAAAAGCTATCCAAGAGGATGATCATCCTGGTGTGGTCATCCATTCAGTCATGTCCAAGTCTTGGCCACTCTCTGGTAGCAAACTTTGCAGGATGAAGTGTAGCGTCCGCTGTAAATTCAGTGGCGGCAACGATTTTACTTAAATCTTGATCCACATCTTCCGAGTCTTGAGTCTTTGGAGAGCTGTATTTCATAGCTGATGCATGCCTCTTGCTCTGTTCCAGTCCATCCTGTTGCATTTCAAGTAATTGCAGGAAATTGGCTTCTTCCTCTCTTTTTTTTCCCTCTGGCTGTCAATCATGCGCGGGTCTTTGCTCTGAAGCGCTTGGGGCCATCGAGGATCCTTCGAGGCCCACCTGGGGCGGAGTCTGAATCCACTCAGGATGGCCCAGTCCAGGATCATCCCCTCAAGATTTGGAAGCTTCACACGTTTTCTGTCAGAAGTGGAATTGATAATTAGCCATTCGGTGCTCGCATTTGGGGTCCCTGGCGCAGGATTCCCGGCAGGCGGATGAACAAGCTACATGAACGAGAACGAGCCAAGCTTTGGGTTCTCCCGTTCCAGCTGAGGAGCCTGTTCAGAACAGAAGAGTATACGAACGGCCGTTGCAGGAATTGGGTTGGGCCAGTCTAGAGAAAAGAAGGACCAGGGAGGACATGAAAGCAGTCTTCCAGTATTTGAGGGGCCGCCATAAAGAACGGTGTGTGTGTGTGTCAACCTATCCTCCAAAGCATTTTCCGATCTTGCAGGACTTCCCATTAACACTTCCCATTGCCTTAGTAAGGCCACACCTAGAGTACTGCATTCAGTTTTGGTCACCACATTATAAAAAAGATGTTGAGACTCTAGAAAAAGGGCAGACAAGAGCAACCAGGAGGATTAGGGGACTGGAGGCTAAAACATACGATGAACGGCTGCAGGAACTGGGCCTGGCTAGGACCAGGGCAGACAGGATAGCAGTCTTCCAGTATTTGAGGGGCTGCCACAGAGAGGAGGAAGGGGTCAAGCTATTTTCCAAAGCACCTGAAGGCCAGACAAGAAATAACAGATAGAAACTGAACAAGGAGAGATTCAACCTGGAAATAAGGAAAAACTTTCTGACAGGGAGAACAATCACCCCAATGGAACAGAAGTTGCCCTCGGAAGTTGTGGGAGCGCCATCACAGGAGGCTTTCAAGAAGAGACTGGACTGCCATCTGTCAGAAATGGTGTAGGGTCTCCCGCTTGGGTGGGAGGGGGGTTGGATTAGATGACCTACACAGTCCCTTCCAACTCTGATTGTCTGTTATCTGTAACACAGTGGAATCCAGTTGCTTTTCAGCTGACTGGGTTTCCTGATATCTGGCTTGCTTTTACGTTTAAGGTCAGCTAACGTCCATAGCAGATTCTGGGAACGGTATGGATAAAATTTATTTTGATTTCATCAAAGCTTTACAGTATTTAATAACCCGTAGCATTCTGACGCAAAAGCCAGTGAAGAACGGCTCGGATGACGCAACAGTTCAGTGTATGTTTTGCTTCTCAAGAGGCCACTTTGGAAGTTCTTGGAGGTACAACGATAGGACGGGTGACTTCTTAGGGTGGGCTAACTAAGCTCCCCTCGCCCCCCAATCCATTTATTTGTTCTGCTGTCAAACCTCCCGGAATTGATTTTCCTTGGGATCTGCCAACCTCCCACATGATGGGAGCATGTAAGAGAGACTTTGGACCACAGTCTTCCTCGTTCGCATGTCTGGCACGCACAGTGGAGTGAGAAGAGGAACTAAGACGATTAAAAGCCTGAGGACTTAAAAACACAGGATGAATGAATTTAGGATGTGGCGAAATATCATGCACGGAAAAACACTATATGCGTTGATTCATTTCCCCAACCAGTTTTACCTTACAACCAGAATTGCTAAAGCTGCATTTTAAATGCAACTACTGCATATAACTAGCTCCGTATACTTGTAAAGCTCCATGTTACGCAGGCATTGCAGTCTTCCTTATGGAAGGGCATGAGAGCATGGGTGATGGTGAACAGGGCCTCTTGGTCCAGGAGAGCTCAACTGCTGTCCAACCAGATCTCCTCCTGGTCAAGGCTGCCACCAGCTCTTCCTGTTCTTCACACCCCTCTTTCTCCAAACCAGACTTACCCCTTCATCCTTACAGTGGAGCCCAAGTACCTGAAAGGACCCTCAGTTCTCCTCACGCATCCTTCAGGCCCCCCCCCCTTTTTTATATAATTTTTTTTTTAATAACAAGATAAACATAAGCATACATAACAAGATAAACATAAACATACCACAAAAAACATAAAAATATCCTTCTTCATGAATTTACATACAGTGCATTGATTGGTTTACCACTTTTTTTTGTGCATCCATTTCCTAGTCACTAGTATAATTATATTACATAATAGCTCATATTATCAATCAATAATTGTATAACCTAATATCATCACTAAAAAAAAATCATTTATAATTTTGTTAATTCATATTTTAACGAGATAACTATAGTTTGCTTAATTTATTTTGCAATAAATCATAAGATCATACCAAATCTACCTTAATAATGTTTTATAAAGATAATATTAAGAAAAAAAAATTTTTATGCTAAATCTGAATATTCTATCATTATGTTTTATTATCTAACCATTGATAAAAAAAATCCCAAACTTCATAAAATTGTTTATCTTCTTGCTCTCTGATTTCAAATGTCAATTTGCTCATTTCAGCACAATCCAATATTTTCTTAATAATTTCTTCTTCTGATGGAATTTTCTCACTCTTCCAGTTCTTAGCAAATACAATCCTAGCCGCTGTTAATATATTTACAATCAAATACTTGAAATTTTTATTATATATATCAGGTAAGATTCCCAATTAAAAAAAAAAAAGTCCTTCGCTATGATCCGCATCCACTTTTGGTCACCACATGGCCAGAAAAGATGCTGAGACTTTGGAAGAAGCGCAGAGAAGAGCAACTAAGATGATTAACGGCCTGGAGACTAAAACATATGAAGAACAGTGGCAGGATTTGGATTTGGCCAGTCTAGAGAAAAGAAGGACTGGTGTGGCGGGGGGACGGGACATGTTAGCAGTAGCCCAGTATTTGAGCGGCTGCCACCAAGAGGAGGGGGTCAGCTCTTCTCCAAAGCACCCGAAGGCAGGACAAGAAACAACAGATGGGAACCGATCAAGGAGAGAAGCAACCTGGAATTAAGGAGGAATTTCCTAACGGTGAGGACGATCAATCAGCGGAACAGAAGTTGCCTTCGGAAGTTGTAGGTGCTTTGCTTCATCGCTGGAGGATTTTAAGAAAAGACTGGAAATGGTAGAGGGCAGTGGTGACTAACCTTTTTGGGTTCCTGTGCCAAAAATTGCATGCGCAACATTGTGCACGCACTTGCGTGCCAGCACCCAGAATGCAACGTGCACGCCCCCTCCCTACACCCCCTGTGAATGCGCCTGCAATCCCCCCTCCCTTACCTGCACTGCACCTCACAGTTGATTTTGCGGGGGGGAGGCTGGTTTGAGGCCTTTTTCGGCCTCCCAGAGGCTTGGAAAAAGCCTCTGCAAGGCTTTTTTAGGCCGAACTATAGGCCTGTTTCGTCACTTCCGGTATTATAGGAAGTGATGAAACGGGCCTATCGTCCTGAAAAGCCTTGCAGAGGCTTTTTCCAAGCCACTGGGAGGCCAAAAAAAGGCCTCAAACCAACCGAGAAAAAATCAGTTGTGAGACGCGCGCACGCGCAGTTTGCCTGCAGTTCGTGTGCCAGCACAAATGGTTCCGCGTGTCAATTGCGGCACGCGTGCCATAGGTTCGCCATCACGGGTATAGGGTCTCCTGCTCGCGCAGGGGGCTGGACTAGAATGTCCCTTCCAGCTCTGTTCTGATTGATTGATTGATTGATTGATTGATTGATTGAATGGTGTAGGAACTGGGCATGGCTAGTCTGCAGAGAAGAAGGACTGGGGGGGGGGGCCGATAGCAGTATTTGAGGGGCCGCAATGGTGTGGGGGGTCTTCTGCTTTGAGCAAGGGGGTTGGACTAAAAAGCCTCCAAGGTCCCTTGCAGCTCTATTCTGATTGATTGAGGAGACCAGAACTGCCTCTGTTTATCTTAATCATCCTCTAGTCCTTTCTTTCCGGCTTCACTGGGGTAGGTGGCAGAAGGATGACCCTGGCCCAAGGAGGGGAATTAATGGACGTTTGTTTTGAACCGTGGTTCAATTTCAGTAGCTCTTAATGAGCCCTTTGATAACAAGGTTCTCTAATTAACAAGGCAGCTTTTCAGCCTTGCCCTTAATCCCCTAATTGTTAACACATTTTCTCCAAGTCGGTGTATTTTTCTGGGCGGGACAAAAAGGACCTTTTTCCTTGTGATTGCCTTTCCTTTGGGACATACGGGCTCAACCGATCAACCCAGCACAGATGGAAATGGAAATGAAGTCAGAAGTTTCCAGCCCTGGTTGTTTTGAAGAACGTGCGTTTGCCAGGATTTGTAGAGAATGGGTTATAGCAGGGGTGGGCCACGAAGCAGTGGTGGTATACTAACGGTTTGGCCCGGTTTGGCCGATCCGGTAATAAAAAAACACTACCGGTACGGCCGAACCTGTTCCTCCGACGATCAGCTGAGAAGATAAAAGAAGCGACAAGCGAATGGGTGGGTGGGAGGGTCGCTCCTAGCTTTTCGTTTCTTGGTCCTCTCAGCTGATTGGGGCACTGGGGGCCACCAAACCGGTAGCGACCAAGGTAGGAACCCAATACTGCAACCAGGGCCCCTTTACGACCCGCGGATTTCAACTCCCAGAATTCCTGAGGCTGCAGAGCTGTTCTTAGGAATTCTGGGAATTAAAGTCTACGGGTCGTAAAGGGGCCTTCGTGGCCCAACCCGGGTTATAGACTAGCCTCCCTTAGTGTTGATGGTAAAAAGAAGGCAACGATGGCCGCCTCATTTCCCCTTTAACCCAGGGAGTTCCTCTATGGCTCAAGCGCGGCAGCTTCTATTTTCTGGGTTGTGGCAAGACCAGCTGCCACTGATTGTGGGTGTGTGTTTGTGTTGGGGTGGGGAAACTCAGCAGAGCTTAGTAGCCCAGGGATGGTGACGGTCACCCCGGTTTTAAAAACAGGTGTCATCACTACTACCCCTGTGCAGATGGAAGCAATGGGAGACAGATAAATAACAGATAATCAGAGTTGGAAGGGACCTTGTAGGTCCTCTAGTCCAACCCCTCCAACCCCACATCATTTCTGACAAATGGCTGTCCACTCTCTTATTAAAAGCCTCCAGTGATGAAGCTCCCACAACTTCCGAGGGCAACTTCTATTCCATGGGTTGGTTGTTCTCACTGTCAGAAAGTTTCTCCTTATTTCCAGATTGAATCTCTCCTTGATCAGTTTCTGTCTATTGTTCCTTGTCTGGCCTTCAGGTGCTTTGGAAAGTAGCTTGACCCCTTCCTCCTCTCTGTGGCAGCCCCTCAAATATTGGAAGACTGCTATCATGTCTGCCCTGGTCCTTCTCTTCCCTAGACTAGCCAGGCCCAGTTCCTGCAACTATTCTTCATATGTTTTAGTCTCCTCATCATCCTGGTTGCTCTTCTCTGCACTCTTTCTAGCATCTCAACATCTTTTTTATAATGTGGTGACCAAAACTGGGTGCAGGACTGTAGGTGTGGTCCTACTAAGGCTTTATAGAGTGGTATTAGTACCTCACTTGATCTTGATTGTATCCCTCTGTTAATGCAACTTAGGATTGCATTGGCTTTTTTGGCTGCTGCTGCACACGGCTGGA
Organism: Pseudonaja textilis; assembly: GCF_900518735.1. The sequence continues at coordinate 424,915 of NW_020769399.1, read as the reverse complement.
CTTCAACTCCCAGAATTCCTCAGCCAGCTATGCCGGCTAGGCAGGAGAATATTGGGAGTTGAAGTCCACCAGTCTTAAAAGTTGCCAACTTTGGGGACCTCTGCAGTAGAAAACCAGGAACAGAGTTGGTAATTTGTAGAGGGACGGCTGGTCATAACAGTAAAACAAATGACACCCCTCAGGGGAAGAGTGTAATTCAAAAATAGAATTCTCCTCTCTGTTTGTCAGTATTCTGTGTGTGTACATATTTGTGTATTCCCAGGAGGCTGTCAACAGATATTTTGATGGAGATGTGGTCTGGAGCAATGCCATGTTACTTTTGCTGTTTTGAAGGGAAAACTGTATTTCACCCAAAACTCGCAAACAGGCAAGGACCGTTAGCTCAACAAAAGTATCAACAGTGGGAAATTGTAGACGGAAATAAGCATTAAACTCAATTTGTGGCATACCTGAGCAAGAATTGGAATGACAGAGTTAGAAGGGACCTTGGAGGTCTTGTAGTCCAACCCCCTGATCAAGCAGGAGACCTTAGGCCAGGGGTCTCGAACCTGGGCAACTTTAAGACTTGTGAACTTCAACTCCCAGAATTCCTCAGCCAGCAAAGCTGGCTGAGGAATTCTGGGAGTTGAAGTCCACAAGTCTTAAAGTTGCCCAGGTTCCGGAGCCCTGCCTTAGACCATATTAGACAAATGGCTGTCCAGTCTCTTCTTGAAAACCTCCAATGATGGAGCACCCACAGCTTCTGAAGGCAAGTCGTTCCACTGGTTAATTGTTCTTCCTGACAGGTGATTTCTCTTTAATTCCAGGTTGCTTCTCTCCTTGATTAGTTTCCATCCGTTGCTTCTTGTCCTGCCCTCAGGTGCTTTGGAGAATAGCCTGACTCCCTCTTCTTTGTGGCAGCCCCTGAGGTATCGGAACACCGCTATCATGTCACCCCAGTCCCTTTTTCCCATTAAAGTAGACACACCCAATTCCTGCAAGCTGTTCTTTGTGGGTTTTAGCCTCCAGTCCCCCTAATCTTTATTGCTCTTCTCTGCAGTCTCGACATCTTTTTTACCTCGTGGCGACCCAAAACTGGGTGCAGCATTCCAAGTGCGGCCTTCCCAAGGCCTAAAAAAAGGGTACTAACACTTCACACGATCTTGATTCCATCCAGGGGTGGGATTCAACTGATGTTACTACCGGTTCGGTAATTACGTTTTGCGCGCACCTGTAAGACACGGGAAGCTGTGCTGCCCGGACAGCTGATAAGCGCTGCACGCAGGTGCGCAGCGTTTGAAAAAAAACTCTCCTTTTTCCTGCTTTTTCAACCTCAGCTCTGCCGCGCAAAGCAGCTGAGGTTGAAAAAGCAGGAAATGCAGGTCAGCTAACAGCCCAGGCGGGCGGGTGGGCCAAACAGCAGCAGACACAGAACCGGTTCTGTGTCTTCTGCTCTTCAGAGCTACCGGTTCCATAGAGCAGGGCAGAACCCGTAGCCTCCCACCCCGGATTCCATCCCTCTGGTAATGCAGCCTAGGAGAGCATGGGGAAACAATAATAAACTTGACGAGGCAGGAAATAAGTGAATTAGCACACCGGGCCCTAGAATACTGATTGGTGTAACTCGTTTTAGATAAGCCTCACTTAAAAAAGAAAGCGGTGCCGGCCAAACGCAGAGGAGAAAATGGTGCTAAGAAAACAGCTGGCTTGCCAGATGTACCCGAAGAAACTCAGTGGCTGGTAAAATCGAGCAAACGGGTGCCCAGGTCGGGAACCCCAGGCAAAATGCAAGGAGCAGAAGAAGGAGACCCGGATGGCAGAGGAGGAAGTTCTGCTGCCGGCCGCCAAAACCGTGGCCGAGAGAGCTGCACAGTAGCCAGCAGCAACATACCTGAAGGTCAAAGCCAGAGGATCCCGTGGAGTGAGAGAACACAAAAGTCAAGCCATAAATCAGACGCGCGAGCTATAAAACAGTGTGAATTCCAAAATAACAGCTCCAGAGAACAAAGATTTATAATGGTTAGGTTCCAGGAGTTTGGAGAGCTGTAGTTCGTAGCTGATGCATGCCTCTTGCTCTGTTCCAGTCCAGCTTGTTGCATTTCAAGTAATTGCAGGAAATTGGCTTCTTCCTCTCTTCCCCCCCCCCCCCATGCTCTACCTCTGGCTGTCAATCATGCGCGGGTCTTTGCTCTGAAGTGCTTGGGGCCATCGAGGATCCTTCGAGGCCCACCTCAGGCCACTCGGGATGGCCCAGTCCAGGATCATCCCCTCAAGATTCGGAAGCTTCACACGTTTTCTGTCAGAAGTGGAATTCATAATTAGCCATTCAGTGCTCACATTTGGGGTCCCTGGCGCAGAATTCCCGGCAGGCGGATGAACAAGCTACATGAACGAGAACAACCCAAGCTTTGGGTTCTCCTGTTCCAGCTGAGGAGCCTGTTCAGCACAGAAGAACCTACGAAGGACCATTGCAGGAATTGGGTTGGGACGGTCTAGAGAAAAGAAGTTCCAGCGGGGACATGAGATCAGTCTTCCAGCATTTGAGGGGCTGCCACAAAGAGGATGTGGTGGCTTAGGGGCTAAGGCACTGAGCTTGTCGATCGGAAAGGTCGGCAGTTCAGAGGTTCGAACCCCTAGCGCCGCGTAATGGAGTGAGCTCCCGTTCCTTGTCCCAGCTTCTGCCAACCTAGCAGTTCAAAAGCATGTTAAAAAAAATGCAAGTAGAAAAATAGGGACCATCTTGGTGGGAAGGGAACAGCGTTCCGTGCGCCTTCGGTGTTTAATCATGCCGGTCACATGACTACGGAAATGTCTCTGGACAGCGCTGGCTCTTCTTCGGCTTTGTAACGGAGATGAGCACCGCCCCTTAGAGCCAGAAATGACTAGCACGTATGTGTGAGGGGAACCTTTACCTTTACACAAAGTAGAGGAGGGGGGGTGTCAACCTATGCTCCAAAGCACCTGAAGACAGGACAGGAAACAACAGATGGAAACCAATCAAGGAGAGAAGCAAACTGGAATTAGTTGTGGGAGCGTCATCACTTGAAAGTTTCAAGGAGAGACTGGACTGCCATTTGTCGGAAATGGCGTAGGGCAGAGGTCTCCAACCTTGGCCACTTGAAGCCTGGTGGACTTCAACTCCCAGAATTGGAGACCGCTAACGTAGGGTCTCCTGCTTGGGCAGGGGGTTGGACTAGATGACCTACAGTCCAACTCTGATTATCTGTTATCCGTTTCTACATTGATAGAAAAAAAAAGAACACCCCTTGTTCGTTTCTGAAAACAATCCCAGGGTGATTACATCACCTGCATTAAGATGTATGAAGAGGTTTTGCCCTGAATTTTCCGCTCCTTGGGAGTCACCTGACCTGCCAGAACACCCACAATTAAGTGATAAATTATCCGAGTCCTGGTTGCTCGAGTAGGAGAGACTTCGGTTGTTTTGGGTCCCAGGTTTATTTTTTGCCCATGCAAGTTGATTCATCCACTTTTCCCATCGTTTCTCATTCCTGTCATAAAACCACCCTGCGCTGAAGGATCATTTCATTCCTCCTCCTCGTTCATCCCAGCAAGGATTACTTAGAAAAAAGGAATACTTGTCGGTGAGTTTGAAGTCAAGGCAGAGCAGACGGGGGACAATTCCTTCATCGTTGGCAGAATGGAGCATTCCTGTTTTGGACAGATGCTCAGGTGACCGGTGGCTGCCCTCAGATTGTTAAGAAGAGGCTGGACAGCTTGTCTGGAACAGTAGAAGGTCTCCTGCTTAAAGCAGTGGGTTGGACTAGAAAAGGGGTCTCCATCTTAGCAGCTTTAGGACGTGCGGACTTCAACTCCAGGAATTCCCAAGCGGCTAGGTTGAAGACCCATGAACTAGAACACGGGTCGCCAACCTTTTGGACCGCAGGGACCACCAAACTCATAATTTTAAATCCCGCGGACCAGAGACCCTGGGAAAATCCCACCAAAAGTCTGCAGGAAAATTCCCCACCCCGTTTTCCTACCGATTGATCGTTCTTTATTTGGGATCGCAAGATACTGTCTCCAGCTCCGTTCTCGGCGGGAGAGAAAGAGAGACTTTTGGCTTCATGCAAGGAAAGTAGCAGAAGCAGCAGACGTCTTTCTTTCTCTCTCCCAAACTCTGCCAGAAATGAGTCTTTGTGAGAGTTGTCGCACCGGCACAGCCTCTTGGAGCAGGATGCCTTGCAGGGTCCCAAAGACTCATTTCTGGCAGAGTTTGGGGGAGAGAAAGAAAGACTTTTGCTGCTTTCCTTGCATGCAGCCAAAAGCAGAAGAAGAAAGAAGCGGAAAGGAGCAGCCCGGTGGCCAGGCCAGGCACGTGGGGCGCGTGGGGCAAGTTCCTCCCTCCCCTCACTACCTCGTGTTGTTTGCAGTGCAAACGACGCAAGCCTTATGTTCCCACGGGCCATGTGGGCGGCACAGCCTTGTGTTCCCGCGCAGCCTGGATTAATTGCTTTGGGGGTGACATTTCTCTGCAGACCACCTTAATTTTCTCACGGACCACCAGTGGTCCCCTGGCCCATAGGTTGGCGACCACTGAACTAGAAGTCCTGTTATTCCCTGTCTGTTAAATACAGTGCCAAGCGAGGCCTCCGGATGAGTGTTGAAGGGCATGTCAACGACCGTTGACGGGTGATTGTCTTCATTTCTAGAAGCAAAAGATCCCTGGGCTAGTCCTAAGCAAGAGTGACATGAAGTGGCTGCTATCTCTCCTCTCAGTCGAGCTCCTGAACGAAGCCTGAAGCACATCACACATTTTGTGGTTGTGTAGAGGACGTGGGAGCTTTGCTGGTGGGTGAGGACCCCCTGAAGTATTTCTCCTCCAGCGCTGATTGCCAGGCTTGTCCAAACGTCTCCAGGATTTCCAGAGGGTCAGATCAGAACTGTGCAGCTCTTTCCTGGATTACTACAGTCCTTCTGCAGTTTCCTTTCTCTGGGAAAGAAGAAAGAATTGTGGTTTTATTTTCTCCTTTTCGATTTTGCTCTGTCTATTGTCCCCGCTGCCTTTTGGGAGATGAGAAGGTATTAGGTCTAATTTAGAATAAAGCACTAATTTTACCTGGCAAAGAGAAGAAAGTTTTCATTCATCCAAAACATTGTCAGCAGCAAAGGATAATTGGAAGGGGTTTTCTTTTGCCCGCAAGGCTTCATTAGCATGGAAAATAGACTTCAAAGGCCTGAATTCCAGAAGAGCATTTGCGCCTCTGTTCCACAGTTGAAAGTCTCGGCTACGTTTTGTGGCCTTTTGAGCAGCAAATTGGCCTGTTGTGGCCCCAAGAACTTCACGTGGCAGATGTGAAGGTGGCCTTATCTCAGGGGTCCCCAAACTTGGCAACTTTAAGACAGGTGGACTTCAACTCCCAGAATTCTCCAGCCAGCCAGGGTTGCCAAGTTTGGAGACCTCTGCCTGATCTATGCACCAGGCCATGGGTGTTTTGCAGGCCAGCCAGTCATTGTCCCAGTGGGTGTGTGTGCGGGGGGATGTTATTGAGAGGATCCAAAACTTCTGGACAAAACTTCTGAGCAACTTTTTTGGTCTATATGTGTTTTCCTTCCTTATTTGTTGAAGGATCTTCCCCAAATATCACCCCACAAACTGCGGGCTGAGCCCTTCCCCCAAGTCGCTGTTGCCTTGCGAATGCCTTCTTTGGCCTTCGCCGCCTTGATGGAAAGCAACACACCTTCTGAAAGGAATTCTACATTCTCCTTCCACATGGCCTCCTACCGAGTCCATCAGGGAGAGAAGGACGGCACGTAGGAATTGCTGAACGGGGACCTTGGGTGTTCGCCCCCCAAAAATCCAGGAAACGAGGAGCGAAGTAAGAAAGTAAGCTGATTTTTTTGTGCTCCTGCCCTGTCTTGTAAACAAGACCGAATAACAGAACTAGAACTCTAAAAAAAAGTATATAGAAGAACAAGCAGGATGATTAGGGGACTAGAGACTAAGGCATATGAAGAACATTATAGGAACTGGGCCTGGCTAGTCTAGTGAAGAGAAGGACCAGGGGAGACATGATAGCAGTCTTCCAATATTTGAGGGGCTGCCACAGAGAGGAAGAGGGGTCAAGCTATTTTCTAAAGCACCAGAAGGCCGGACGAGGAACAATGGATGGAAACTGAACAAGGAGAGATTTAACCTGGAAATAAGGAGAAACTTTCTGACAGTGAGAACAATCAACTGATGGAACAGAAGTTGCCCTCGGAATTTGTGGAAGCTTCATCACTTGAGACCTTCAAGAAGAGATTGGACTGCCACCTGTCAGAAATGATGTAGGGTCTCACGCTTGGGCGTAGGCTTGGACTAGATCAGGGGTAGGGAAACTTGGCTCTTCTGTCACGTATGGACCTCAACTCCCAGAATTCCTGAGTGAGCCATAAAAGGTTCCCCATCCCTGGCCTACTGGTTTTTCAATTGTGGGGGAAATCAATTTTTGATTTGAATGGGACTGTTTAATATACAAATGGGATTGTTCCATATGTCCTACATTTGTATATTAAACAGTCCCACTCAAGTCAAAAATGGATTTTCCCCCACAACTGAAAAACCAGTAGGCCAGGGATGGGGAACCTTTTATGGCTCACTCGGGAATTCTGGGAGTTGAAGTCCATACGTGATAGAAGAGCCAAGTTTCCCTACCCCTGGACTAGATGACCTGTAAGGTCCCTTCCAACTCTTGATTATCTGTTATCGGTTAACTACAGAGGAGAAAGGGACTTCGGAGGTCTTCTGGTCCAACGGCAGGAGACCCTAAAGCCGTGATGGCGAACCTATGGCATGCATGCCAAAGGGTGCACGCAGAGCCCTCTCTATGGGCACACGTGCCGTCGCCCCAGCTCAGCTCCGCCGCACATGGGTATGCGCGTCTCCCACCAGCCAGCTGGTTTTTGTGTCCCTGCTGCACATGCACAGGAACGGGGGTGGGGTGTGGGGTCCATGCGTGGAGGATGCACAGACATGCACAGGGGATGCGTGCGCACGCATGGGGTGGCAAGGCGCATGCGCAGGGGGGATGTGTGCATTGCATTTTGGGGATACGCATGTGCGTAGGCGCTTTGAGCGCTCGGTGCCAAAAAGGTTACCCATCACTGCCCTAAAGCATTTCAGACCAGAGGTGGTCGGATCTCTTCTTAAGAGCTTTCAGCAATGGAATAATTGCAACGTCTGAAGGCAAGACGTTGCATTGGTGAATTGCTTTCCCTTTCGGGAGATTTCTCCCGTAGTCCTAGGCTGGCCTCTTTCTAAGGTCTCAGCATCCTTTAATCTGTGATTCTACCTTTGGGATCCACTTCTGACTCGGGAGCTTCTAGCTGACCTTGTCCCTAGACTGGACTTTGTGTAGCTTTGGCTGCAGGAGGGCTCCTGTTCTCAGGATTTCAATCCATAGACCTGAAGACGTGGACCGAGAGCCCCCCAAATTGCAATGGCTTTGGCTTTTTTCTTTTTTTTTTCCTTTTAAACTGCAAAAACACCCAATGTGGCTGCGCCTTTGAAAGGCAGGTTTTCTGGATCTTCAGACCTGCCTTTCGAATTCCCAGGGGAACCTGTGGAGTCTCCACCTCTCACAGGACACCCCAAGCCATTCTCTGGGTCTGGCCATCCTCCCTTCTCCTTAATAGCTCTGGCTCCAGTAGACGTATGCTTTCCTTGTCCGTCCGTCCATCCATCCATCCATCCATCCATCCATTGATTCATTCATTCATTCTCTCTCTCCCTCCCTCCCCCTCCTCCTCACTGTCTCACTGTCTGCCTCTCTTTTCTCTCTCTCTCTTTCTGTCTCTCTCTCCATTATCTTTCTGTCTGTCTCTTTACTCTCTGCCTGTCTCTCTTCTCTCTCTCTTTCTCTCTCGCTCTCTCTTTCTGTCTGTCTCTCTTCTGTCTCTCTCTCCATTATCTTTCTGTCTGTCTCTTTACTCTCTGTCTGTCTTTCTGTCTCTCTTCTCTCTCTTTCTCTCTCTCTCTTTCTCTTCTGTCTCTCTCTCCATTATATTTCTGTCTGTCTCTTTACTCTCTGTCTGTCTTTCTGCCTGTCTCTCTTCTCTCTCTCTCTCTCTCTCTCTCTGTCTCTCTCTCTTCTGTCTCTCTCTCCATTATCTTTCTGTCTGTCTCTTTAGTCTCTGTCTGTCTTTCTGTCTCTCTCTCTTTTCTCTCTCTTTCTGTCTGTCTCTCTTCTCTCTCTCTCTCCATTATCTTTCTGTCTGTCTCTTTACTCTCTGTCTGTCTTTCTGTCTGTCTCTCTTCTCTCTCTCTCTCTGTCTTTCTGTCTTTCTCTTTTCTCTCTCGTCTGTCTTTCTGTCTGCCTCTCTCCCCCCCCCCCCCCCCCCCCCCCCCCCCCCCCCTTATTCTTGTTATTTTTAACCACAGGAAAAATAGGAATTCCCTTCTCTTTTATTTTTTTTGGGGTAGGAATGTAATCAGCCTTGCCCAGTTTATTATCTCTTTCACACTTTCTTTCTGTGTCCTCTCTCCGGATGGTTTTCCTTGACAGCTGCCTCGCCCTCCTCATAATTTTTCTCCAAAGGCTTCATAATTAATCACTAAAGATTTATCTGTAGTGAGCAACAGGGAGAGTTCAGCTGATCACGTTCCTCCAGGCAAGACGAGGCATGTGGAGGAGCAGAGCCGCATCCTGAGAAGCAGCTCATCCACATCAGTCACCGTCTGGTTTCTGGGTATGTTTCTAAGACCTGAAGATATCTAGAAGTGGACTGTAAAGGTAGAGTGAAGCTATCCAGGGCAGTGGTCTCCAACCAGTGGGCTGGGGACCACTTGTGGTCCGCCAGAAAATTTTGGTGGTCTGCAGAGAAATGTCACCCTCCAAAGCAATTAACGCAGGCTGCGCGGGAACACAAAGCTGCACAACCCACATGGCCCATGGGAACATAAGGCTTGCGTCGCTTGCATTGCAAACAACACGAGGTTGTGAGGGGAGAGGGGACTTGCCCCACTCACCCCACATGCCTGGCCTGGCCACCGGGCTGCTTCTTTCCACTTCTTTCTTCTTCTGCTTTTGGCTGCATGCAAGGAAAGCAGCAAAAGTCTTTCTTTCTCTCCCCCAAACTTTGCCAGAAATGAATCTTTGGGACCCTGCAAGGCCTCCTGCTCCAAGAGGCTGCGCTGGCGTGACAAGTCTCACAAAGACTCATTTCTGTCAGAGTTTGGGGGAGAGAAAGAAAAATGTCTGCTGCTTCTGCTGCTTTCCTTGCATGAAGCCAAAAGTCTCTCTCCCTCTCTCCCCCTGAGAACAGAGCTGGAGACGGTATCCTGCGATCTCAAGTCAAGAATGATCGATCGGTAGGAAAACGGGGTGGGGAATTTTCCTGCAGACTTTTTTTTGGAATTTTCCCAGGGTCTCTGGTCCGCAGGATTTAAAATGATGAGTCTGATGGTCCCTGAGGTCCAAAAGATTGGCGACCCCTGATCTAGGGAGATTCTTGGTCATCCAGGTCATGGTTGTTCCAAAGGTGTTTTTTCAAAAGGAAGCTGGACTTCCTTGGTTTTTTTTCCGTTGAGATGTTTCACTTCTCATCCAAGAAGCTTCTTCAGCTCTGTCTAAAGAGTGGAGAACGGAAAGATTTGTATTCTTTGCAAGCCTCCGGTCATTAGTACTCTCTCCAAGAATTATTGAAGTCGCTTGGAGGTTAACCTAGGTTCCACACCTATTTGCCCTATCCCGATGACCCTGGGGGTGCAGGTAGGCCTCCAAGTGGTCTCAAGGACTCTCGGAGTACTTTTTTCCGTGCTGTTGTAACTTTGAACGGTCACTAAATGAACTAGTTGTAAGTTCAGGATCTTGCCGATAGCCTGGGAATAAATGCTCTGTTTTGCTTGGCCTGCCCAAGGTTTCTTTCAAAAGAACTCAGGTGTAAGAAGATTCTGTGTTTTCTGACAGAGTTATACGGATCTCTTCCGTAAACGTGACGCCACTTCTCCGGCTGGGGCTGATGTTCCTAAGGAGGCCGAGATTGAGGGCTTGTGCGGAGAAAGGGAAATCTCTGGGAAGCTCTCATGGTTCCCTCTAAAGTCCAATCCTCTTTCACTAATCTTCCAGCGTGTCAAAGCCTCCAGCTGACCTAAGAACATTTCGCTTCCTTTGATGTCCCCCTGGCCTTTTGACAGGCCCCGGCCCGCATTCTGAGCTTTTCTCCGAAAGAGCTTCAGGGTGTGCCCGAGACTAGAATTGGCGCCTCTCGCCAAAGGCTCCCTTTTCTGGATCTGTGCAGAACACAGCTGCCCCATCCTGGAAGGCTGCGGAGGGCGCCACCTTCGTCGTCCTCTCTGTCTTGAAGCCGACTTTGCAGGGGGCGTCTGTTCTGACCCAAGCCTCGCTCAAAGCAAACATACACCGAAAAGAGATAAAGGCAAAAGCTTTTTTTAACACCAAACAAAGATAAAAGCAAAACCTTTTTAATGCTTCCCTGTGAATTTCATTCATTCACAGTAAAGCGCGATGAAAAACTAATTGTCCCAGATAAGAACGAGCCTTGCCAAGGTTGTGCAAGGCTGCCAAGAACGCTAGATTAAATTGTAAGGAATTTGGTTTATTCAAAGCCAAAAGTCTCCAAACACAAACCAGGATAATCTTCACTTCCACAAGGCTTGAAGTGCAAGAACGTCTTTGCTTCCTGCAAAGAGTCCCATCTCTGAGGGCTGGCTTTTATCCCTTAAAGGAGGGGCCATCACCTTGCAGCCTTACTCCTGAGTCTCCTGTGCTGCTGCAGCTGCTCTTTCCTTCAAGTAGCCCTGCATGTATGCGCACTGGGCACAGGCTCCTCGGGGACCTCTTCCTCACAGCTGCCAGCCTCCACAAGCTCTGAAGGCAGCGCTCCACTCTCTGATAGTCCTGGCCCCATCCTTGCATCACACGCAGGCCCCTCATCTGAGTCCTCACTCTCCGAGACCTCAACCATCTACATCTGCTGCCGGTGAACCACAACAGCATCAGGGGTGCCTGATGCCCACTTTGGAAGAGAAGCCCTCTGGGTAGGGGGTGGTTAAACTCTGGGATTCCCCCCCACCCCCACATTGGCCTTGAAGGTCTTTGCAGATGGTTTAGAGCAGAGATCTCATTCTCGCGGCCCGCGGGCCAATTGTGGCCCGCAGAACAATATCCTGTGGCCCCCCCACCGTGATACGAAAGTATAACATTTGGGGATTTTTTTTAACAACGTTTTTTGTGGAATCCCTTATGCGGCCCAGCCTCACCCAGATTCTGCCTCCAGCGGCCCGCAGGTAAATTGAGTTTGAGACCCCTGGTTTAGAGCTAACCACGAATTCTTAGGTTTGCCGGCAGTCAGAACCTCTGCTAGTTAGAAGAAGAAGTAAAGGGTCTCTCTGGATTGAAGGAGGCCGTCAGACGGGCAGGTTGTCAGAATATTCATGAACTGGCAGAGACATGGGTAACAAGGTCAGCCAATGGGGGTGAATTGGGGGCTGAGACTGGAAGGAGTCTGGGCACGGCTTAGCTCTGTGCTCAGCTCTGAAGAAACGAAACTTATCTGAGCTTTATAGTGAAACGAAACCTCTGAGCTCTGAAGCTGCTGCTTGTGTTTTTGCTTGTAACCTTTGCCACGTTGGAGGAATCTACTATTGGTCTTGTAAACTTCACTTTCAAATGTTGTTATGTATATAAAGAAGTTAATGAGTCCTGCTGAATCAATCATCTGTGAGTGCTTTCTGGATTTGAATTTCTGCTGCAAATTCTGACACAAGTGGGCTTCGCAGGAAGGAAGAAGGCTCAACTCCTAGAATGAGAAATGCTGAGAAGGATCCGGCTAGGAGGAAGAGCCAGGAAAGGGGTTGGCAAAAAGCTACCGTATCTGTGCCTCCGTGGCAGGCAGGGCCCGTTGGGGAAGCCAACAGAAGCCATGGCCTCTTGGGGGTGAAGTTAACTGGAAGCAGGGCTCACCGACGCCAAACAGCGGCAGAGATAAGGCAGAGCTGTTTCACCTAGTGGGTAGAGGCAGGGATCGACTTAACGACCACAATCGAGCCCAAAATTTCCATTGCTAAATGAGACGGTTGTTAAATGAGTTTTGCCCCATTTTACGACCTTCCTTGGCACAGTTGTTAAGGCAATAATTGCAGTTGTTAAATGAGTAACATGGCTGTTGAGTGAACGCGGCTTCCCCATTGGCTCTGCTGGTCAGATGGTCGCAAAAGGGGATCACGAGACTCCCCTCCCGGGACACTGTGACCGTCATAAATAGGAGTCGTGTGGGAAGTACCTGAATTTTGATCCTATGACTTATGACCGTGGGGATGCTGGTCGTAAGTGTGAAAAACAGTCATAAATCCCTTTTTTCAAAGCTGTTGCCTCTTCGAACGGTCACTAAACAGATAATTATAAGTCAAGGATTGCCTGTAATTGAGAGATTGGCCCCTTGAGGCCTTGTGGAGAGTTTGAGGTATCAGGCTTCTCCAGCCTCTGCTGGCGCCTGCAGCGCCATGGTCTTAAGTTTTGGGGTTCTTCCAGATGACCGTTTTGAATTATTTGGATTATTTTCAGATCGCTTTGGAGGGTAGGCGGCAGTGGTGGCATTCTGCCGGTTTGGCCTGGTTCTGCTGAGCTGGTAGTGCCGATGAGCAGCAGAGACCGAAACGGTTCTCTCCACCGCTCTGCTGTTGGGCCCATCTGCCCTGCCGGTCTCCAACACTCACCTTTATCCCGCTTTTGAAGCGCGGCTGCTTCGTGCGGCACAGCAGAGTGTTGCACAGCAACTGCTGAAGCGACCGGGAGAGTGCAGGCTTGCGCCTGTGCAGAGTGCGTGTTTGGTGCACATGTGCACACAAAGTGTGTGCACACGCGCAAAGCGGGCCTGACCAGCCATACCCACCAAACCGATAGTAAACATTTTTTGAATCCCACCCCTGGTAGGCGGGTTTCCATGTGCAGGTTTTATATGGTGCGTCTTTGCTTTGACTCTTGGGAGAGGAGCCTGTCAAATGTAGAGGCAGAAATACAGTAAATGTAGAGGCACCAAATATAGGAGAATAGAATAGAATTCTTAATTGGCCAAGTGTGATTGGACACACAAGGAATTTGTCTTCGTGCAAATGTTCTCAGTGTTCATAAAAGAAAAGATACATTCGTCAAGAGTCAAGAATCATCAGGCACGACACTTAATGATAGTCATAGGATACAATAAGAATAGAATAGAATAGAATCCTTTATTGGCCAAGTGTGACTGGACACACAAGGAATTTGTCTTGGTGCAAATGCTCTCAGTGCACATAAAAAGAAAAGATACATTCATCAAGAGTCAAGAATCATCAGGTACAACACTTAATGATAGTCATAGGGTACAATCAGCAATCAAATCATACTGGGAAACAGTCAATAAAAATCGTAGGCATACAAGTGACAAAGTTACAGTCAAACAGTCACAAGTGGGAGGGGATGGATGATAGGAACGATTAGATAATAGTAATAGTAATAGTAGTGCTTAATATTATTAATATTAATAATACAGTTTAATTACCCAATCCTAAATTCCCATCTACTGTCTTGACTTATTTGGATTATATTACTAAATTCTATTTTCTATTAGTGTATAGACTCCTCTTTTATTCCCTGTCTATTCTGAGGGGCCTATTGTGATGAGCTGCTTCCACTGAGATGGGAGAGCATGGAGGATGGATGGCTTGTGGGGAAGCTGCTTGAGAAAGAGGGGCTGCTGGGGGTCACACCAGCTGTGCGGGCTCTTCTCCCGGGCTCCTCCTCCTCCGAGACTCACCTGGAGCCTCCCCTGTGTTTGCTTTCCAGGGCAAGGTGGCTCAGACCGCCTGCATGTCTGCCTGCAAACACCTGTCCACCTCGCTGATGCAGCAGCTCCTGGAAGCGGAAGTCCGACAGCTCTCCCTGGGCGCCCTGCAGCAATTCAGCCTGGACGTGGCAGAGTGCGAACGTAAGGATGCTTCTTGCTTGGGCTCCGGAGCCGGTCACCGGGAGCGGGGTGGTGGGTGGAGCAGAAGGCCGTGGGGCCTAAAAGGAATAAGGGAAGAACAGTGTTGGAACAGGGCCTGATGGGCACTTGCCCGTGGGCCCCACGAGCCTAGGGGCCCCATACTAATCTGTGTGTGCTAACCCTCCAGTGTACCTTGTGTCATATAAACACAGCAACATATTTATTTCATTTCACTGCATTTTTAAATTAATGCTAACATGCAAATATATATGTTTAATTTTTTATCAACCTTTTACATGTTTATTCCTGTGAGTGGTTGTCATACAACTGCTTTGCCCAGGGCCCATAATGCTGTTAAGACGGCCCTGTGTTGGAAGGGACCTTTGAGGTCTTCTAGCCCAACCCCCGGCTCCAACCTGAAATGGTATAGGCTCAAACAGGAAGACCCTCTACCATTTCAGACAAGTGGCTTTTCGGTCTCTTCTTAAAAGTTTCCAGAGCGCTCACAACTTCTGAAGGAAAGTCGCTCCACTAATTAATTGTTCTCACTATCAGTAAATTTCTTCTTATTTCTTAGTTGCTTCTCTCCTTGATTAGTTTCCACCCATTGCTTCTTGTCCTGCCTTCTGATGCTTTGGAGAATAACTTGACCCACCCCTCTTCTTTGGGGCAGCCCCTCAAATATTGGAAGACTGCTGTAATGTCACCCCCCAGTCCTTCTTTTTACTAGACTAGACATACTCAATCCCTGTGATTGTTCTTCAGATGTTTTAGCCTCCTGGCCTTGAATCATCTTGGTTGCCCTTTCTAGAATTTCAGCATCTTTTTTATATTATATTGTTATACCTGCTTCTCTGGGGACAAGCTTTGGTTTTGCTCTCCTCTTGAACCAATCTGGTTCGCCACATCCTTCTTGGCGCCCAAGTGGGACCCTGCCCGGCTCTGCCAAACATTTGCAGGATACCACTTGGGAGGAGATGCTTCCTCGTGGTGTAGCCTCTTATCCTGGCCCTGCAGAAGGCCTTCTGTCACCATCCCCCTGTTTCCTCGGGGAGGCAGGACAAGAGAGTAGGGGATGCCTATGCAGCGTTGATCGTTTATGGTGCAAAAAAACACAAGATGGCACCTGTGATTGGCATAGAAAGATGCCACTGTGGCCGCCGTTTTGACTTGTTTTGGTTCCTGTGCCTTTCCTCGGGACGCGATCCTGTCCCAATAAGCGTCAGGCACAAGGAACTAGGACAGAGTTCAAAGCACTCTGAACTTATTCCATGCAACCTGTTTACAAGAATCTGATCTACTAACAGTAGATCAAGATCAGCTGGCGGCAAAGAAGGCTCAGCGGACTTCTGAAGGGCATAGACTTAGATTGCTTATTGGGGGTGTAGAGACTCCAGACTAATGATGCATTTGACTCCACCTTCAGGCTCAGCCTGGTCATCTCCGACAATAAGTCCCTTCTTCCAAAAAGAGGACGGGAGGTCATCTCAAATGTGACCTGCAAAACGAACCCTCTGCAGGTGGTTAAAAGAGCTTGATTTCCACGCAAGACCTTGGGAAGAATGGGCTTACTAGAACCTGAGAGCAGGGGTCTCCAGACCCTTAAAGTGGCCAAGTTTGGTGACCCCTGCTTGAGAAGATGCCATGGCTTAAAATTTATCCTCCAGCTCATCTTTGTGTGATGGGGGCAGCCTCCCCACAGGCCCGAAATGCCACTTGGGGAGTTTTAATGGCCGATGGATTCACCCCCTGGCTCTCCTATCGATCAACGTCCAATTCCCCCCACAACCCATCAAAGGCCTTCCTGGCTCCCCTCGAAGGATGTTAAGTCTGGGGTTTTTTTGCTGACAGCATGACTGATCAGGAAAAGCTGAAAGGCCGAGAGGAGGCCGGGGATGCGGCTGAGGAGTTTCGGGGCTGGCCAGGCTGGATGGTGCTGGTGGATAATTCCCTGCTTGTTTCTCGGTTAAGGACGAGAGGGGGAAGATGCTATCAGGGGAGAACTAGGGGCGGTCCTCAACTTAGCACCATTCGTTTTGTGATGGTTCAAAGTTGCAACGGCGCTGGAAAAAAAAAAAAGGGATTTATGACTTCATCCAAGAAGCTTCTGAAGAACAGAACCGAACCGAACCGAAGAACTGAAGAAGTTTCTTGGATGAGAAGTGAAACCTCTTCAAATGAAAAAGAAAAAAAGAAAAAAGTCCAGCTGCTTTTTGAAAAAGCACCGTCGGGACTCCCAGATTAGCTCATTTGAGTTATCCTGGGCTGGAAACGTAGGAAGAAGGAAAATATCAGAGAAATACCTTCACTGAAATACAGTAAATAAATACCTCCTTTGCACAATGCCCCACACGATCTGCCTTCCCTCAGCCAAAGCCGGAGAAAGAGAAAGTTAAGCCAAATAAACATAGAGGCTTTCTTGGAAGGCAGATCTTCCACCCCACTTGCAGGGGGAAAAAAAAAAAAAAAGATAAAGACTTCGGAGCGGTTCAAACTTTTTCCTTGCCTAAATTCAGAGCCAGCCTTCTGGAGGCAACCAAAATAGGTTTTGAAAGCCAAGAGGGAGATTACAAGTTTGTACAAAAAGAAAAGAGTAGTTACTAAAAGGTGTCGTTTTGTTCAGGGGTCCCCAACCACCAGACCCCGGACCGGTACCAGTCCATAGATCATTTTGTACCGGGCCGCCTATTTTGCTTGGGCACCGCCATCTTGTTTCGACGGCGCTTGAGAAAGTGCTTCCGGGTGAGCTTGTTGGTCGTCGGTTGGAAAGCGGCGCTTGGGTGCTGAAGAAATCCTCGCGCCTTAGTTTCGTCGAAGGGGTGGCGGCGGCTTCGAACGAAGAGCCGTCCCGATGGCGGTGGAGTCTCGCGTTACTCAGGAGGAGATTAAGAAAGAGCCCGAAAAGCCCATTGACCGCGAGAGGGTACAAAGGAGGAGTTGAAGGTGGCGGGGAGAAGCGGGGGACGGCTGGCTGGCTAGTCGCTCGGCTTGCCTTGCCTTGGTCGTGCGTGCTGATGCCGGTACCAATCCGTGGATCATTTGTACTGGGCCGTGGTACAAAAAAGGTTGGGGACCACTGGTTTTGTTGACAAATTTGGTGACAAAATGGGTTTGAAGAGCTGCCGACAACGGACACAGCTGAGGCAGGGGAAACAGAAACCTTGGACTCCGTGAAAAGGTCAGGTGGTTCTGCAGAGATGCTGAGGAAAGTGAAGAAGGAGCCACTGTCTCCAAGCTGCTCCAGGAAGATCTCAGGTGTTCCCCATAAGGACCATCAACCAAACCGCCGCTGGAGCGTTTCAGAGATGGGAAATCCTTGATGCAACCTTCTCCTCCAGCTTCCTCCCTGATTCTGTGCCAAGGAGAATGTTCTGCATTAGTCCACGGACCGTGTCAGAGCAGAAGAAGCATAGCAAACTCTACTTCCACACCCATGAAAGACTACATGTGCTAGTCAACACCTCCTCCTTCTCTTCCTCTTTTATTGCTTCGGGTGCGGAGGGAACAATATTGGAAGTACAAAGTCATAAAAATGGGGGTGTCAGAATCCCTGCAAAAGTGAATGGAATTCAGGACTTGATCTCTTGAACAGAAGAAGCCTTGTTGACAATGGAGCCTTTTCATAATTGCCCGTGTGCTTTCCAGTATTTTTGGTGTTTGTTTTTTTTTAACGATGTGTCTACATCAAACTCTTCCATAATGGGAAAAAAACTGGCCTTCGGAGAGACACCAGTGCCGATGCTATCACTCTTCAAATATTACTCCTTTGATTTTGTAGAGGCGCCAAAGCTGGAGATGAGCCATGGCAGCTGTTGGCCAGAGACCGTATGCTGGGGATGGTTCACAGAGATGGGGAAGTTTGAGGAAGGAGAGGAGGGTCTCTGGATGCCCTCTGAACCATCAAGCACAACGGTGGCCAAGAGCAGGCCTTCTCCCTGGGTGACCAAGTAGTCTGAATCAGTCAAGGGTTGAACTGGGCCGCCGGGACAACTGGATTGCTGAAACCAAGGATCTTCAAACTTAGGAAGTTTAAGACTTGTGGACTTCCAACTCCCAGAATTCCTGAGCCAACATGACCAGAGGAGGAATTCTGGGAGTTGAAGTCCACAAGTCTTAAAGCTGTCAAGTTTGAAGACCCCTGGTCTATCATCTATGTCTGTCTGTCTGTCGCCTCCCCATCCATCCATCCCTATCCATCTATCTATCTATCCATCCATCCATCATCTATGACAATGGTCTTCAAACTTGGGAAGTTTAAGATTTGTGGGCTTCAACTCCCAGAATTCCTGAGCTAACATGACTGGAGGAGGAATTCTGGGAGTTGAAGTCCACAAGTCTTAAAGCTGTCACATTTGAAGACCCCTGGCTTAAGCAGTTATAAGCAGTGATGTTGTAACTTTGAACCAGATGGTTGTAAGCTGAGGCTGCCTAAGTGAGTGGCAACGCTGCAATTTTCCTCCTGCCTGGGCTTTTGCTCTTTCCCATTTGCTGGTCCAATGACCCTCATGGACGTTCTGATCCTCAGGAAGCCCAGAGGCCTCTTGTCAGGTGAGGCTCCGTTCCAAATCCAAGAAAGAAAACCTTTGAAAGAAGACTCCGTTGTTACAGAGAAAAGGACCTTTACTGAAAATCGAAGTGGTAGCATCAGAAGAAATACAAGAAATCTGAGGCAACAGGCACCAAAATCACATATAGGAAGTTATGCCAGTGTTCTCACCCCCAATAGTTCAAACTGGCCGTCCAATCTGAAGTGTGTATCATGTCATGTGGGTGCATCTTCAGGTGATATTTCACACATCTGGTATGCCAGGACGGTTGGCCTTGGCCTAGAGAGACAAGGGGCTACATCTGCGCAATAAGCAAGTGAGCATAATTAAGAAAGCATCCCAACTTTTACAATACATCCACTTCATCCTCCAGCACCCTTCCCTCAGCCCAATTATCCCCCCCCCCACCCCGTTTCTATGGCAGCCAGAAAGAGAACAAGCAGAAGATGAATTCTTGGAGGCTGACACCTCTTGGCTTGAGCACCTGGGCTCTCTGGGGCTGTTAGCCCAGAGGGTGCAGGGGTGTCAAGATCCTGAACCAATAACCTAACTGGGTTAAGTTGACCAGGATGGGAGGCTTTGAAACTCTCGGTCTTTGATGTCCTGCAGGAAATCCGGCAGGATGGAGGATGGGTTCCAGATGGGGATTTTAGGAGGGCCACTGCTTTCATAAGCAAAAAGCCAGGGACCCCCAGAGTAAAGGCTCTTTACCTGATAGCCAAGATCCTTACCTGTGTCTTGACAAAGGAAAGATGCCAGAGACAATGTTACACTTGTGCTCTGGGCCTTACCCTGGTTACCACTCAGTTCACGGGTGCAATTCAACATGCTCCTTTTAACCGCTGCCACTCCTGTATGGCCTGATAACCTTCAGACCTGCAGAAGGCCGTCTCCAGGTAGAATCCAGGCACCCAGGTTCTCCACTGCAAGGAGACGAAGGCGGCAGAGGCAGGCACCTGGTCTCTCCCAGCCTTTTGGAATGGCTGCCTCTGTGGCTGGGCTGGTGCCCACCCAGAGGGCCTTTGGACCCTAGTAAAAGCTGGACTGAACCCAAAGGCATTTGGAGGGCGCTGAGTGGTTCCATCTGTTCCTTGTCTGATGAATGTTTGGTAGTTTTGGAGTTTCAATTTTGTTTATTATTGTTTTGAACTGATGTAAACTGCCAGGAGTCCACGGAGATTGCATCAGTATATAAATAAATTAATTGCATAAACCTGGACGGACCTGCTTAAGATAAATTGTATGGGTTTTTTTTTTTCCAGGAGGAGGAGAAGGAGGAGGTGGGATCGTATTTTTATTTATTCTGTTCCATTTGGTGCTGCGCGAGGCTGGGAGGCTCACAGAACACTAAATGGAAAAAAATATCAGAAGAAGAACAGGCATATACTGTATGACAAAGGAGAAGGAGGAGGGAGGAGGGAGGGAAGGAGAGGAAAAAGGAAGAGGAAGGTAGGCAATCCTGGCTTGTTTCTGGGACCGATCATCATTCCAACTGTAGCCTGGAAGATCACTAGACTTGGTAGACTTTGTGGCTTAGCTAGAACCATTCCAGTTATGAGGCTAAATACCGAAATTCTCAGCATTTAAGCTTTGGACCATACATACATCTATGGAGAGTCTCGATCATCCAAGTCATGGTTGCTCCAAAGGGTCTTTTCCCAGAAGGCAACTGGGCCTTCTTGTTTTTTGCCTTTAAAACATTTCACTTCTCATCCAAGAAGCTTCTTCCCACAAGTTTCAAGGGGGGAAAAAAAGCCCCCAAGAAAGTCTAGTTGTCTTTTGAAAAAAAAGCACCGTTTGGCCCTTTGGGCAGGATCTTCATGAATCAGTCATTCGAACGCAAAGGATGATCTGAAGATGGGTGGATGGTGATATTATTTTGCCTGCCACGGTCAAGAAACTTTCCTCCAATTATAACCCCAAGAGGACAGTTCTAGTTCCAGAAAAATAACCTCCCAATTAAGCCGCAGAGAAAGTCACCGAAGCGCCACCCGAAAAGCAGTCTGGGGAAAGTTCAGCCAAGAGTTATTTAGGGTCAGACACTCAGCACATCTGGCTGTCGTGGAAAGAACAGCTCACGACTGGACCCTCTAAAGATTTTTCAAGATTCTTAAGGTTTTTAAAGAGAGATCCAACTTAGAATTAAGGAGGAATTTCCTGTCGGCGGGAACACTCGAGCAGCGGAACGATTTGCCTCTGGAAATTGTGGGTGCTGCATCGCTGGTGATTTTTAAGCGGAGATTGGACTACCGGTTGCATGAACGAGGTCCTTGAGCAAGTGGGGTTGGAGTAGGAGGCCTTCCAAGTCTGTTATTCTGCCCTTTGGTTGATACGCTGTAGATTTTCTCCGTGAGCATTAAAGCCAAAAGAAAAATCCTGCCTGTGGCCAACAGACATTTCTTGGGGTGTCTTTCGCCTTCTTTGCAGGTCAAATTGAGTGGGGGTGGGTGGGCTCAGGCACGTCCTTCCTTTTCTTAGGCAAGGGGCAAAGCTCAAACCCGGTGTACTTTCATGTCTTATTTGGCTGATAACATTGGAAAGGTCTGCAAAGCAGGATAGCAAGGAGGTCTTGCTCCAGTTGAGATGGGCAAGGGGGCCTTGCCCTGCCCTGCCTTGAATTGGCGGGAGCTTCCCTCTGGCCGTTCAACTGGTCACCCTAGCTAGAAGCACAGAGCCCCAGGGACTGCTAATGGGGGGAAAGAGGGGGGGGGGCTTGGGGGAGGAACTCAGAGCTACTGAAATGCCCTGGCCAATATTTCCTGTTCCAGTAGTTGTCCCCGGCATTTGCCATGTAACTCTGAATTAGCTGCATTGTCCCAAAGGTGCTTTTTCCAAAAGGCTTGCGTGGTTTTTTTTTTTTCCCTTTCCCTTTGAAGACATGTCACTTCTCATCTAAGAAGCTTCTTCGGTTCTAGAGAGTTGAACTGCATGCAAGGCTTTTCCAGGGGTGCTGCACTATCCCTTCCACCCCCCGGCTGCGTGTCTGCTGCTTTTGTTTGGGATGGGAGCCTTTGAATCGGCGTTGACCCCTCGTGGCGGCTTGGACTCATTCCCCGCCATTTTGGGACAGTTTTTGCCCCTGCGGTCTTCTTCCTCGGGCTGAGAGAAGGTACCTGGGTCAAGGTAACCCAGCTGTCCTGGCGTCTTAAGGTGGGACGGGAACTTGGGCCTGCAACATCCCTTGAAGCTCCTTTAGGCGGAAGAGAGTTGGGCAGCCAAATCAATAACGTTAGTCTTCCGTTAAACGTTGATGAAGAGACGCGCTGACTCAGCGGCTAAGGTGCTGAGCTTGTCGATCGGAAAGGTCGGTGGTTCGAATCCCTAGCGCCATGTAACGGAGTGCGCTCCCATCACTTGTCCCAGCTTCTGCCAACCTAGCAGTTCGAAAGCACGTTTAAAAAAAAATGCAAGTAGAAAAATAGGGACCCCTTTGGTGGGAAGATAACAGAGTTCCGTGCGCCTTCGGTGTTTAGTCATGCCGGCCACATGACCACGGAGACGTCTTTGGACAGCTGGCTCTTTGGCTTTGTAATGGAGATGAGCATCGCCCTCTAGACCTGGAACCAACTAGCGCGTAGTTGCGAGAGGAATCTTTACGTTTACCTAAAGTTTGACTGGAGTTTAAGTGTCCATAATGGAACAATCGCAGTGGCTGGTTTCCAATGAGTAGCTGAACAAGTCAAGGTGGGCTCCACAAATGTCTCTTCTGTCGTGAAGGGCCCATTGTTGTGAGACCTTGAGGGGGCTGCCGGAAAGGTGAACTCTTTATCGGCTCTTCCATGTCCTATTGGCCTTTCTTACAAAGTTGCCTTGCCCAGTTGGCCTCTAGGACACGCGGGGTCTTTTAAAGTGAGGCAACTCTTGACTACTACTTTGTGCATTTCTTCAGCCTCTTGACTTGAGGATGCTGGAGACTCACGCGGCCAGAAACTCATTTGGCCAGTAAAACGAGCGCCTTCCCTGATGGCCTGTTTGCTAACCAGAGAGCATTTCTGGAAGAAAGAGCTTCCGGATGAAATGAGATAGATGAAGATGGCGGCATTTTCTCACAGCAGGCCAGTTCTGGAAGACCTTGGCTCCCATCTTCCACTTCTCTGTGTTGCTGAGTTTCAACCAGCTTTTCCCCCAATGTGCTCCATAGATTCTAGTTGTGTCAGAAGAGAGCTGGAAGGCACCTTGGAGGTCTTCTAGTCCAACCCCCTGCTTGATCAGCAGACCCTATGCCGTTTCAGATAAGTGACTGTCCAGTCTCTTCTTAAAAACTCTTGACGAAGCACCCACAACTTCTGAAGGCCGTTTGTTCCACTGGTTAATAGTCCTCATTGTTAGGAAGTTTCTCCTTAATTCCAGGTTGCTTCTCTCCTTGCTTAGTTTCCATCCATTGCTTCTTGTCTTGCCTTATGGTGCTTTGGAGAATAGCTTGACTCCCTCTTCTTTGGGGCAGCCACTCAAATACTGGAATACTGCTATGATGTCTCCGTAAGTCCAGTGGTCCCCAACCTTTTTTGTACCACGGACCGGTACAATCCACAGACCGACCCACGGACTGGTACCGGCATCAGCACGCACGACCAAGGCAAGGCGAGCCGAGCGACCGGCCAGCCAGCCGTCCCCCGCTTCTCCCCGCCACCTTCAACTCCTCCTTTGTACCTTCTCGCGGTCGATGGGCTTTTTGGGCTCTTTCTTAATCTCCTCCTGAGTAACGCGAGACTCCACCGCCATCGGGACGGCTCTTCATTCGAAGCTGCCCCCCCGTCTTCGACGAAACTAAGGCGCGAGGATTCCTTCAGCACCCAAACGCCGCTTCCCAACTGACAACCCACAAGCTCACCCGGAAGCACTTTCAAAACAAGATGGCGGCACCTGAGCAAAATAGGCGGCCTGGTACAAAATGATCCAGGGACCGGTACCGGTCCGGGGCCCGGTGGTTGGGGACCCCTGCGTTAGTCCTTCACTTCTCCACAGTAGAAGTGGAGTCCTTCACTTCTCCACACTTCTCCTCATACCCAAATCCTGGTCTCCCTAAACAAATAGTTCCGACGTTTCTAGCTTACTCTTAACTCGTCTAGTTCCTGGTCAGCATAGGATGGGGAAGGCTGGCTTGCCCAACTAAACCCCGGCTATCTGGTTTAGGCAGAGATTCCCCCACAGGCCAGGCCCTCTCTTCCCCTGAAGACCCTTTTCCCTCCGTGCTCATTCTTCTTCTCAGCCGTTGCTAAACCGGCCCCCTTCAAAATAATTGATATTCTCCACAAGGAGGGAAGCTCTTCGCCTTTTTTGTTCTTTGTCTAAGGATGTCATATCAGCTCTGAGACATTCTTCTGCGGCAGCGTAATTAATGGAGCGGCGTGGTTTATTTATTTTTGACAAATGGGCCTGGATCACGGTGACAGGCATGAAATTAGAAAATTCCTTGAGTGCCCCCCAAATATAAATAGCTTTCGGAACTGAAAAGGATTTCACAGCTGAAGATTTTATTGTGTCGAGAGGAAAAGGTTTTTTTTTTTTTTCGTTTCGTTTTGTTTTTCTCGCCCCCATTTTCTCCCCCCCTCCCCATTTTCCTCCCCATCTCCCCAACGCTTTTTCTCCTTTTGCAAATAGTTTGTCCGTTCACAAAACAAATAACTCCGAAGCTCATGCGAGGCTCATGGGAATAAATTTCAGGTCAAATTAGTACAGTTTCCTTGCTGTCAGGACGGGGGAATTAATGGCGTTTTGATGACACGAATTTTGAAGGGTGGACAAAAAGCGGTCAGGGAGGGGGACCTGACTCCTTAGAAGTGGGGCTCCCCTCCCCACCAGCCCCTGTTGTCTCCGCTGTCATCCGTCTGCCAATCTCCCTGTCCATGGTGAGTTAAAAGTGCTTTTCATCGCTTCTTCTTTCCCACAGAGTTTGCCAGATCCGGGCCGGTGCCTGGGTTCCAAGGGGACACGCTGCTTC
This sequence comes from Pseudonaja textilis, assembly GCF_900518735.1. The sequence goes on along the minus strand of NW_020769399.1, from coordinate 400,525 downwards.
TGGCCTTCATCGACTTGAGACAAGTAGGTCTTTGTGCGGCTCCATTTTGTGCTTCTTTTAAGATGTGTGACTAAAGACCGTCAGGTCTTCAGGGAGGAAGGAGGAGGAGGAGGAGGGGCAGGGTTGGAGCGCCAGGCCAGGGGACCCCGTCTTCCTCTCCGTCATGATCCTCTCAATAGCCCTTCCAGTCGGCGGCCGCCATTTCTCAGCGCTCAGTTTGGCTTTCTTGTGCCAAGGACAGAAGGCAGAGGTGGGTGGGCCTGCTTGTCCACCGGGGCCGGCGATCCCGGGCGGGATGCGCTGAGTTGTGGTGGCTCTACCACCTGGTGGCAGAAGACGCCCGTTGGCCTCCTCCCTTTGGCTTCCGTCTACCCAGGTGGCTTGGGAGAAGCCTTCACCTCCGGTTGCCTGTGTGAGAAAGGGGTGGGAGGACTGGTCTCCCTTGCACGCCTCCCCGCCCCCCTCAGGCTCCCCCATAAAGGGTCTCTTCCATGAAGGAACGCCCCCAGCCGTGGACAGGAGGGACACGTTGGCCGTTGGGGTGTGGGGAGTGGGCAGCCTTCGGGGTTGGCAGGCTCCTATGGGAGCAGTCGAGCCCTTTGTGGGGACGGGGGGGGAGGCAGGCTGTGCCAGTCTGCGTGTGGGGCGTCCCAGGCAGAGGGGCCACCTCTTGGCAGCTCAGGAGAGAAAGCCTTGAATGAAGCCGAGATGCGATGACTGATGCCCTTTCTCTCATTTAAACCATCTTTGTCAATGAAAGACACCCCGCTTTGTCCCGGCTGCCACGATGATGCAGTGCCACCGCTTTCGAAGGCTGACATGGGTGTGCATGCTGAGTGGGACCCATCGGCTATGGGGAGGGCCCCCCTCTCCCCCAAGTGGGTTGGCCCCCTTCTCTTTTCCCTTTCCTCCGTCTCCTGCCTTCCCCTTCTCGACCAAAACCAGAGGGACACCATCCCTGAACCTTTGCTGCCTTGGAGGGAGGGGAGAGGGGGGCGCGCTTGCTGGAAAAGCCTGCTGTTTTCACGCAATGGAAGAACCCCTCCTGCTGAATTTGGACGGAAGCTCCAGAGGACAGGACTAAGACCCCAAAACGGGAGCCTTTGTTTGGGACCCCTGAGAGGAGACCCTACCTCAATGCCCTGTAAATGTCCCCGGCAGATGCTTGAAACAGCTCCAAAGGGGTTCCCTGGCATTTTCGGTCAGGTCCTTCAAGTCACACAATCATGGCCATCCTCATCGTCCCGGTCTCCATTTTACGTGCGCTCGGTTCCCTCCACCTCTTTCCGTCAGATTTCGTCCTGGCCTGGTTTCAGGGTTCCAGAACCTTCTTCGGTCTTAATCTCCCTCAAATTGTGATGTCCGGAATTGGGGTTTTTGTTTTTTTTCATGTGGTTTGAGAAAACCAACATCAACCCAGAGTCAAGGGGCGTAGTTTCGCTCCCATGACTTGGAAGCTCTTCTTGAGTTGATGCAGGCCAAAGGCTTGGCTGGGGCCTACCATTCCAGGGTCTGCAAGGGGCTGTGGTGGGTTAGTCCTCTCCATTTAATCAGCCGTCTACGTTGCATTTGTCTCTGTCAAATTTCCCTCTAATGAAGGTGAGAAGCTGTGGAGCAACCCTCCTCAGCTGAAAATGGGTACAATTGCAAAATATATGTTGAAAGTCTGCTTAAAAAGTACTAGATTTTATATTTTGGCTACATGATTGTTGAGTTGAGTTGGTAAAAGTATTGCAAAATTCATGCTTCTGAGGGAATCAAAAGAGAGTTTTATAACGGTTGTGGGCTGCCTTTGTTGAGAATAGTTTGGGAATGTGTGTTTTTTTTTATTATGTGGTATACAAAAAAAATGATGATATCTGGCTAGCTAGATGGGTGGATGGATAGATGATAGATAGATGATGGATGATGGATGGATGGATGGATAGAGATGGATAGATAGATTGATAGATAATAATAGATAGATGATAGATAGAGATGGATAGATGGTGGATGATAGAGGGAGGGAGATGGAGATAGAGATGGAAATGGATAGATGATAGATAGATGGAGATGAATAGATAGATAGATGATAGATAGATGGATGGAGATGGATAGAGAGAGAGAGAGAGAAAGATGGAGATGGATAGATGATAGATGGAGATAGATAGATAGATAGATAGTTATAGAATAGATAGATAGATAGATAGATAGATAGATAGATAGATAGATATAGAGGTAGTTGATAGAAGATAGATAGATAGATAGATAGATAGATAGAGAGATAGAGAGATAGATAGATAGATGATGGATGGAGATGGATAGATAGATTGATAGATAGATAGACAGATAATAGATGATAGATAGATAGATAGATAGATAGATAGATAGATAGATAGATATGGATAGATGATAGATGATAGATAGAAGATGATAGATAGATGGAGATGGATAGATGATAGATGATAGTTAGATGATAGATGATAGATAGAAGATGATAGATGGAGTTGGATAGATGATAAATGATAGATGATAGATGATAGTTAGATGATAGATAGATGATATAGAAGATGATAGATGGAGATGGATAGATGATAGATGATAGTTAGATGATAGATAGATGATAGATGATCGACAGATGATAGATAGAAGGATGGATAGATGATTAATAGATAGATAGGAGAAGGGGAGAGGGAGGGGGGAGAGAGAGAGAGAAAGATGGATGGATATTTGCCCTCCTTCCCTAATTGGACACTTCCCTCATCCTTTAATGGAGATGAATTGGTGGTTCCGCTTGGCCCTGGCAAGATTCCCACAGTAGCCTAGAAGGCAGCCCCGTCTCCCTGGTGGCTCTGAGCTCCAATTTCCTGGCTTGAGCATTGGGATGTCTGAGCTGGAATCCTCTTCCCCTCTTCCAAACCAGCCTCTCAGACAAGAAGGGCGGAAAATCCAGGCAGCCCCCGCTAAACTCTCACCGGCTGGCAGGTGGATTTATCATCTGAGCCGTGACTTTTCCCAGCTTCTGTGGAATTAAGCTGGCCTTAATTCCGCTTTTGAAGAGGCAGACGTTTTGTTGCCATCAATTAACTGTCAAGTCGGTTAACCAGATTCTTGGAAAGCTTTTCCCCTTTGGAAAAAGCATAGCTGGGCCGAGGAACAGGATAACTGGGGGGGGGGGGGGGTCGCTCAGAATTTGCAGTGAAAAATCACAGAGGTGGAACTGCTCAAACTTTGTCATAGAGAGATAGAAAACCGACTGCAGCAAAAAGTGGTGCATCAAATCCGCCCTTTGAGTTTGTTTCTTGTTTTCATTTTAAATAATTATTTTTAATTATAATTTTTATATATTGCATATTTTTTTTATTTTTGTTGGATAATGGACATGTTGTGATTCGCTGGCAGCCTAAGCAGATGGCAGCGGAATTGGACAGTATGGGAAGAACAGGGATCCATCCGGGATTCTGTAGAGGACTCGGACGAGGGTCCTGCATCCGATGCAGAGATGGGGCCAGGACCATCTGGGAGTGGGGTGCTGACTCGGGAGCCTCCGGAGTCTGGCAGCAGCGAGGCAGAGGAACAAGGGGAGCCTGTTCCCAGTGCGTGTGTGCGCAGAGCTTCCAGAAGGCAAGGGCAGCTGAGACAAAAGGGGCGACTCGGGAGTAAGGCTGGGAGGTGATTGCCCCTCCCATAAGGGATAAAGGACAGGCAAAGGTAGAGAAACCTTTGCAGGAAGCAAAGTCGTTCGCTCTGTTCGGATTAATCCTTGAAGCTCTGTGTGGACTTTGTACTTCAGTTGGTTTTTTTACAATTCATTTTGCTCTCTAGCTGTTGGCAGCAATTCAAAGGAGAGAAAGGTGGGTGCTTATCTTGAGGAACTGTTTGGGACTCATTACAGGCTGGGAATAAACATAATTCCCAGCGTTGAAATAAAACAAGAGTTGTTTTAACTAAGCGTGTGCTTAATTACGGTCTTGGGAAGCCTTGGTCAGAACAGGACATGTATTTATGAAGTCTTAAAGTTGCCAAGGTTGGACATCCCTTGACCCTTAAAACAACCTCTGCATTTAAGACAGAGACAGCGGTTAAGACTTTGGCGCTTACGTGCAGCTCTGCCCATAAACCCCCCCCCGGCAACGAATGGCATCCCAGATCAGAATATTGCTGCATTTGTGTACTAGCACGATGTGACTTGTGAACCAGTACTGTGTGAATTGCGTGTGCCTTTCCAGCGCAAGGTCTCACATAACAAAGGTCCAAGATTGTCTTCCTGGTCCTTCTCTGAACTTGGGATCCAAGTCCTCCGTGCCGAGTGCTCCGTTCTGTTTGAGGAGGGTTATGATCTTTGCTGATTGGAATAAGAATAAGGGACCTTGGAGCTCTTCTAAGTCCAAGTCACTGCTCAAGCCAGAGACCTTCTACCCTCCCCAATAAACAGCCGTCCAGTCTCATCTTGAAAACCTCCAGCGATGGAGAACCCACTAATTCTGGAGGCAAACCGTACCCATTGGCTAATGGTCTGCACTGACATGAAATTCTTCCTTGGTTCCAGGTTGCTTCTTTCCTTGATCGGTTTGCATCCTTTGCTTCTTGTTTTTGCTTCAGGTTCTTTGGAGGACAGGTGGACCCCGTTCTCCTCTTCTTTGTGGCAACCCCTGAGATACTGGAACACTGCCATCAGGTCTTCCCTGGTCTTTCTTCTCTTCCTCTCCAATTCTATAAACCCTTAGTAAGACCACAGCTAGAGTCCTGCATCCAGTTTTGGTCACCACACTGTAAACACGATATTGAGACTCTGGAAAGAGTGCAGAGAAGAGCAACCAGGATGATGAGGGGACTAGAGGCTCGAAACATGTGAAGAACGGTTGCAGGAACTGGGCCGGGCTAGTCTAGGGAAGAGAAGGACCAGGGGAGACATGAGAGCAGTCTTCCAGTATTTGAGGGGCTGCCACAGAGAGGAGGAAGGGGTCAAGCTATTTCCCAAGGCACCTGAAGGCCAGACAAGGAATAATGGATGGAAACTGACCACGGAGAGATTCAACCTGGAAATAAGGAGGAATTTTCTGACAGGGAGAACAATCAACCCGTGGAACAGAAGTTGCCTTCAGAAGTTTGTGGGAGCTTCATCCCTGGAAGCTTTCAAGAAGAGACTGGACTGCCATCTGTCAGAAATGGTGTAGGGTCTCCTGCTTGGGCTGGGGGTTGGACTAGGTGACCTACGAGGTCCCTTCCAACTCTTAATCTGTAAATTTCCAGATGCCTCCTTGAAGGATGAGGCAGGACCTTCCCACTCGGGAGTACTGGGGCCATTTTCTAGAACTGTCCCGGGAAGGGCAGTTTGGGATGGTTACCTTTGGAGCTGTTCATGGCAATCGGGGGGGGGTTTTCTATTCTCGGGGTCTGTCTCCATTTGAGGCGGTGCTGTCATAGAGCGGTGCTGATGGATTCCGGCATCCTAGGTCAGGACCGTTAGCCAAGGCCAGCTTTGATCTGGCACCTGATGCGCCCGAAGGAATGAGAGGCCCTTGCCAGGTGCTCTTTGTTGCCAACTAAGTAGTTTCACGGGTTCGGGGCCTTCCAAATGTCTGGAGGTCCCACAGCCACCATCATCTTTAGGAGCAGGGAGAGAGAGACAGAGACAGAGACAGAGACAGAGACAGAGAGAGAGAGAGAGAGAGAGAGAGTGAGAGTCAACTTCATTTTCAAATGCGTTTGGCAATTCCCTGTTTTGGAAAGGGATCTCCAGAGACTGTGGCTGTCGAAGTATTTTAGTGGCACTCGAACCTGGCTAAGGTTATGATGGATTAGACCTCATTTCCATCTCCTGGAGGAGCCAGTCTCCCGTCGTCGCCATCGTCCTCAAGGAGCGGAGTCTTTTTTCCCGAGTTTCAGACGCCGTTTTGAATTTTTATTTGCAGGGACACGGCTCAGCAGCTGGGGACGGAATGTGTTTTTCTGCCAGATGTTTTCCCCAGGTGGCTCTTCTCTCACCCTTCCCCTCCCCCCCACCCGCCCCGTCTTCCCCCAGCAGGGGGTGCTGTGGGAACAAGAACAGGAGGGTT